>WKFP01014238.1:45122-93284 GCA_011057875.1 Pterocles orientalis
CTGTGTGATGGAATGAGGGCAAAGGAGGAGACAAAGCCCAGGGAAAAACCCTCCCACCAGTATGAGAAAATGAGGAAAGCGCCTTGTCCCCAGCATCCGTGGGACACAGAGGTGCCTCAGGACGTGCGTGTGTCCTCAAAGCACAGGACTGGGGAGGGGAGGGAGCGTGGAAAGGAAGGGAACGGCACCCAGGGCAGGGAGCCTGCTGGGGAGGCAGCTGACAACGTCGGTGAGCAGCTGGGGTTGTGTCTGCGTGGTGCAGGATGCCCAAGCGCGTGATACATCCTCCGTGAAGCACAAGGGGAGAGTGGTGGTGGTTTGGGTTGCAAAATGGTTTAATATCACAAACTTGGAAATGTTAAATATTGCTCAGCTGCAAAGAGACTTTTGTTTTTTTTTGCACCCAACGTAGTTTTGGCCCATGTAGAATTGCGTTGGTGGTTTTTAAACAAGGGAAGAATTGGGTTGGTTGGTTTGTTTGTTTTGGGGTTTTTTTGTTCCATGGGAAGAGCTCAGAACTCGATTGAATTTAAAATCTAAGGGCAGAGTAGCAACTATCCTGCTTGACACTGGGTATGAAACCCTGGGGGCAGATATCTGCCTCTTACCTTTCAATGTTTTATTTCAAAACCAGCCAGCTTGGATCATCCAACGCCTTTTGGGGACTCCAGGCTCCATCTCAGCAAACACCACCCCACTAAAATCCATCCTCTGTAAGGGAGGATGTCTGTGACAGAGGGGGGAGCTTCTGTCTTATACCTTTGGACCCAAACCCAGCATTTCTGCGAGGGGGTTTCCTCCAGACCAGCATTTCTGCCTCGCTGGGGATTAAACCGCCGCGTTTTCTAGCCTGCTTCCCAGCAGAGGCAGCAGCACAGACCATTGCTGCAGCCCGGGGACCTTCTCCCCGCCTGTCATTAAAGGAGCGACGTGCCCTCTGAGCCGCGTTGGCAGAAACCTCTCTCTGTAGGGCTTTTGGAGGAGCCTCTTTAGCGGACAGCTAATAAGCTCGTGTGTCGCTCAGCGGGCAGAGAGCTCTGGGCAGCGCTGGAGGTCAGCAGGGAGGTGATGAAGCAGGACACTCGGATCTGACCGCTGCCTCCTGTTTCCTCATTATTTCCCAAGCTCTGAGCTGACACGGAGCTGCACGGTCGGAGGTCCGATGGCCAGCTGCCCCGTGCTGTCCCCTCTCCTCCCCTCGTGCAGAGGTGCAGCCATGGGAGCTCCATCTTCCGGCTCAGCCTGGCTAGGTTCCCATCTGCGAGGCTTGCCTGGGTGATGGTTTTGTTTGGTTTTTAATCCTTTGGAGCCTGCTTTGTCTGCTTGCTGAATTCTCCGGCTGCAGCCGTGCTGTTTGCTGCTTTCAGCAGTTCTTTGGGGAAAATGGCTCCAGCTGATCCCCTGCAGCACAGCTGAAATCCTGCGAGCCCAGCTCACCCCTGCACGGAGGAGAGGAGCGAGATCTTGGTCACTGTGAGATCCGGCTTTCGGGTAAATCCATGCGGCTGCTCTGGAGTCAACACAGATCTGTGCCCACTGGGGATCTGGAACTTGCCTTATTTTGCTGTAGCTCCAGCAGAAATGCCGACAGCAATAATCCTCGTAGCTCTGACACCTATAACCGAGGGATTAATCCTGTTTTTCTCTGCAGTACCCATCTGGATGGAGAGGATCACACGTTAACCACTTCCTAAGCTTAACTTGGGATAACGCTGCAGAAAGAAGGGTAGAGGGTGAGCTACGAGCAGGGAGGAGCCATCGATCCGCTTTCCCATGGAACAAAATGTTCTTTCGTTCCCTGGGGGTGAGCAAATTGAAAGTGAGATTTATATGGTTGGACATGAGTATATGTAACTAGCAACTAGTTGTGGCAGCCAGAGCTGGCAGTCGGTCCGACCTGTTGGTGTTCTTGCAGGTACAGGCGCTGTAGTAGATGCTTTGAATACAGCTCACAGCTAAAGAAAGAGCCAACAGTTTTTCTAGGTTTTGTCTACTGTCCTCCTCGGTTGCCTTCATGTGGAATGGCACTGGGATGCTCTGTCCTCTCACTCACCTCTCGTTGCTCTGCTTCTTCTTCCAGGTGCTGTATCATGTCCAGGTAGGACACCGCCAGCGTGAGAATCGTCCCAAGACAACCGCTCCGAGGGGCTGAGCTTTCCCTCTCCAGTGGCTCCTCTTCCTCCAGCAGCCGGGCGAAGGAGCGGAGCTGGGATTGCCCCGCAGTGGTGTCCAGTCGCTACCCACAGCGCTCCTAGGGATGGATTCCAAAGGCAACGTCCGAAGCGGAAACAAGGCCGACGCCAAGACCCCCAGCTCTGGAAAGCCAGAAAAGCCCAACCCTGCGCCTGCCACGAATGCAGACAAGAAGGAGATCCCCAAAGAGCCGCCTGCTCCTGCCACTGCCACCAAGAAGGCGGGTGGTGATGCTGCCGTCGTGAACAACCACAGCAACCTGAAACCCAGCCCCGCCGCCTCGGAGACGCACGAGGCCACCGGCCAGTCCCCTGACTCTGACCAAAAGGGAAACAGCTCCGAGGAGTCGCCGGGCAGCATCTTCGACAACATGAAGCCTTTGATCATCGTCGGAGGAGTGGCGGTGGCTGCGCTGGCTGTGATTGTGGGAGTGGCGTTCCTAGCCCGGAAAAAATGAAGACGGAGACGGGGTGGGGAGGAGAAACCCAACCCGGCTGTACAGCTCCTTTTGAGACAAATGCATGCAGAAAAATTCTATACATACCTATATATATAGAGTGAGCTAGATAGGTCAACAATGCACACCAACTGCAACTCCAAGAGTCTTGTTCGAGACAACTGTGCCAGTTTGACCCAGTGTGGGTAACTCCATGCACTCAGTGTGTTCTTTCATGTAATATATCTTGGCTTATACCACTGTGTATAGATTACAGCTTCTCCTGATCGGTGTAAATGACGGTGTCCCCTCCCCTCCCCTGCTGTCCTCCCCGGGAGACACCCCCACCTTTCCTGCAGTCCCTTGTTTTCAAGTCCAGAGTGTTCTACGTCCCATCCAGAGTCCCTGCTTTGTGTTTTGGTTTCTGTTTGGTTTGTTTTTCAGCTGGGTTGTGGTGAAGAAGATGGAAGGGGAGATGGAGCCTAGTGCTACGACCCCGTTTGTCTGTCGCTGCGCGTTGGGCTGGTGTTTATCGGGCAAACGCAGGCAAAAGGCAGCTCCTTGAGCCAAAGAGCAAAGTGCGATCTCTAACAGGTGTCTTGTGTCCCTGCTGCTCATCAACCTACTCTAAAAACCCAGCTCCAAGTGCCTCAGAGGAAATGGGCTGGCTGGAGCTGGAGATCGAGCCTGCAGCCTGGCAGAGCCGAGTGTGCATCTCGGGACATCACACCGAGTCGTTTCTCGGGCTGAGCTGCCAGCTGGGGAGCGAGCAGGGGGGCTGGACTGTGACTGGTGGCACAGTTAGGGGATGGGGGTACCCGGCGAGGTCCCCCGCCGACCTCGGGCAGGCAGCAGCTGCCGTCTGCTTGGTTCCTCGCACGTTGGCAGGTGGTCTTCAGGATCCCGTGGCTCGCCAAGGTCATATGGGCAGTGTCTGGGGATGAGAGGCTTTGTTTTGGATCTAGTGGTTAAGTTAGGCTGGGCTTTGCGGGGTGCTGTGGCCTCAGGGTCAGCTGGACTCTTTCTGTTCATTTATTTGGGTTTTGGATTGGGCTTTTTTTTTTTTTTTCCCCTCTACTGAAAGCTGTGTTCTCTCAGTACCTGAGAAGGTAGAAAAGGTGGAGACACGAGGTGGTTTAAGGGCTAGAGAGGACCTGGGATCCCGTGAGAATAAGACTGACCTGCATTGTACCAGGGAAACCCTGTCCAAGGGCACTGTCCTGGGGGATTTCCTACCTCCCTCCTGTGACAGTAGCGAGGATTTGTGACTCCTCTGAGCTCTGGAAATGGAAACAAACTCCCAGCCCTTGGGAACAGCCTGGTTCCATCAGTGAGAACCTCGGCTCTAAAGCCAGACCTTGTGGAGGGGAGAAGGGAGGCAGGTGATGAGGGAAGAGGGTGTTCGGTGCGTTGGCTGTTGCCCTGCCCCTGACACCGAGGAGTGGGCAGATCTCCTTATTCTGAAAGTTTCTGTTAGACTACTCTCGGCTGCTATGCTACTGCAAAAAAGAGCTTGCATTTTCATTTCAAATTAAATCGGAGATTAGATGAGGTCAGAACCGCAGAACCTCCGGAGCTCAGCAGCAGTTGCAGCCCGCAGCAGGGTTTTGGAGTGATGATGAGCAAGAGGCTGTGACAAAGTGTGAAAAAGTTCAGTTAATGAGCCTTAATTGTACTTAAATGGAGCCTGGATGTGTACTTTCAGTGGGTACGGGGCCAGGGAAAGGCGTACGTTCCTCAGCTACTGCCTTTGCAGCATCTGCTCTGGCAAGACTAGGACGGTGGGTGTGTACAACCTGATCCAGCAATTCTCTTGGCTGGTGTCTGTCTTACCTCCAAACCTGGTCTGCTGAATGCACGTGGCTTCCCCAAACAAAAGGTCTTCTGCAGCCCGGCCATTCCTAGGGTGAGATTTCTCAGCTGCTTTCTCCAGGCTCATAAAAGATTCCCAGGGGCCATGTACCTCTGGGTGGATCTGCTGCTGTGTCCTGAACAGCAGCCTGTGTTTAATGAAGTTCAATTTAAGTTTAATGAAGTTTAATGTCTACCTCTGCCTTTAACAGTACAGAGCCAGGGCCCGGGCATGTTGGGCTCACAGTGGGTTTTGGAATGAGTGCTGCAGCCCCCGGGGAAATCCTGGGAGTTTAAAGCACTCTTGGCATGTTTTGTGGATGTGTCTCCTGGCAGCAGTATGTCACAGCCTGGAGGATTTTTTCCATTTGAAGCAGAAGGATCCATGGTGGAGTGTTTCTGTGATGCCACATCTCTGGGATCCCAGTCACTCGGATCTCTGGAGCACAAAGCTCTTGGCTGTAGGGAAGTTTTGCTTACACTGCCGTGAAGGAGGGAAATTGGCTGCTCCTGCCCCGATTCACGTGTTGCTGAAGGAGAGTGGTGATTTTCAGAGAGCGGCTTCTGTTTTCAAGTGGGACACCTGTCTTCATGAGATGCTTCTCACTGTCCTGTCTGTTCCCTCCCTCTCAGCCCTGGCATAAGGTGTGTGTGGTTTTTTTTTTTTTTTTGTTTTTTTTTTCCAGCAGCATGACAGCATTACAGAGGTAGAATCTATCGATTCTGTCCTGACCCAGAGTAGCTAGAGACAGGAGGAGGAAAAGGAAACAGCTGCTTCATTTGAGTCTCCTATTTTACTGAATCTCCTATTTTATTTTCTGAAGTGTTTTTATTTCCTTGACTTAACCTTTGGTAACAGAAGAGGGAGGAAAAACAGTTCTCAGCCAACGGGAGCCTTAACTATTTCTGTCTGCCTCCAAACCCCCTGCCCTTAGAGCACTCAGATCAAGGCCAGTAACGTCCTCCAAAAGCACACCAGCGGGACGGTGACGGGGCTGCAGCTCATCACCTGGGTGTGTAACCCCCTGCGAACCCTCCCTGGGCTGGGAACCCGCTGTGTCCTGTTCGTAAGGGATTTTCCACTTGCTGTGATCCCCTCACATCGCTGTCTGCTGGCCAGATTCACCACCTGGAGCCCAGCTCTTGGGCAGTTTGGTTTGGAAAACACGCGTGTTCGTGTATATACACCACCCTGCCTTGAAGGATATTCAGTATGTATGTATACATACATGTATGTTTGTGTTACTGCAGTCTGGGGAGGGGAAAAAAAACCCAAATCAACCTGGAGGTGACCCTTCATCTGTCCCCCCGCATTCACACAAAGTGTCCGTGATGTCATTTTTGTGCCATTCGCAACATGCCATGCAGCACCCGGATTCCTTTTCAGTCCTGGTTTCTTCTCAGTGCAAAGAATGTATGGCTAGTGAACCGCTGAATGTACGGTGTGCCTGTTGTGCCAGAAGCTCAAAATTACTGTTCCCCTCCCTGGATAGTCGTGTGGGCTACTCGCTTTAAGATAAGGCACTTTTAGACTCTACTGAACTTTACCGGACTGTGTCGTAGCGCTTTCTGAAGTGTGGGTGTAGTGTCGATTTGAGTCGGGTAGATAAGCGCAGATGCCGTACAAGCCCCCAAGCACGCAGCTGGGGCAACGCACTTCAGTCCTGACTTGCAAACGCCATCCTTCTAGCAAACACCTCCTGTTCTGCCTTAATGTGCCAGGCTGTGCGGTGGTTTCATTCTGAGAAAAAAAAAAAAATATATATATATGTCCAGCGAGAACTAGGCTGAGAAGAGCAAATTCATCTCTCTCAGAATCAAAGTGAGACCGAAACCAAATTTGTCGGAGCAGAAGGCTTAACTGACTGAACTCGCTGTGCTAAATAAATAGTTGTCTTTTCTCGTACTGAGCACATGCCGTTATTTGCTTGATGTTATTCTTTGTGTGGTGTTTGTGATACGAAGTCCTTCTAGTGATATCTCCGTGGGGAGAATGAACTGACGCTTAAAACTAATCTGATCTGTGCTTGGGGTTTGAAGAGATCTAGATTGCTAGTTTACTCTTTTGATAAAATCTATAAATTAGAAATTTGCTAAACTGACTTCAGACATTGCAGCTTATCCCTAAAAGTATAGATTCAATTGCTACACCTGATCCCAATCTATTTTTAAGGAGCCATAAGTTTTAGTCAAATATAAAGATGTCATTATGCTCTCTTGGACAACTTAGTAAAAGGTTTTGATGCTTCTAGCTTTAAGATGGATGAAATGGATTACACTTCTGTTTTTTCCTACTGATTTAACATGCTATGGATAAGTCCCACTGTTCCCAACAGTTCTGCAGTGGGAAGCAAACAAATCTGGAAGCCAAAGGATAACGTAGGAGCATTTTTGGGAGGGTAAGAAGGCATTCTTGCAGGTGCTGCTCACGCTTACAGCACTGAACAGTCGCTTGCCCTGAAGCATGTCTTGGCTCCCTGAGGTTGAGTGATAATTAAAAATGGGTTTGTGTCGCTGCTGAATCACAGCTTAGGGTTTGATCCGTAGGCTACTGAAAACAAGGGGAAACTTTCCATTGGCTTCACCATGCTCTGATCAGGCCTTTGAGATCTTGCTGGCACCAGGGACACGATGGCAGGTCACTGTAAAATGTAAAGCCACCTCAGTTTTTTTTAAAACTGACAAAAACAGTCCTTAGTCCTTCTGCTGGGTGCAAGGAAAGTCTCTTCTGGTATCAGCTCAGGCAGCCGCGCTCACAACCCGGCTCACACCTACATTAATATTTGCAGTTAAACAACAACAGTGTAACTAAAAGAAAAAAAAACCTGGAGTTAGTGAGAGGAGGTGATTTCTGCCTTAAACATTTCCCTTCCTCTCCTGGCAATGCCACTGAGGTTTAGAAATCAGCGTTCTTCTGTTAATATCGGTTGAAAGTAACAGTCCTGAAGATGTGAGAGGAAAGTTATTCAAGAAACAAAGCGAAAAAGGAAGAAGGCACTGAAAAAATGTATTTGGAAGGTGAAATTCTTGGAATTTCAATCAGCTCTAGAGAAAGCTTCAAGTTGGTGCTTGAGAGGACAGAAGAAACAGTGCAGAGGAAAAAAAAAAGCACGTGACATCATTATCTTAACAGCTTTGGTAAGGACACATTGACTTTTTTACCCTTTTTTTTTCTCAGACAAAAGCAAAAATTACCACCTCTGATGCTGTGCAGGACTCTTTCAGGGAGAACTTGGCTGATGTTGAAGATCTGACCTGGGCGCCTGCACGTCTGAGGTCTTGGGAGTGGCACTCGGTTGACAACTCTGCCGCAGAACGCGACGAAGGCTGCGCAGAGATCTTCTGGGCCAGGGGATGCGGTACCACCCCCGTACTCAGGATTTATGTTCTGCGGATGATGAAGCCAGGAGAGGGCGATGTGAGCAGTGCCTGCTGTGGATTAAATATTGCTGCTGTTTTCAGCCCGTAACTTGTCCCTAAACACTTGCAGTGACTGTTTTGGGCATATTGTTCTTTTTAACACCTCTCCCATCCTCACTCAACTGCAGATTAGGTCTCTCTTGAAATTTCTGTTTAAAGTCCTACTTAAGCACTAATGGGAAGTTATTTTTTAAGTGGCATTAAGAGCAAAGAGGACAGAATATGGTGTTTTAGCTGTCATGGTGAATATGTGGCAAAAATGGGAGGGTGCTTAATCCAGGTTCATCAAACGGAAGGTAGCTGTACAGAAAGTTGGTCTCCTGGAGCTAGACTATCTTGAATTGCGCAGCCCAGATGATGACGCAAGGTGCTGCTGAGGGTACAGCGATTTAACCAGGACACGGGCTCGGAACGTGCCCCACGTGCCTTTCAGCTGGGCTCGGCCGGGTCTGTCCGACACCACTTTTCTGTGTCTTTTATTGCATCTTGCTGCGGTTAGCTTGGATCACGTTACCTCGACTGACTGGCCCTGGGGAGTTTAATCTGTTGAGCAAAGGGGTTTTATGATGACTTTTTCCGCTTTTCTTTAAGAACAGCAGTCCAGCCCTGTGATCTGCTTTCCTTTTCGACGCCCAGATTCTTAGGCTGGCTGTTCATGCCAGATCTTCAGCTGCCGCAAACTCCACGGGTTTCCGGAGATCTGATTCATCGCTTGTCCGTTGCTGCTGCTTTACCTACTGCATTGTGTTCCCTTCCCTTTCACTACTTTCTTCCCAAGTGACTCTGCAGCTGTGGCCTCTCGCTGCCAGGCAGGGGGGAGGTGTTCCGGCTGCTCAAGAGATGCCGACACGGCGTGAGCATACACTGAAGCTGGTGCTTCTGCAGTCCTGTTGGAGCACCAGAAATACAGGCAGAGAGGTTCTCAAGAGCTGGCTCTGGGCTGAAGTCAATGACCTGCATTTCTGCTGGGCTTGAAGAATCAGCCCCTGTGCCGGGGCATGCTGCAAGACAGAAGACTGGAAGGATTCTTCCATTTGAATGGGCTGCCCGGGTGTTATTATTTGATAAAGTGATGTGAGACTGCTGGGCCTTGAAAATTCACATCTTGTTCAACTAACCGTGCTAACAAGCTGATACCCAAAGCCTGCGAGCCGTGGGAGAACCGTGCGGGTTTGGCTCTGCCCTGGGCTGTCACTCTGCTTGCCGCTTGGGACGGCGTGTGCTCTGTTCGGATGCTCAGATATGCAGTGCCTAGGGACTCGCTTTGATGCTGTGCTCTTCAGATTATATAATTGCTGAAAAATATACTTTGGGTTAAATAGGATTTGGACCAACGTGTTATTCTTCCAGTTGCTTCCAGCTTGAAATCCGCAGACCATTCCGTTGTTCTTTTCATTTCTCATAATGCAAAGCCCCAGTGCAGCATACTAAGAATGAAGTTACAGGTTCTTTCTGTCTGAGCATTGGTACGATGCTACAGTACCAAACCTCCCAGCAGGAAGAGAGGAATCTTTAATCATCTTTGCAACAGTAAAGACCTGCATCGTGTCCCTGGATTTGCCACAGCAGCTTCAAGCAGTCAGTTTTCTGGGGCAATTTGCTAAGAACAAGGGTGCCATACAATTTTGTCATGTCAAAAAAAAAAAACAAAACACCAAACCAACAAAACAACAAACCCCCAAACAAATCAACCAACAAGTGAATAATTTGGCTTTACTGTGTTTTGAGCAGCCCTTCTCAAACCTGGTGCCTTTTCCCGAGTCACTGGTTAGGACCCTTTCAATCGAAACCTTTAAAAGGTGCAATCTCAACTCTCCAGTGCAAACCAACTCTCTTCTAGTGGTAGGTGCAGGTTGTTTACAAACTTGTGGAGAAACTGAAATTGTAGAAAGGGAACACGAAAGTCAGATTACAGTGGATTATTCTTTTTCTTTAGGTTTGCTTGGATTCTGTTATTTTTCCAGGGACTGATCCAAAGCCCTCGGAAGTCAGATGGAAAGCTCAAGCATGGGTAGCGGGGAGATGCCTGCTGCCGCCTTGGAAGCCACAGGCATCTTCCCAGCGGCACCAGTGGGTTTTGAGTCAGCCCCTGAAGGTGTTTTCCAGACGACAGTAATTTCCAGACTGATACCTTGGTTTCTTCCCTGTACAAACAGACCTGCTTGTCACTTACACACATTTACCTGTGTTCAACATACAGGTTTGGGTTTTTTTTTGCTTTCAGAAACAATATGCTGCTAGACACATTTCCTGGAGGGAAATGGACACCTACCTACACACAAAGCTCTACAGCTGATTTATACCTTGTCGAATTTATAATCTTGTCTATGCTTCTATGGACACTTTGTATGGGCTGCAGCTCAAATCCTAAAATAGTCAAGAATTTTTCCTTTCCCATATAGTATTCTATTTACTTTGACTAAAAAAAAAAAAGCGTATAAATGCAATAATGCAGGTAGACTAGAAATACTAGATTGAAAATTAAAGTAGTTTAGCTTGTCCCATTGTGACTGACAGTGTTGTACGACACCCAACGCTGTACCCTAACATTGTCCAGGCTTTCTACGTAGCTGAATCTAGTATTAGCTTTGAAAAACCCATTGTATGAGTGGTGGGTGGATGGGTTGGAAACGTGTGCTCTCTACACACTGTATGTTACTCACATCAGAAGCTGTATGGCCACTCCATATGCTGTGAAACTGTAAATGATTCCAAATACACCTGTAACTCTTACCAGGATTGTGAGAAATAAACTATATATAGAGATATATATACACACATAGATATATTTGTATAATTCCTCATGTGAACATCTTTGTGCCTGTGGGGGTGTGAGTGGAAATGGCTGTGCTCCCCCCCACTCCTCACCCGTGACCGTGCTTCCTGCAGGCTTGATATTTGCTAGGATTAGTGACACCAGAGAGAACCGTACGAACAGGCAGTCAGTCCCTGCCCCAGACAGACTCCAGCCTGCCCGAGGAGAGCAGGCAAATAACAATTATTGGTATTCCCCCATAGGAACTAAGGCATAGAACAATTAAAGACTTATCCAGAGCCACAGAGGAAATCCCTTCTGACCCCAGTGATCCCCCGGTCTCCAGGCTTTGCTGCACAGTTATCTGCTGGGACCTCTCCCCTGCCAAAACAGGGTGTGCTCTGATTTGCTTGGGTTTGGTTTTAAGTTGGTCCGGGAGCACCCGTCCTCACAAGGAGAGAACCATCCCCTGAGCACCTGGCTGATGTCTGCGTGGGTCCCTGCACATCAGCACGAGCCAGGGATTCCCTCCGACCTGCTAGGAGGGTTTCGGCAGTACTTGTCACTGCAAATAGTTGCTGTCATGTTACATCAGCCCCTAAGAAGGTCTCTGCAGAAGTCTGCAGGCTTTTGGAAAGGAATCTCTTAGGAACTGGGAAGAAAAATACCATAAACTTCTTCGGGTCAGGAAAAAGGGGCAGCCTTTAGTTGCAAAAGCCTTTATTATCTGAGATTTTTGCTGCAGAAGCACAGCTGAGGACTCAAGTTTTAGCTTGTCTTAATATTCATAAGAGCAGGAGGGCAAATAGATTCTTCTGAATTGGAAAAGCTGGGATGGGTGGATGCCTGGCTTTCCCCGCTGTCTGCAGTTAGGATGTGGAAACAGCACCTGCATCGGGCCAGCGAGGTGTGGATGGGGTGGCTGGAGGAGCTTTGGAGGAGCTGGGGCTCTTCTTCGGTTCCTAGGCTGGGGAAACACAGCCTCTTCCAGTGGGAGCCTGGCCCCTCTCCTCCTAACAGAAGAGGGTGTGCAGCCACAGCAGAGATGGAACAGCAACAGGCTGTTGGAACGTTTCCCCATAATTTCAGATGAGTGGAGGCATCTGCAGAACTTGTCCTCCTTGGCCTGAGATGAAACAGCGCTGCTTGCTCGATAGAGAGGAGGGGGAATGGGCTGCAGAATCTTCCTCTTCTGTCTCCTTCGAACAAAAAACGTGTCTCTTCTCCCACTGCCAAGGAAGGCAGCAGCACAGACACATCGGTGCAGTTGTGGTGCCAACCGAGAGCGAAGCTAGCATCAGCTCAGGGCTTTCAAACACTGCTTTGGATATCTTCCACCCATCCCTTCTGCCTTTCGTCTACATCCTTCCCTGCATATATTTAGAGAAATTTAAAAAGCATGAAAAGCAAGGGATATGTTTACAATTATCTTAAACTATGCATTGCTTTTCCCTGCTCCCTTCTACTCCAGCCATCACTTAGCCACAGAAAATCACACACTGCCAAATCACTGCACTTTGAACAAGAAACGCAGCGGTTACGTTTTACCAGACCGGATCTGAAGAGGAAGCACTAAACTGACTTAACATAACCGTAACATCCAGGTTCTGTCAAAACCAACAATCTGCATGAAGTAGCACACAATTTACATTCTCCTCATGATCCTGTCACAGTGCTGGTTACCACTCACGCTTGCTAACCTCCCAAATTAAGCAGAGAGGGGCTGCAAAGTGGATCTAGTGCTTGCTGGAAGAGAATTTAACAGAAGACCGTTTGCAAACCGGTGCCCTGGTAACGTGAGGCATTGGCACCTACTGAGCAGTGGCGGATCAAGTATTAAGACATCGCTGTAGAATTTAATCCCCAGCAACTGGGGCACTCTCACATGCCTTTTTTCCTACGTCTTTACCTTAAATCATCGTCAAGTCCTCTAATGCTTTGTATTTTGGGCCACCTGGGGAGGATGGGAAGAGCGGACGGAGCAGGATTTGAGAGAGCTGTTTTCTTTTTGCTCTTGGATACAGAAAAAAGCACCGGATTCACAAGCAAGGAATGAGGACCTTAAATGCGATGCTCCATGCCATAAAGGCTTAGGCTGCTGGAGTGGCACCATAAGGCAGATAAACTGAATAGTGAAAGATATGCTGTGGGTTGTTTTTTTTAAAAAATAATTTTCTGGTAGCTGAGCTGGAGCAAAGAGAGAGGAATATCCAGGTATCTCTGCAGTTAACCAGCCTATGGTTTCAGAACACACTTTTGGAGAGAAAAGGAGACTGACGGACAGACGACTGGAGAAACAGACAAGCAGGCAGGCTGATGGCACAAGCTGCATTTCCTTCAGGAAGCCAGGCTGGGGATCAGGTCCTTTAAAATAAATAAACCAAAATAATGTCAGAATTGTACTGTCTTCATTTTATATCTATCATTTTATAATGGCATTGTCTCTTTGTAATACCCTAGCAACCATCAAGAGATAAACCTATTAAATTAGCACAGAGATGAAAAATGCAAATCCAGACACTGAACAAGGTTTGCAAAAATTACTTCTCCAGTGAGCTGCAGAGCCAAAAGCAATGACACCTGCAATAAGCGAGCATTTTTCTTGGAGAATAACGACTCATTAAAGATTAAGAGCAATCAGGGCCAGAAAGGAGGGACGGGAAGGACAGTTTCAGGAGGGCTTGGGTGACTTTATTTAGTTTGCAATTCTCATGCTCAGTCCAGTGTCTCCAGGAAATCACCCAATTCTTCATCCATGGATTGCAGTTATTTTTTTTTCTGACAGATCCCTGTGCACCTTGTGCCATCCCGTATAACATTAGCTGTGGCGTCTTCAGGGATCCGAAAGAGCACAACGTCCGTCTGTCCCTCTGCAACACCCCTGAGGTTATTTATCCCAAGGGTGAGAGAAGAGAGATAAAATAACTTAAAAACAGCTCAAACCCATAACAGCTTAAGTCAGTAACTTAAAACCGACTTAAAAGGAGTTGCGTGCCGCGTCGGTGGCACAATAAACCGTGATTGTGGTGCCTTGGGTGTCCTGAGGACACTCTGAGTGTTCAGGGAGGGACTTTGCGCGGTTGGAACAGGGAGGCCTGGCACCCAGCACTGCAGCTGGATGTGTCCCCTCGGCCGGGCGTTGAAAATCATCTCACACCGTGACATTAACGCGGCTTTTTCATTTCCGATCCACAACACGGTGTCACTGACTTCCCCTTCTCTGAGGTGGGGTGGTTCCTAAAGTCTGAAGTGATTCAGTCCTACTGGGTATCAATCTGATGAGGAAAAAAAACATTAAAAAAAAAATCAGAACCCACTGTAAAACTTGCTGAGGCACACAGCCCTACTGCTCGAGGGGAGCCGCCAAGGACACCGCCACGCTGACTAGGAGCGGGAGATAAGGCTCGGCGGCGGGGGGAAGGCAGGTGGGACGTGTCCCCAGGTGATCCCCATGACCCGCCGCGGTGCCCCGGAGGGTTAAAAGCCGCCGCGGCCCCCGGTCTCCTCACGGCCGCCGCTCCCCTCAGCGATCCCCCTCAGGCGCCTTCCCGCGCTCCGCCCGGCGCGCGCATCCCCCGCTCACTGCGCATGCGCGGCGCAGCCCATGAGGAGACGGCCTCCGCCTCCCCCGCCGGGCTGCGCCGCGCCCCGCGCCATGTCGGACCGGCTCGGCAAGCCCACCTGCCTCATCGTGGCCAGCGCCGCCGCTGCGGGTGAGACGCTCTTGAGGGGGGAACCCTCCACCATCCCACTGGGCCCTGCTCATCCCTTCGCTGCGCCGGTCTCGCCCGGCCGGGCGGGCCCCTCGGGCCTGCGGGTCCTCTGCGCCCACCCCCGCCATCGCCTCAGGGTGCAGGGGCCGCGCTGTGTGGCCTGTCCCCTGGGTGCGGGGCCCTTTGCACGCTCGTGGGTGTGCCCCGCGCTTTGCACGGGTGTCCCCGTCCTCAGGCAGCGTCCTGTCCCGCGTGTGCGTGTTCCACAGCGTGTTCCACAGCTTCCCCCGACGGGCGTGCAGCTCAGCTGGGTGTGTGCAAGGCCCTGCAGCCGAGCCGTGCATGCTTTTGTGCTCAGCTTTGCACGGGTACGTGCACATGCCGCTCCTGGCTGTGCACCTGTGTCGTGCACAGATGTGTTTGCTTTCGGCAGATGCTCATCTGCGGTGCACACGTGTTTGCGCGTCCCTCTGTGCAGCTGTGCTGGGGAACACTTGGGGGTTTTCCCCTCTGTGCCTCCTTGCATGCTGCAGAGCTGTGCTTGCATGTGTACCTGGAGGAAGACAAATTCCCTTTGCTTCAGCCTTCCTTCTCTCTGCTCTCCCTGTAACCTCCTAACCCAGGCAAGCAGAATACCTTCATTGTTTCTCCAAACACAGCTCACCTGCTGAGGGCTGTGTATTTCTCATGCCTGAAAATGACCCTCTGAAATTATTGGGAGCTTTTAAGATGACAAAAAAAATAAAAACACCCCCTGAGCTCATATACTTTGCTAGATAAAATGAGCAAGTGTGTGTGGGATTGAAATCTAACTGTTGTTTGCTTATGCTGTTGGACTGTTTTTCAGGTGTGTCCGCCCAGTCCTTCCTTCACTGCTTTACACTGACTAGCTCTGCTTTTAATCTGCAAGTTGCAACTCCTGGGGTAGGTAAAAATGGACAGTTACTGTGATTACAGTCTGAAACTAATTGATATATTGATTGACAAGAGAATTAAACAAAACTTCTTTTTAAGAGGTGTTCTGTTGGCTTTACAGATTAAGGGACTTTTTTTAAAATTCAGTTTTCTTAATATTGAACTGAATGCATGCTTCTTACAGTGATTCTGAACCTCTCTGTCCAGTAGCTGTTACCCACAAAGAGCAGAGGGAGAACTGTTAGAACTACTTCAGTGGGAAAAATGGGAAAACTTCAGGCTTTTGAGAACTAAAGTATCTCAAAATCCCACATAATGGTCCTTCAAGGAGTGTGGTGGATGTCTGTGCAGTGATACTAACCACAGTCTTGGAACCGTGTTTTCCCCAGGGGAAGCCAATTGACTTTGTGGATGTGAATGAGAGCAACATGCGCTGGATACAGGATTTCCGTATGAAATCGTATGCGAACCCTGCCAAGTTGGAATCAATTGATGGTAAGGGCTTTATGCTGTTGGCCAGTGTGTCATTGCTGTTTATCGGGGAAATGTGTGCTGCTTAGTGTTTGGTCTTTAGGGAAGAATGACACAGAAAAGGTGTAAAATTTGTCTTTTAAGAGGAAGTCCTGGTAACTACAGCTATTTTCTTATTTTTCTTGGGTTGGTAATTCTGTCATATATATACACACACAAAATACATATATTCTCTTTCTTGTATATGTTTACATACTATATATTGTTATTTTTTTAAATAATATTTTGCAACAGTAGAAGCTGGCAGACACAGCAGTTTTAAGCTTTGCCTGGCTAAGAATGTCTTATTAAAAATGTATGATCTTTGTCCTAAAAAGGACCTTTTACTCTGCTCCACAGAGCAGATGTTAGTTTCTTTAGTTCATTCAGTTTATACAGTTTTTTTGGCTGACTTATGTGGTATTGTCTCCATTCTGTCAAATCTGAAATGGATTTATGGTCAGGCTTTTCTGTTTGTTGCTTGTATTACAATGAGTTTATCCTTTCCTCCTTACTAGGCGCTAGATACCATGCGTTGCTGATTCCAAACTGTCCTGGGGCTATGACTGACCTTGCAAACAGCGGGTACCTGGCTAAGATACTGCAGCACTTCAGCACTGAGAACAGTAGGTGAACATCGTTAAATATTTTGTTAATTAGTGCTGCTGTACTGTTTGTGTAAGACTTTTACTTTCCAATGACTTAATGTTTACCTAGTTGAGGAGCATGGGAAACTGGAAAGAGCTGCTTTAGAGAAATCTATCTTCTCTTAAAAAATATCCTTTTTATGGGAATAGAAATAAAAAACTACTAGCTTTTCTGTACTTTTGTCAGAAGAGGGTTCTCTGCCTTGCAGAAACACTCTCTTCAAGTCAGTAGGATTCCAGGGTCAGGGCCAAATGTGGAATGTACCTGGATCATCATTAAGGCTGTAATTAATCAAGACTCATATGTGCTTCTCACTTACCATTTGAGTATGTGTTTTTCTCTTTGGTGCTGTCTCTGGGCTCAGAGTTAACAGCTAGTAACTCTTTGCAAGGCTGGCACAATTATTGTAGTGTGCAGGAAAAAACCTTACAGTGTAGGAGTATAAATACTATGGTATAATTTTATTGCAGGGAGGCAACCTGCTGTAACATGAGGAATGCTGTGATCACTTATCTGTGTTGGCTACCTGAAGATGCTCACAGCTTCTCAAGTGTGCTTTGATTTTTTTCTAGAGCCAATCTGTGCAGTTGGACATGGAGTTGCAGCTTTGTGTTGTGCCACCAAGGAGGATAAATCCTGGGTTTTTCAGGGATACAGCCTGACAGGGGTAGGTTGAGCTTTCATCTGACTTTTGCTGTTTGGGGGCTTTTTTGCTTTGTGGGGGGTTTGGCATGGTTCCGGTGTTTCTGGTCTTATCCAAGAACTTCCTACAAATGTAAATCATCAGTTTGTTACCTTTGGTTTAAGTGCAAGGTGTGGAGACTTGTATTTGCCCAGGAAGCTCAGCACAGAGTACATGCAGGGATTGTCTCCTAACAGTTGGGAGAGTTGTAGGGGGAACGGAAAAATAAATTGCGTGTGGAAGCATGTGTTGGTTTTGCTTGGCTTTTCTTATAAAAAGCAAGACAGACTTATTTCCTTTTGATCTTTTTCAGCCCTCTGTGTATGAACTAGTAAGGCAGCCTAATTTTGCCAGTTTGTCCATTATCGTGGAAGATTTTGTGAAGGATTCTGGAGCTACGTTTAGTGGTATGTCACTCTCTTGTTGTCCAGCGCTTCACATTTTGTGGCTGTGTTCTGGAAGTGAATGTTTGTGTGCCAATTTTCCACAGCTGAACAGCACTCTAGCAGGGTGTCTCATCTTGCATTCCTGTTTTGTGGCTGTAAACAAGTACCGCAGTGGATTAGAAATGAGGATGTAATCTGTTATTTAACAGAATAGTGCTACCCATTGAACTGATACAGTTTGGAGTGGCTAGATGAGAGATTGCACGTGGGGCATGGACAGAAAACAGAATCAAGCTCCTAAAAAGAAGAAATGCCACTGTCTTATCAAATTGCTGTATATTCTTTGCTCTATCCTCTTCCATCCATGCTGCTGTCAGCCTGTTTGTGTGTTAAGTGGCATCTCTGTGCTTTTTGAATGAGCTGCTGCCACCACCTGCTGCCTCGTGGGTTCAGTACTGACAGTTTAAAAGCTGGTGTCTGGGGTATGTGTTATGTGGTGTAGGCTTGGCTACAGTGGCACTGACAAATTAGGGAAGAAGAAGGAAAGCACATGGGCTTTGAGCACACTTAGCCTGTATTTAGATAGTCAATGGCTGGGAGAGAGAGAAGAAAATAAGGGATGTTCATTACCAATAAAATAATGGATCTATCTGGAATGGGGTGACTTAAAAATACTGTTTGGAGTACTGAACAATCGCTGCTGGGTATTAATGTGTCAGGCTATTAAACCGGACAGAAAAGAAGTATTTTCCTGCAGGCTCTTTGTAGCGCGGTGATTATAACTTTGATGTCTTACATGAGAAGAGTTTATATTGTATTGCAGGGTAATTGCAACTTTAAAATACTGAGGTCTTTATTATGAAAATCTCTTGGTATATGCACTTACCTGTCTGGGGTTAATTGAATCAAGGGACCAGTCCTGCTGTCCTTTCAGAGAAGGACTTTCTAATGAAATTGTTTCAAGACTGAGGCTCAAGGTTGTCCCTGTCTGTGGGGGTTATAGATCAGCACATCAGTCACTCAGGAAATCTGTCTTGTGTTAGTTCTGTCAGAGATGTGCTGTTGAACATGAAGCAGTGTCCACTAACGATGCCTGTTGCTTTTTTCTGTTTAGCCAGCAGTCCAGATGCTGTACATGTCGTGCTGGACAGGCACCTGGTGACAGGACAGAATGAGAATTCCACTCTTCCTGCGGTCCAGAACCTTCTTCTGCTTTGCAATGTCAGGTGAGGCAATATGGGAGATAAGAACTAGGAACAGACAGCAGTGAGCATCTTTTAATTTCAGGAGTATTGTCCCCCAAAATAATTTTTTTGCCTAGGTTAACGGCTGAAGTGTGTGGTGTCTCTGTTTGATCTAGCTGTTTGGTCAGTTATGTCTTTTGGTAAAAAGTGTTTGTGACTATCAGAAAAGGAAAAATGGGTTGTGAAATGGGTTGTGAAATTCATTGCTATCTATCAGGACTGGTAAAGTAAAATGCAGAATATCTGTCAAGAGAAATGTTTCTCGTGTGGTGGTGTCTGTGCTTTGGCAAGCTAGCATTGAGTCAGCTATGTGTTAGGATTCTGGGAATGAACAGATTTAATTTCTTTAGTAATGGCCTGGCTGTTTGACTGTCTTTCATCTTGTCAGATAGAAGAACACACATAAATAACCACAAAAATCTTCTTTTGTTCAGGTGAATGTGTGTTAGAAGTCATTTCCTGGCTGTGGACTAACAGGTCGTGTCATGTTTGGATGTGTTTCATTCAGCAGGAAATGAAGGAGCAGGTCTCTTTGCAAATAGGATGGATGAAGAGCCAGCAGGCTGAGGATTTTCTTGTCTGTTAACTGGATAAAACATCCCTCTAAATTTCTTTTCTGGACTGTGAAGTGACTGTGGCAGTGGATGTCAGGTTTTACATATATAGAATGGATGAAGGCTGTGTGAATAAGAAACTTGAAGTGCATCACACTTCAGAAGCAACTATGAAGCTACCTTCCATTTTTTGTTGCTACATCTTTTTTTACTGCTTCTCTCTAGACCCTTAACTTACAGATGTGGGGAGCTGTCTTTTAAAGAGAAAGTTGGTGCTATGAATACAAGTTGCTGAAGCTGAAGACCTTGCCCTAGGTTGACGTTATTCTGATTGTTAGTAACTGCCCCAAGGAGAATTTGGAACTCTGTGAACCATCTGGTGTTCATGTTTTGGATATCTAAATCTACACCTAGAGCTTCACTGGAATGCAATTTCAGATGTGCGTTGGTCACAAAGTTCCTGTCTGAACACTGAGTGTGTCTGGGACACTTGGATATACTTGGAGTAGGATGGAAAGTGCTTAGCTGAACTCCAAATAAAGCAGAACCAGTTGTCTGAAGGCGGCTCCCTGTGGTGATACCGTTAGCATAACGTGCCCTTGTTTTCTTCTTTGCCTGTTCGCATTACTGGACTTCTGCTTAAAAAGTTTGCTCAGCTGTTTTTAAACGGTCTTCTGACTGGTTATCTGTTTTTTGTGGTGCTTATGTTATGGTTTTTGTTCCGTTTGAAATATTTCTCTCTGACTACGTTGTGGTTGTCTCTTGTTGGAATTACATGGACAAAAGGGAAAAATGCAGGCACCTGATGTAGGTCCCATCTTCTAGAGAACCGACTGTAAGATGAAATCTGACCTCCTCTTTCCTTTTGAGCAGCAGATGGGTCTTGAAGTGGAGCATGGAAAGGAATAATCAGATTGGTAATATTTTTTTTTGTTGTTGCAGGCTCAAACACAATTGTCTACTTTCCCATAGATCTATTCTAATTTTTCCTTCACTTTGGGAACTGAAGGTAACATTTCTGTAGTGCTCTGTGAGGGAAAGGACCTTCGGTGTTGTTTTTTTTCTTAACAGGATAATATATTAATGCCTTTTGTGTAGAAATTAGATTTTTTTTTTTTCTGTCTCAAGAACTGTGTGATGCTATGGGATTTGTTGGGTCTTCTGTTGTTACATTCTGGAGCCCAGCTTACAGGTTTTTGTCTTTGATAGAAATTAAAATTAGAATTTGAAATGAAAATTGGTCTTTGATAGAAATTAAACTATTAAATAGCTTTGATAGCTTAAATCCTCACTCCTGTCAAGTCATCTTAGGGATTTGCTGATCTGTCACCATCAGGGCATATTTCCATCTGGATTTCTAGTGGGCTGTCTACGGAAATGATGTGGAAGGTTTTTGTACTTGTGCTGCAGGACTATTTGGAATTGGGCAATTTTGGGTCGAACACTGCACACCTACAGCAAGGAGACACTGCCACTGAAAGCTTTATCTCAGCAGGGAAGGTGAAGCTTTATGGCCTAGGCTCCCCTGGTGGCCTGGGCAGGGAGCTTAGCAGGGCTGGATCAGGTATTTGGGGTCCTGGAGGAGGTGAGTGCAATTCTTGTGGCTTCTGAGGTGGAGGAGCTTTGCCACATCCGATCTGGCCTCTGCAGCTGCAAAGCCAAGTTTTGTTTCTGGAGTGGGAGTCTGAGAGGCTCCAAGTCTGTATTACCTTTGAGACTGTGCTTCCACGTGACTCTCTCAAAACACTAGACCTTTCATTGCCTGCCTTTAAAAATCGAACACTGCTGTCTACCCCGTGTCCTGTTTTCATTCATTAATTGTGAAGTTCTGTCCAGGCTTATCGATAAGCTGCCAGGTGAACAGACAGTATCGGACCGCGGCAGGCTTTGATCGATTCTCTCTATTGTACTATTTTTCATTATTTTATGGCAGCCAGGACCTGTTGAAACAGCTTCGTTTGTGCCTGTATCAGGAAGTACATGGATGTACAAAGTACGCTGCCTTTAGATTTGAATGTAAAGTTATGTGTTTATGATCCATCTGTGATATGGGCTAGAAATCACGTACAACTGACGTGAACTGGTGAGAAATCAGCTGGAGGCAGTAATCAGGAGTCCTCAATGGAGCAGCTCTTGACATACTATTTAGCTCGTGTTCTTCAGTGTGGTGGCTTTCCCCTCTACCTGGCTTGAGTGTAGCAATTTGAATGCTGCAGGGACAAGCTTTTGGCAATGTCTGCAAATACTTTGTGTTTCACTGTCTTTGTGATGAGATGTTTATAGAGGATTCTGGCATTTAAACCATGTGACAGACCCTTTTGTCCCAAAGCCAGAAACTGCTTCTCAAACAAATGGAGAGCTTCAAATTCTGGAGATTTTCAACCCACACAAGTGCTGGTTGTTTCAGTGTTGTGCTCTGGAGCACTTGGTGCTTTGGTCCTAGAGATGTTATCAGCCAGGTTTATTTCATTAGAAATCTGTCTGCTCCTAGGAACATCCAGCTGCTCATATTTTTTTATGCTCTGTAATGCCGATGCATCAAGACAAGGATCAGAATAAATGGAAATGGAAACTATTTCAGTCCTGATTGGCTTTAAAATTTCAAATTGTACCTCTTGGATACTGACTTGATGTAGTCTGTAATAGCCCATGATGGCTGTATTTGATAGTACTTATAAATGAATCTCTAAGGACTAATTAAGGTGAAATTCTATGTTGGGAGGCTGAAAATAAATGAATGTACTTACTGTGTCAGATCTGTGGACTCCAGTGGCTGTTTTCCCAACAGCTCTGCTCTCCTGTGCCTCTTGTCTTGTGCCCCTGTTTCAGGAATACAGGAGGTGCTGAGTGCGGCTGTTGGGAGCAGCAGCACGGCTCCCTGAACACATTCCATCAGGGAATGCCAGGAGGAGCTGGAAGAGGAAGGAAAAGCTTCCCCCAAGTTGTGCATGTTTGCATAGAGCTGGATGATGAAATTAGAGACCCCCAAGGGCAGGCTGATAACTGAGGACAAATACAAGGTTAGCTGCTGCTCTGTGAATCTTGGGAGGCTGTGACATCCCACGGCACATCTTCCCCACAAGGTGGTAGCACTGCTCCGTGCAGACCTTCCCTTTCCCGAACACCGAGTGCAGCGTGCAGCGATGTTCCTTTCCTCTTGCCCGTTCCTGAGGAAGGGCCTGCCCCTTCTGTGCGCCTGTGCTGGGAGGGAGGCCTGCAGCTGAAAGAAGGAAACCTGGACACCACCACTTTCTAGAGATGGTCCCTTTCCTTAGCCAGAACGCCTGGAGGGTGCTGCGATGGTGTGGATTTCACAGGACAAATGAGAGATCCCTTTGCAAATACTGCATGTGATCCAAATACCTCTGAGCTCAGCCTGTAACCTAGATTGCAGCAATAAAGCAAAAACAAAGTCATAAAACCAAGGGTCAGATCATAAGCTGCCTTCAATTACACTGCACTCCAAAGTGAGGCTTCTGTGATTTTTTTTTTTTTTGCGTCTGTGCAAATTGTGTGACATCACAGCTGAATGTCCATGGGGTACACTTACCTGTTAACCTGCAGAGGAAGAGCTCAGAGCTTTGCTCTGGAATGTTGTACAGATGGATCTCCTGCATCTGAGGCTTGGCTGTCAGGGTCGCTGCCTTGGGAAATCCGCAGCTGTTGGTGGCACAGAGGATGTCTTTTCTGAATGGACTGCATCCTACCTCGGAGCACAGCCTTCCTGAACCAGAAGGCAGACGGAGCTGAAGCACAGCCTTGGCCCTGGATGACAGCTGGGAAACCATGAGAGTTGCAGCACCCTGCCTCCAAGAGTTAGCTTTCACAATAACAGGGAAAGGATTTTACTTGTTAACAAAGGTATGCAATGCGGAAACCAAACACTTCAGTACAGATACAGCAAGTTCATGAGCTGGTGGAATTAAATTCATGCAAAACAGAGGAACAGAGAAAGAAAAGTAAAAAGGAGAATACTAACAATCTAAGGAGAAATTATTTAGGTAAAAATTACATTCCATGGCTTACCTCAGAGCTCAGATGTTTCTTTGAACCTTTTGCTTTTGGACTGGCTGCTTTACCAGGCTTGTCCTTCCAAAACTTCCTGATCCTTTTACTTCCACACAAGCTGCAGTAAAGCTGAGCTGAGCTGCCAGTGAATTAATAGCTACTTGTATAGGCTTAATAAACTCAGCTGTGGGTTTGCCGGAGGTTGGCCTCCCACCATTGCTCTCCTGTGGGTTATTGGTGTGGTTGCTCAGCCAGTCCCCCCTCAAGTGAGGCCTGGCCTTGCTCCCCCCAACACAGAGAAATTCCCACTTCTTTGAAGCGTGGGGTCTCTCTCCCTGCCCGCCTCAGAGGGCGAAGTCCAACCTTACGCCTATGTGCAGTTTGTAGCACTCTGCAGCCTTACCCTGGGCTCTGGTGCTCAGATTACAAACGCCTGGAGGAAGCGTGCTGCAGAGGCTTGCCCTGGGAGGAAGCGGGTTGATGGCAGCCCTCTGCCCTGGCTCTTCTCCTGGCATGGGGCTGGGGAAGCCCAGCAGAAGGAGGGGAGGGCCTGCTACTTGGGGTCAGAGACTTTCTGTCCCAAGGGGTTGGAAAGGTTTAGTCTTTGTGGCTGGGAAGTATTACTGGCTCTGGGTGTATTAAATAAAGGGCAAGGGCATTTTAAATACAAGTTTTAAAGTGTATGTCTTGGTTCTTTAGGATTTCCCACACACACGTTCTGTTTGCCCCTGCTTGCTGAGTCTAAGCTTGTCTTTGTGGCTGTGATAGCTGAAAATCTTTCTGGGAGACAACAGACATCTGATTTCTTAATCTGAGGAGGTGTGGGGATCTGGGAAGCCGCTAGAAGGAGAGATTCTTCATCTCCTGAAAAAAGATGAAGTTGAGGAAGAGTTATGGGGTGAAGGTGCTTTGTGTGACTGGATAAACAGATGGAGAGGCTGAGGGTTTATGTGGTTGTTGGGTTTTTGCTCCATTTCAGAATGGATGTGGACCCTGTGACTAAGCCACGTACACCAGTCACCTCACAGCATCTAACCTGTGGTGAAGAGAAAAAGCCCCAGTGCCGAAGTGGGAAACTGCAGCTGCTACCAGAGCAGGTAGGGATCTTGTGACAGCGAACGTTTTAAACATAACTTGTTCTGTCTCCTGCCCCCTCAGCTCTTGAGGGGACCACGTGTCTGTAGGTAAGCAGAGTAAGGTTTGACTGCTACTGAGGCGCTTTTTCCTGCCTCCTCTTCCCCTTTCATTGCAGTATTTTATTGTCTCTTGAGCAACTTTTGGAATGCCTCAGACTTACGTTTGAACCCTGCGATGTTACTGACCCTGGCCAGATGTGTCCCAGCTGTGTGAGGTGACAGATCCTGTGGCTCCGCTGGTGGGGTGAAGGCGCAGGGCACTTGCCTCATCCAGGAGGAAGAATTTCTTGTAGACCCTCAAAGAAATCAACAAAAAGATTCCTGTTGATAGCAGTGGGCTGGTAAATGGAAAGTTCAGACGGACGATCCTTCTGTGTTGCATCTAGGAGGCTGGTGTAAAGACTGACCCGCTGGGGCCAGTGCTGACTCGGGTAGCTGGGCTTCATGCAGCTTCTCTGCAGCATAGTAGTGCCTGAACCCTTCCACCTCTAAGAATGCGATAGCAGCCTGAAATGCCTCCTCATTTCATTGCGAAGAAGTCAGGCATTAGGACATGCTTGCCTTGCTGTGAGACAAGCTGTGGCAGGCTGAGACTTACCCAGCTGTCTAGGCGGAGTTACAGCTTGTAGGGAGGCTTATCGCCTGTCAGGGAACATGAGGAAGAAGGATTCATTTGTCAGGGAGCCCAGCAACAACTGCACAGGCCTCTCTATGCAGCAGTTCTGTATTTGGCACTTCTACAGCCCCAGAATATTCCCATATTCTTCAGAATATTGGCTCTTCATCAGTGACATTGTGTTTAATATTCACAGATCGCTAGATTAAATAGTCTTGTTGCTGTGGGGAAATACTTCTGTCCTGCTGAGGATCCCCATCCTGCCCTGTCTGTTCTGATGTTTGCAATAGCAGTTTTTAGAAAACGTTGCAGTGCCTGCTCGTGAGTTGTGTTACCGTTCAGAGGTCATCTCTGATTGCTCTGCCCTGCCATGGGTCTCACTGGTCTCTCTCTCTCTCAGTGGTGCTGTGCTGCTTTATTAAAGCCATCCCGGGGAAGTGTAATTCAGGACAGGCTGAAAGCATCATTCTCTTGCCTGAGGAAGTTATGGCTTCATACTTTCATAACCGTTAACAGTTGGAGCCAAACTTGCCTGTTTTGGAAATTGTGGTCTGCTGAGAAGTTAGACCTCTCCTCATCTCATATTCTGGGGCAGAAAACGGATGTTGAGAAAGCAGAGAGACCCAAAGCAGGGAGCGTACAGGCTCGGTGCCTGTGCTGTACTGGAAGCTCAGTGCCCTTTTCAGTGGGATGCAAACACTGTTAATGGTTTTAATGGCTGTAGCCAGCTGAAGCACGGTGCACACGTTGACTTGCCGTGGTGGGTGAGATGGCTGGGGCACAGTGTAGGGCCGTGGGGGCAGGGTAAAGCTTTTAATGCTAGCTCGACCTTTGAAAGGAAGGGAAGTCGAGGTCACCTCCCTCTGGACAGCTTGCTTTCTGCTGCTTCTCCCTATCACCTACACGTGTGGAGCAGAGGGGGCTCGCTCAGTCCCCTGAGGCAGTGTCACCTCCCTCGGGCAGCCGGGCGCTATGCCCAGCCCTGCGTGGGACAGATCCAGGGCATGGCTGGGTGTCCAGCACCAGAGACGTGTCCGATACGGTTGTTACCTGGTTTGTGAGCACGCAGCCGGCTGTTGCTGTGGTGAAACAACAGTTCCCTGGTTGTTACGGCAATGTCCCGACAATAGTGCTGCTGTGTCACGCTGATGTTACTGGTCAATTGTTCCCTTGGCTTGTTTTTCTTGTATTGTTCACGCTGGATATAGCGTGTGTGTGTATGGCTATTGTCGCCTCTGCTGCCTTTTTTCCTTTTTAAGAGGTTAAGTTCAGGCAACTTTATCAGGAAACAGTTAATTGTGTCTACATATAAACAGGAACTTCTTTGTCTAGTCTTGAAGGAACTGGACTTGTATAAACTAATAAGAGATATATTTAATTAGTCTTAATGAAATAGAGCATGAAATGTAATCACAGGCATCCCAACTGAACAGAAAACACTGTACTTGGTAAGTGCTGCATTAGGATTAGGTCATTCCTATAGAAGGCTGCCACACAGCTCTTCCTCTTTTTGCAAAAGCAGGAGCTTAAAAGCAATGAGGAATGGAGGGGCTGATACGCAACAAAAAACCAACACAAAAACCCCACAAAACCCCCCTCGTTTGGGGGTAGGGTTGGCAGCAATTCCATGACTGTTGCATAAAGAAAAGCAGTAACTCCCCCAAGGCAATGTACAAAGCTCTAACAGATGATCTCGAGCTGCATCCACATGTTCACTCTGTCAGCTCAGATTAACCAGTTGTCACGTTATTTATTAACTGCTTGAGAGATTTAGTTACTTAGTTTTGAAAGTGTAGCCTTGTGCCTGCCGTGTAATCCCAGTGCCATTTTCAGCTTCAGTCCCGTTCGTGCTGTTACCTTGCTTTGGGCTCTTAGGCAAGGGGTAAACAAAAGTGGTGTTTGACAAAATTCCTAGAAATTGTTTATGATACAGGTTTTCCCCCCCCCCCTGTTAAACAGCCTTGAGATACTAATTATGATGGCATTCACCGCGTTTGACAACCAAAGTCACTACTGCTGCCACCTTGGCTGCAGAAAGAGGACAGGAAGAGGCTGGAGCCTCCCTGGGTTAGGGTATGTGTGTCTCAGGTCAGAGTACTTGGGGGTCTTGTACCAAGGAGGGCTCCTGGAGCTTGCGTCTTCTCTTTATAGTCACAGTAAGACAGCACGAAAGACAAACCTGCTTTGCTAATGTGTTGGGAATGTAGACTAAATTGGAAATTTAATATAAAATTTTAAAAAATTAAAATACGAGGTCAGATGTCCCCTGCAGCAGTGAAATGAACGCATTACAAAGACAGACTGTGTTAATTTGCATGTATTGACAAAAGTGCCACAAAAATTTGAAATTCTATTTGTCCCTTTGCAAATTGATAAAAAAAGCATGTTACAGAAATCTATCCATACATAGCATAAGACTTTTACAGATAAGACATTTGTACATCCATTTATAACCTCGGGTGAGCCACTCATTGAGCCTTGAGCCCTCAGGAGCATTTTCATTTTTCTACTTTCCATTTTCAGCACTGAACATTCGCTCCTAGAAAGAGAGAAGTAAACAAACAAGAGCTGAGTAGGGGTTTGGGAACCGTGCTGTAGCAATGCAGGCCCAAGTCACTATTAAGTAATTGTTGGTCAACAAGAGCAAGTGCCTAGATCAGGTGTATTTGGTGTGTATTCCCCCCTCCCAAAACACACAGTTCAATGAATCCCCTTTGCAAGACTCTCCATAAACTGACAGAGGACTTCCACATGGCCTGTCTGTACTCAGCATATCTGTTCTTGGTGCCTCCTGGTGCTAAGTACAAGCACGATTTATTTCCAGCTCACTATCTGAAGCTTATTTACACATCTTGTACCACTGCTGACAGTTAATGAGTTTAGAATTAGACTCAAGGGACTGTTCACTTTGACAGCAGTGTTATCTCGATTAGCTGCCAGCCTACACACTGCCTTGGGCCTCAAGCAGCAGGTGTGGCTGTGTCTATGGCACGAATTCTCTCTGGAGATGAAGTTTACCAAGCTCACTTAATTTAGGTGGCCAGTTTGCTCGCTGCCTGTCCTAAATAACGCATACCGCCTGGATGAAAACCTGATCAGGCTTGCTTCCAGGTTCCTAATCCTCAGCCATGCCACAAGGAACTGCGGGTGAGCTGCAGTGCTTGGAGGAACATGAGAGGTGGCAGGAGGCAGCGTGATATAACATCTACCTTTAACATCCTCTCCAGTTTAATTGCATCTGCAGCAAATTTTCTGATCCCATCAGATAGTTTCTCCACAGCCATCTGGTCTTCGTTATGGTGCCAGCGGAATGACTTCTCATCCAGGTGGAGCTTCTCGAGTTCACATGCCTGAGCTGTGCGAGGGGAATTGACAAGAAACAAAACCATGTTATCAGATTATTATCAAAAACCACAGGAGGCTTCCTAAAACAGCCTCAAGATCCTGACCATCTCCAGCTGTTGAAAAATTTCAAACACCACTTTCAACATGACTTGCTACAGGAGCATGTTTTGGGATGAAAATGCCCCTGATCTGGTTCTGGGGAAGGCAGCCTAGATAATCGGCTTCTCTTAAAATGCAATGTTTATGTGAATGCCACTGTCGTGTATCTGCTTCCGAATGGCACGCTTCTTTCAGGCCTATTATCAAGAATTATGCAACAGTCCTACCGCAGTGAGGCATTCTAAGCAAGTATGCTGAACAATCAGGTCTCTCATTATTTGGCAGCACCCAACAAAAGCTCAATTGATAACATGCCTACAAGCAGCTCGCAGCCTGTGAGCAGCAACCCATGACTACAACTCTGCACAAATCTCATCTTCTGATCTTTGTAAAGTAACATTTTAATAAGGATGCAGAAAAGCAAGAGGAGTGCAATGGGAACATACATTCAAAACCATCGTGGTGTGGTATTAACAGATCAAATTATCTAGTCTTCCATATGATTAATTTCTAGGTTCTGGAGGGAAAGCACACTTTTTGGCATATCTGGAGCTAACTGCATCGCTGGTACAATGTTAACATAAGATTAAACTAGGTTTGGCATCTTTGCCCACATTCAGTAAGATTTCATCCCAAGCATATAAAGTTCTTCCTTCTCTCCCTGTCCTCTCAGGAGAGGGTACACGGTATTTCAAACCCCCTCCTAATTCCAGTTAAGAGTACTCAGTGGGACCCAAGACCCTAGAGAAGTAGCTGTGTGTCAGCAACGGTAGCAGTTCTGTTGTAATGAGGCTACAGTGTTTCCTGCAGAGAGGGATCAAGACTTATCCTTACAGCAGAGTGGAAGCAAGCACCACAGAGCTGAGCAGAACCACACACTCGTAACATTCCAGAAAGGGAGCCTGAGCAAGCCCGTGTGACAGAGAAATGGACTTACCCTCTTTTACACTCAGTGTGGGAGTTAACTTGACATACTCTTTGCTGAGCTCTGCCAGGAGCTTGGGTGAAATCGTGAGATAGTCACAGCCTGTGAGCGCTTTTATTTCTCCTGTATTTCGAAACGAAGCACCCATCACGATAGTTTTGTAGCCAAACTTTTTGTAATAGTTGTAGATCTTAGTGACACTCTTCACTCCTAAAAATTATTTAAAACATGCTCAAAATTTTTTTTCATAAGAGGATTCATATGAGTAAACTGCAGTTTGAATGAGTAGCTATTGTATTTTTAAAATACATGTTGAAGGGAAAGCTTACCTGGATCCTCTGAAGGCTCATACGTTTTCTTATCTCCGTTTGCAACATACCAGTCCAGGATTCGTCCTACGAATGGGGAAATCAGAGTAACTCCAGCTTCAGCACAGGCAACTGCCTGAGCAAAGGAGAACAGCAAGGTCATGTTGCAGTGGATCCCATACTCTGCTTCCAGAACCCTGCAGACACAGGCTGGCTTAAAACAGCAGTTTGCTCACCGACTGAGCTTATATCCTAGTAACAAACTAAGTAGGTTAAAACTATTGAATTTTTTGAGTTAAATCAGGAATGTGGTAGAGTTTATAAGCTTTAAAGTTTTAAGCTAACAGCACATGTCTTGCGCTGCCAGACTCCACTTTATTTAATGCTGTTCCTTGAACCACATGCAGACAGCTTAGCGTGATATTTCGGGAAACTGTGGCCTGGCCCTTGTATGAACAAACTTTTCCTATTTCAACAGAAAGCTGTAGCCCTAGTAACAGATTTCCTGGTGCAGTGCTTTGAAAACAATTCTTTATTTTAAGTGCAGAATGAGTCTGTCAGGTGCCTGTGAAGAGGCAGAAGCACGCTATGAATCAGCACACCAGGTACAGAAACACTTACTTGCCGGCCTGGATTCCTTCCCACGTCGAAGAGAGCTTTATGAGGATACGATCTTTACCAATCCCTGCTTCCTTATAAAGGTCAATGAGGCGCCTGGCCCTTTGGATCATTCCTTCCTTATCAAAGGACAACCTTTGAAAGAAGAGTAGGACTGCTTAAAACTGACTATTTTAGTTTTGTAAAATGCTGTCCCCCCAAAAACCCCAGTGAAAAACATTGTGCCATCAGCATTTATATGCCAATAACAGGGTTCTGTTCTCAAAGACACTTCCTGGACTGTGAGCCCATCAAATAGGTGTGTGACAGCGCTGCTGCTCTTTGATTCAGAGGATCCAGAGCTCCAGAGAGCTCAATTCTCTTTCCTTGAGAAAACTATACGCTAAAGGTTTCCTCAAGTTTTTTATAATGAATGCAGAAGCTGAGCACTGGAAGTGAATCGGCAAGGAGCATGTTAATAGACAAATCCTGTGCAAATCGTGAAATAAACTGTTAAAACAGATTGCCTGGTAAATTGAGAAGGCATTATTGCAGAGGAGAATGAGCAAAACTACGTATACTGGAAGCATGAGGTTCCCTTGCTTAAGAAACAACAGGAAGATTACAACAATCCAAGCCCAGCATTAATTGTTTTTATAAAGTCTTGTTACAGAGTTATCATCAAGCAAATTAAGGGAAATCCATGCTCTAATTAAACAAATATTAACAATATAAACTCTTGCTGGCTTTATAACAGTGAGCTGTCTAGTCAAGAACATCTTTCTCCAACTCACATCATGTCTCTTTTTGTATGTACAAGTATCCAGGGTAACCCCGAGGAAAAAGAGCCAACCTTGCATCTACTTCTGTGGACACACGGCCAGGTATCCTCTTCAGTATTTCAGCTCCAAATAATACAAAAAGTTTGTCGCAAGCATTTTTGATCTGCTCTTCTTCTGACCTGAAAACCACAAAGAGCGAAATCATTTTGGGAGGAAGGGAGTGCTTATGTTCTGCCCTCTCTGCCCCTCCAGCCTTTGGATGCTGTTTCCTATAATGCTGTCAACACAAGAGTGTCTTCCTGAGCAGTCCTAGGCGGCCACGTGAGAACTGATAAATGGAGATGCACTTCTTCCAAGTGCACCTGAAACCAGTGTAAGACATTTTTCTTTCAGGGTTGAGGCTTCTGGGGGCAGGAGATACACCTACGAGTATGTGAGGGAAAAACCCCAGTACGTTGTTCGTAGTACTAAACACTGTTTGTGTAAACAAGGCAATTTAAATATAGATCTACCGCGATAAAAATCCCTCTGTGCTTACCCGCCGAGTTTTTTCCCATAGGCAACAGCATCATCCACGAGTTTCTGGTAAGCTGGCATCTGAGCAGCAGCTAGGATCAGAGACGGGTTTGTGGTGGCATCTAGGGGCTTGTACTCATCAATTGCTAGGGAAATAAAAATAGCCTGTTTGAAACAATCGGTGGGCCTGAGCAATTCAGAGGATTTGGCTCAAATATGTGAGAACATTAACCCCTATGGCTGTAGGACAGAGCAGCCTCGTGCACAGGGATGTTTAAATGCCGCTGCCTGAAAGCTGGCTTGTGCCAGAAGTACTAGAAGAAGGTTAACAGAGCTGCAGTAATAAATACGGCAAAGTTTACTCACTACTATAGACGTTGCCCAAAAGAAATAAACCTGCAGAAAAGGAAGATAAAGGGAAGTGGTGCTAATTTTCAACCTCTCCCATCTGTTCATGTCATATTGATCAGCATAGCTGAGTTCCAGGGGGAAAGCAAAGGCAAGGGGATCTTTCTTCCCTTCTAGGAGTTAGACTTTTTGAGTTTTTGTTTGTCTACAACCAGAACAGGAGACAAACTCAGCTGTTAGAGAAGTTATGAGAGCCTTGCTGCATTTTAAAACCTTTTCAGACAGTTGCAGACCATTTCTTAGTATCTGTTCCTGTCATCTCTGTGTATTACCAGGCTTTCTTCCTTGTAAAAGCTATCTGAACCTCTGGTTTACCGTAACCCCTGGACTGCCCCTATTGTAGGTGATCCTGGTTGTTTGCCCGGTGGGCTGTGACCAGGCATTGTCTGGCCCTAATCACAGCTGAGCTGCCTGGCAGGCAGAGCCTGACTCAGCAGCTGGGGGAGAGCCTCTGCAGGCCCTTCAGCAATTTCTGATCACAAGCTCCCTTATAACACAGCTAAACATTGAAAGGAATCGTTTTTCTCTGTGTTTTTGCACAAGGGTGCAAACCCAGGTTAGGGAGTGCAACTTTATTTTTTCAGTCATAGAAGAAACTTAAGGATTGCTTTTCCGTAGCTCCCTCCTTGGCAATGATTGTGATCCTGGAGCAAGTCCACTCCCTACAAACAGGCCCTTTGAAGCCCCTTACATGTCTCTGGCAACACGCATAAACTAATCTCGTGAAGTCTGTCAGCCCGTTCTCCTCGGCCAGCCTTCCTCTGGGTCTGCCAGGAGACAGCCGGGGTTTTAGCCGTGCGGTACCAGCTTTCAGTGGGGGGCTGTGACCATTGTGCCACCTTTCCCCATGGTGAGCGCAACGAGAGCCGGTCAAAAGAGTGAGCTTGGTCCAGCTTGGTTAAAAAGCAAAACCAACGCAGCTACTAGAGAAATCACCGCCACTTGCTGCAGGTTCTTGCTCCAGCATCTTTCCTACGCAGCGCCGTACCCACACCTTTGTCTATAAACAAAACTGGTGACAGTGGCACCTGAACGAGCATCAGTGTTTAACCTGAGCAGGGAGGGAGGCACAGATGGTGACTTGTTTGGACTGTCAGAAGGATCCGCAGGTGACAACAGGCAGCCAGAGATCAACTGCAAAACTGTTCAGGGAGCTTGTTAAAACTTTCCAGTGGGCAGTGCTCCTCTTTACTGCTGCCGGTATGCAAACACCCCCTTGGCCATCCCAAGGATGTTTATTTTTTTCCATTATGCTGTTTTGAAACCAGGGTAGGCAGCATAATGTTTAATTTCATGCAGTTTCAGCAGCCCCTGAGCTTTAGGCAGGTTTGTTGCCACTCGAAGGTACAAATCTGACAGGGCTGAAGCTACCTGGTCACTTGGCGTTTCCAGCTGTCCCGATGCAATGCTCGATAAAGCTGCAGCAGTGCTCCCTGCCTTTCATGGTCGTTGTCTGTCATGTCAGAGGGACTCTTAAAGGCAAGTGACAGTTCCTCCGCAATATTTCATGCTGCCTAACACTTGAAATCGCGCAATCCAAACCGTTTAACAGATACGTTACCTAGAGTCAGCGCAAGTACGTAAACCCACGCAGTGTCACGAGGCAGCGGTCTGAGCTGAGCTCTGTGCGTTCTTAATCTTAAATTTGCTAATAAAACATTTGATGGTTGTCATTTAGGATTGTTTATGCATCACCTATAGGATTAGGTAAGCAGGAGACAGATTATTGCAGCCCTCAGTGACGGCAGAGCAGGATTGAAGACGTATTGCTCTACGCAACCCAGAGACGTTCAGGGCAGCGAATTTTCAGTTCTGATGCAGCGAGAAAGTTGCGTGGCTGTGCAGGCGCCCAGGCAGTGACAGCTTCGGGACAAGTGGCTTTATAATCAAACGCCACCTCCCTTCCTCGGAGAGCTCTGGCTTATTCTCGTGAGATAAGGAGAACAAAACCACTCTTGTATTATTGTCTTTGCTTCACAACTGCTTTGCTTCCGCCATTTGGAAAAAAACAAAAAACCAAACCCCAAACACGAACAAAAACTAGATCTCCGCTGATGATTGGAAAAAAGAGCTGTTAGCCCCCAGGGCTTACCTGGTGGCGTCTGGCATTTATTAATAACAGCACGTGGGGCTGAGCGTCGCAGGTTAATTTGGGGGAAAAAAAATTAAATGGTTGGGGGCTCTGACAAGTGTCCTACGTGAACGGGATCAAACCTGCGAGTTGCTAGCGGCAAAGGCTGGGATCCGAACGAACCCGTAACCGGCAAACCCGGCTGGCGGGGTGCTGCGGAACCCCCGGGCTGCTGCGGAACCCCCCCGGGGTGCTGGGGAACCCCCCGGGCAGGGGCTCCGCGGCTCCGGGGGAGGGCGGCCCTTCCCGCGCCCCCCGCCCCGCGTTAGGTAACGGCGCCTTTCCCACCGCCGGCCTTGCGCAACGCGCCGCGAACCGGCACCGAGCGGCCGCGGCCCCCCTCCGCCGCCAGGGTGGTTCGCTCCGCTCGGCCTCTCGCCTCGCCGGCCGGGCGCGACCACTCTTCGCGGAGAGGGGGGGGGATGAAGGAGAAATGCGGTGACAGGACCCCCCCCCGCTGCCTCTCACCGTTGAAGTCCCCGGTGTCGGCCACCACGGTGGTGTGGTGCTTGAGCTGGTCCAGCACCGACTCCATCTTCTGCCGCTTCACGGGGGACACCGACATAATCCGCGGGGTGGGGGGGGCTCGCGCCGCCTATATCGAACCCTGCCTGCCCTGAGGGGAGCCGGACTGCGCGCGCGCACCCGCCGCTCGCTCCCGACACCCGCCGCCCTGGCCGCGGGGGCGCGCCGCCCGCCCGCCGCCAATCCCATCCTAGGGGAGAGGTGTCCAGCCAATCAGGAGCGCGAAGGAAAGACGGACGCGGCCGGGAGGAGCCGAGAAAGGGCGAGGGGGAGGGATTGAGTTTCTGATTGGGTGGTTTGGCGGCTCGTGAGGGGTAAAGGCGGGTGGTCACACTAGTGACTGGAGATGCGGCTGCCGCGTCCGCCATTGTTCGTGGCGCGGTGAGGGCAGGGCCCGTGGGGAACTGCTGTCTGTGGGGGTGAGGGGGCCCTTCTGTCCCCAGGAGCTCTCATGGGGCCTCCTTACGGCCGGGCATGGCGCCCGAGCCGCCCCTGTACCTCCTAGGGGCCTCGGGGCTTCCCCCCGGGACAGGGCTCTGCTGGTGACACAAGATGGCGGCACGAGGGTCGGTGGGGCGTTCGCCCCGGTTAGCAGCCGTGAGGAAAGGCTCGCAGCCACGCCACGACTGTGTTGAGCCGTTGCAGGAGCTGAGCCGTGCCTTTCTCCCCTTGCTGTCGTGGCAAGGCCCAGCAACAGCTTGTCAGCCAGGGCTCCGGCCTGTGCTGCCATAGCCGAGAGTCCCCAACCCAGCAAGGCACGTGTTCGTGGGCAGCTGTGACTGTTCATTCGCCTGAACTTTGTTTAAGCTCTAAAGAAGGTGATTCTGTTAATGTGATTGTCCATCTGAAACAGGGACTGGGACTTGGCTGGAGATGTTGCAGAATCTGCCACTTGGCCCTTAAAGGGAGGCTCTTTGGATCGTGCTGTTCCCCTCGTATTGTTTCAGTTGTGGAAGCTGTGACAGTAATTTCCCTTCCCAATATAAAAACAAGCTTTTGTACAACCTTGTCATCCTTTGTCCAACCCAAAGAGAAGATAATGGAAAGAGGCATTAGGTTTGAGTCCTGTTTGAGTTCCATGACTGGTAGGAAATGTGTTCTCATTGTCTCCAGAGTCCTTTGCCAAGGAATAAAAGTGCTGCCCTTGTATATCCCTTCACTGCTCTTTGTTCTCGTCTCTGCATTAGCTGGCATTGGCCGGGGTTAGGAGTTCTTACCTTGTCTGCACACAATGTAGTCTCGGCCGGTATCTGGGTGTGTAAGTGCTGGCATGTTGCCTCAGTTGCATGTTCTAGAGGTACGAGAAATTTGTTCTTTGAGGTGGCAAGAAGGGGGGTATTTTGGATTCAGCTGGTAGCTTTCCCAGCACGGGCTTACTGTCGTATGTGGGACTTTCACCTACCCATTTTTAGACATGAATGATTATCAAGGCCATAACATCCTTCCTTTTAAATGGTAGTTCCCCAGAAACAAACGGAACGTGTGGTTTCAGATACTCTGCTGTGTATCGTAGCAGACTCATGGTGACAAGTCATTATGACGAGACAGCCCTTAGCAACTGTTCTGGTGTCCTGTTGCTTTAATTTATATCCAAGTGAAAGAGACAGAGATGGAGTTATAAGTATAACTTAACTATTTTAATAAATCTTATACAGTGCATGGTTATATAATTTTTTCCTTCGTTCAATTACATTAATGTACAGTACATTATAGCGTTATCTGCAGGCAGCACAAATAGGTGCACAGCTGAGTCATATGGAAACTTTAAAAAGTGACTCCTGCAATAAGGTTTACTGATACATTTATTTTAGGAAATGCTCCTATGGCTCCCAGCTTTACAGAACTGTCATGTACACTTCTATTATAATCCCAAGTAGCTATAATTCTGTGTGGTTTGTTTTCCTTTATACCTAAAGACAAGAACAGTGATGTATTTGCTCACTCACCCTTTTTTTTTTTTTTTTAAATTTTAGAAATGGTTTAGCCTTCTGTGCTTGCAACACCAATGGTTTGCCAGTGTTCACACCTGCTTCCCATCTCCACCCTAATCCAGAGCCAGGGCTTCTCAGGAGGATTGTCCTCTTCATCCCTCCCTGACAAGGTGAGTGCCCATTGCAAATTCCAGCCACTGTGGCAAGCCAGCAGGGTTGTGACTAAAAACATAATCCTCCTCCGCAAGTTCCCTGCCTGCACCTTAATTCTGCTGGTGCTAACAATGTCCTATTTCAAGATTAAGAAAATGTATCATCCATTAGAAACATTTTTGGAAGAACAAAGCCAGAATTGAGAGGTGCATCGTTATTCTCAGATGTAGACACGTGTTCCCCAGCCACTGCTTCACAGCCGTACAGCTTTTTCCCTTACGTGTGCAAGGCCAGGCCCAAAGTGTGCAAAGACTCAGGCCCATGTTTAACCTCTAAAGGAGGTGGGACCATTCACAGCATGAAAGGAAAGCACGTGCGTCAGTCTTTGTGGGGTCTGGGCCTGAATTCCCGTCCAGCCAAAGTTAAGGTGTGTGATGAGAGAGAAAGGAAGCGTTTTCCCGCTCTATGAGCAGTTCCTGCAGATGTCTTTGCTTTACTGCATTCCTGGCAAGTTTGTTAGTAAAATATAAACGCAGCGTGTGCCAAACTTGCTGTGGACAGGAAATCTGCTATATGCTTGCTTGAGCTTTTAAAATTGAGTAAATTACTGATGCATAATCACTTCATTATGTCTCTAGGGAAATTGATTTTTTCCTCGTCCCTATTTATAGAGCATAAGAATTAGGAGGTGTTTCACTAGGTAGATATATACATGTGCACATAACGGTGTTAAGATAAACAGGAATCGAGGAACAACAGCCTCTACTAAGTTAGCTTTTTTTTTTTCTTGTGGCCATTTATTTTGTATTAAACCAGCCTTTCCAAGTGTGCTTTTGTTTCTTAGATATTTCAGAAGCATTTCAGATTACTCTTTGCCATGAAAACGTGAATGTCGAACACCTTGGGAAGGGCTTTGGGTATGACTGGGTTGGGAACAAACGGTAGGGGCTTATTGTCTCCTTGATTGAGGCCTGGCTCTGGCAACGCTGCAACTTTCTGATGCAGGATGAGTGCCGAGGTGAAGCGCTGCGCAGCTGCCCAGAGCCCCAGCCTCTGCGTAAGCAGGGATGATCCGGCTGAGCTCACCTATTTGCAGATTTCAGTTGCATCAGTTGTCACTTGGATCCTGCTGGTTGTTATGCAATGAAAGCCCATTTCCACTGGTCAGACAGCACTAACTGGTACTAGTTAAGGAAGCAGCCAGTCTTAGGTGATGTGTGGTGTGATTCTAGCCTTGTCCAAAGAGGGGGCATGGGGGGACAGAAGAGGGGCAGTGAATTGTCACAGGGCCTCTGCGAGGGGGCTGAGAAGGAAATGAAAAGTGGGGGAAAATACTTGTTTCTGTGGTGCAGACTATAAACATTTGCGCTAGCTTGTTCTGTGCTGTGTGCCAAGCCCTCTCTTCCCAAGCCACGCTGGCAAAGGGGTTGGGAGCAGGTACAGCCCTTTGAGAAAAGCTTTGTGGGGTCTTTTTTGCTTGAATCCAGCCATTGTCGTACATTCAGACACGTGTGAATTCAGATCTGCTCTGATTGCATGCACATAAAATTTTGGTATAAAATATATAGTTATAAAAAAAAATACTTCATGCAATATTAAAACACCTTCCCCAATGGGACATGGTCTTATTGTCTACCCTTATCAACAGTGTTCAAGAAGTTGTCACTTTGATGGCAATTACACCGCAAAGCGTGGAGCACTGCTGTCTCTGGGCTGGGCTGGGGATCATTGCTTTCATTCCCTTTTTCTGCACTACTATGACTAATAGGTGAAATAAAGCAGACAGATTTTAATTAGCGGAATCAATCCTTTCCTGGCGACGCTTCATGATTTCTTGGAGCTCTGACTCCCCTCTGTTTTTCTAGAGTGGAAACAAAAGAAGAGGTTTGAATTTTAAGTTCAAGCTGCAGTTAAATTACAGTGTTTAACTGGTGCTGTAAGAGTAGAGCTCGTTTCAAAGGGACGAGTGATGCTGGTAAGAAGGCAGATTCATTAGTGGAGGCAGGGTGATCTGCCTTACAGATTTGGGGCCTTTTTCCTTAAGAGGCTTCTCAGCATTTTTAGGTGATGTGGTTTTGGGGGGGTTCTTTTTTTTTTAAAATTGTTTCTTAAAATGTCTGTTTAATGGGGTATCTGATACTGCTGGTCCAAGAGTTGCCCACAAAGCTGCTTACCTCCAGTTGGTTTTTCTCCACGGTGATTTTACTGTATACTCGGTTTCCCTCATCACCACACACTTTCTTCAGCTCCTCTCTGTTGAGGGAGAAGAGCTGAGCTCCAGTAAGGATGCCAAGGTGTTCCACTGTCCTGGGAAGACAAAGCAAGGAGATGATAATTGTTTACTACATGTGGCCTCTTGCCAAAAGTGAGGAATCAGAGGTAAAAGGTGTAGGAGCAGCAGAGTGCAGCCCCTGCACCAGGACCGTATCACATGCGAGGCCCTGGGGCTGTGCGAATGTGACAGCTCCCCGGTAACCCAAGCTCTTGGTGGGGATGACAGCAGGAGCAGGTGAAGCCAGCATCAGCTGCTGTGCACCCAGCCCCATGGGTACTGCAGTGATTTCACTCCAGTGGCATCTCATTTGGGGAGCAATCCTGGAGCTCCTCTTAGCTCACTGTGCAGAGTTGTAACTCGTAACCCTTGACCACGTGCAGCTTTTTGATCCTTCCCTGCTGGCTGGGAAGATTTGCCAGTCCCAGCTGAGGGTTTGGTTCTTCCTCAGAGATACTTTAGGACAGCTTCCCCAGAGGCGGGCTGTCACCTGGAATTTGCATTTCAGGCTAAGGGTGTAGTTAGTTAATTATTTTCCTCTCAGTCCAGCACACTGAACTGGCTAACTGGGGCCAGAGAAGCCGCAGCAGTAGGATGCGGTGCAGCGTTTGCCTGTGAGCTGTGTGGATTAACGAGACCATTCCTTTATTTGCACCTACTCATTAGGTCTTTCGCTGCACTGTAAGACAAGGTTCATTGGATCGGGTATGAGAAAGGGAGTAGGTTTGGGCTCTGAATGTGCTGCTTGTGTAGCCTGGATTTAGTATGGCTGAAATCAAATTTGCAACACAGGCTCTGTAAGTAAATACAAGTGACTTGTAACCTGGTTAAAATGTTGCAAGCTGCCTCTCCCACTCCTTTTTAAATGAAGGACCAGAATTTCATCTGGTAGTAAAACAGATCTTACTCTTTGCTGAATGACTTTGCCTCCAGCCAAGCTTTGACTTCTTCAGTGCTGGATTCGAAGGTGAGGGGTACAAAAACTTGCTGAGGCTTTTCCACTTTGAAATTCCTCTGGGGAGGCTGAATTTTATTATTTGTGATCTTCTTTAGCAGCTCATCATTCAGCTCATCCATTTGATGAATAAGTTCTGGGGAAACAAGGCACAAGGTAGAGAGAAAGGAATGAAATCAAGTCTTCCATCACAAATCCTGTTAATGTGTTTGTGGGGAAATTGTAAGGAAGGTCAGAATGTGGCTCAGCATTTTTATTAACTCTGTAAATACACCAAAGGAAAGGGCTTACTTTTTTTGTGTTTTAGTTTTAAAGAACAAGCTTAAGTGCTTGTTAGAGCAATAGGTTGAGAAATAACATTTTGACCTTCAAACTTCCATCAGGAACAAACGTATAAAGGAGACCACCCTCGTGCTGGAGGCTGGCAGGCTGCTGGAGCAGGCTGAGGGAATCCCTCCTTTCCTCCCAAGCCAACACTCTTAACTTCCTTCAGCTTTTTGAAACCTCGCAGCTTTTGAAATCTCTGGTTCTGATGTTGACCAGCGTTGATATAGGTGTATAATTTCTGGAGAAAAGTCTATTCTCTGTTACAGTGTGTGCCAGCAGACTCTGAGCTGTCTCATGCAATAGGGACATATCCCCAGTCCGTGTTTAACTGGGTGGAGATTGGTCTGGTCTGAAAAAGGAGAGCTCACACCTGGGAGGCACTTGCTTTTAGCCAGCAGGAGCAAAACTACCCATCAATCTGCCTGGAAAATGCTTGTTCAGAAACACTTACTGGGGGGAAAAGTGTGTCATAGTTGGTGAAATAATAGAACATTTTGATAAGCACACTGGTGTGACTGGTGTCTGCAGCAGGTGCTGGTAAGGACCTATATTTTGCCTATTTTTATATAAATTTATATTGGGATGAGTCTTGTTTCTTGTGTTGCTAACCTATCCTGATTGTCACACACACCTCTTTCAAAGGACATTAAACCCTGCAACACTGACTAGCAGAAGTTTCCTCAAGGGTGTAAAACCTGACCCGGCAGCGTCTTTGCTCCCACTGGTGCTGTTGAGGGGTGGCAAGGGGCAGGGTCCCTTTTCCCTGATGTCTGGCGTTGCTGTTGTGTTTTTGTTTTAGTTTGTCATCTTCCTGTTTTTGAGTTACTTAGTTCCCTTTGAGCTATTGAAATAAGGAAATTTCCCCGCAGCCTTAGCAGCAGGGAGGGGAAAAATTCTAGACCCCATGAGACAGCAGAGGTCAGGCAGGCCTGACTGTGTTTCTGAGAACGTGGTTCCCATTTTTCTGTGCCCGTGTTGCCATTATTTTCTTCCCATTGCCTCTTTGCTGTTGCCTGGTGTGGAAGGCCAGTTCTGTGAGTACCTACAATTAGAGTTGGTTTTGAGCTGTAGCCCTGCTCCCTCCGCTTTTCAGTCCTCACTGCTACTTCTCGTGAGTAACTGATCCAAGTGCTCAGAGCTCCCGCTTTTGCTGTGCAGCTGAATACCAGTGGCAGGAAGCATGAACTGGGAGTGAGCAGCACACTCATAAAACTAGTGACACATCATCCAGTATCACTTTTTCCATGAAACTCCTGAAGACTGTGGAGAACAGTGGTATTAATAGATAATGTCCGTGGTGTTTGTATTATGGGGCTTTCCACTGTCCCAAAAGGGCTCCTGCTTCCAGGAGTCCCCGGTAGCTGACCAGGGGATGAACCCTGGTTTTGGCCTTTGGGAGCTTGCTACAGGTGTGTGCTGGGTGCGATACGGGGGTGAGGTGAGCAGGGCTCCTGGTCTTTCTCATGTTCTGTGACCCCACGTGGCACACGCAGGGTGGGAGAGCGATGTGAGTCTCACGTTTGGCACATCTGCTGGCTGCGGTTTCTCTGAAACCACTTGAAGGAACAGGCCGGGCGGGCACTGCGTGTGTGCCAGGAGCAAGAGCAAAGGCAGCGAGAGAAAGGGATTGCCCTGAATGTGGGTGGCTGGAGGGGAAAGGGAACTCTCCTTGGGAGGAGGATGGTCAAGCTGGAAGGAGGGTCAGGGTGATCACCTTCTTGCCCTCCGTGTCCCGGGCTGCCTGAGAGCCCGTGACCTGAGTCAGTGAGCTCCTCAGGGCTGCTCTGCTGGCTGCGCTACTACCTGGAACCTCCTCTGCACAGCTCCTCCAAAACCACCGCTGCTCTATTGCTTATCGCTACAAGGTGCAGCCGCTCCCTGTGCAGAGCCATGTGAGAGGGAACACACACTCGAGTAGGTCTGGTTACATGCACACAGCAGCCAAAAATAACACGCAGAGCATTGTGGTGAAAGTGAAGAAAGCAAGCAAGACACCGGCACAGAGAGCAAGCAAAAGCACACGCTCACAGAAACTTTTCAATTAAATCCTGAGATGCAGAGCCATGGTGCCATGCTCTCTGGCTGCCTGAGGCTGCTACGTGTGGTGTAAAAGTGCCCTAACGCTGGGAGCGCGGCTTGGGACACTTACGTTCTTTGGCGTCCTGGGGAGAGTTGCGCGATAACATTTCACTTCCCCATTTATCCCCAGCGTAGCTGGCAGGTAGCTTGTGACTGGGGCTGGAGGGTCCATATCCCCTGGGGCTGAGATCTCCTTTGTACCTCTGGTTCTAGGTGATAAGAAAGAAAAAAAATAAATGTAAGAATTTTTGTGCTGTTTTTCATAAACTTTTTGCCTCCTGCCCACGGTAGCAGATGGAGGGACAAATTGCCCTGTCCTGATCTGGGGCTGCTCAGCTGAGGCTGATGAGACCTCAGGTGGAGCTGCATGGAAGAAGTTAATTTCTGGGGTTTCATGGGAATGAACAGAAGCCAAAGGCCAAAGACTGTGTGAAGGCGTTTACACCCTTGGAAAACACGTCACACTTGTCACACAGTCCTGTTCTATGCTTGGTTACTGCTGCTGTAGATGACCGCTCTCCCGTGCGTGACTCAGCCCTCTTGCTATGCAGAAATTACTGCTCAGAGGGCTTCCTGAGAGATGGAGAGCCAGGGAAGCTAAAGGGTTTTTATATGAAAAGAAAACAAACAGAAATCCCATTTGAAGCTAAAGCATCACTGCTCTAGTAACTGGATGTTGAGTGGGAGCACTGCCAACTGCCTGGAGCAGTCTGGAAAGAGTCTTTTGACATGTTCTTGATTAAACTAACAGGGCTTGTGGCCAGAGGCCTTCTGGGGCACTTTATGCTTTGCCCAAGCTGTGAAATACCAAACCAGGAAGGCGATTCCATGCTTCTGTAGGGCATTTAGAGCTCTCCAGCTCCACATTCCCGCATCTCGCCAGCATCCACCTTTGCAATGCAAGGTAGGTGAGAGCAATACTCACTTAGATGGTATTTCCATCTGCCTCTGCTCCTGCTGCTGAACTGAACTGCATGAGGGAACTGTCTCTTTTACTTAACCCCCAACAAGCACCTCCGCATTTTGGTGGCAAAATTTGCTTTTATGTTTGCATTAGCTCTTTCATCGGCTCCACAGCCCAGCCCTGAGAACAGCAGGGTTTCACAACAGAGGAGGTGGTGAACCGTAGGCTGAGAAGTACGTGGGTTTGGCGGGGAAAGCACTGGCAAAAGGTGGAACTTTTTCAAGCCACTGTAGCCATCTCCTGTTGGGTGACACCTCAACGTGAGAGCTTTTCTGTTGGGGTGACAAGTCATCGAGCTGGGGTCTCGCTTCACAGCAGGCTGCTGCCTGTCACACAGGACTCAGCCTTTGCCTGTCCTGTAACCCTGCTGGCAGCAGGCAGCGCGCTTGGCATCTTGGAGCAGGAGGAGAGCAGGAGGCTGCTGCACGGATGGGAAGGACAGGCCTTGTTTGGGGAGGGGGGAGGTAAACGATAGCAAAATGTGAGAGTTTTATCATCAGAGACTTGTGAATCTCCAGGATCCTGGTTTGTCTGCTTGGGAGGGTTTATGCCAGCTTGTGCGCAGCATCCTAAAAAACCCAGGGAGGTCTAATTACAAGATCATCCTCAGAGGCTGGTTATGCCCTGCAGCCGGCCAGCCGGTAAATGTCATCTGACTACAGACCTGTTCGAGCTCTTCCAGTTTCACCACATCCAGGATGTTATAAGGGACGTAACCAGCCTGCCCGCTCCGGTTGAGCAATTTCCACCACTGCTTATTATCTTCCAACACCTGAGAGACAGAAAAATATAAATTTGCTAGTGAGAACATCAGATTTCTGGCATAAATAAATGGTGTATAGCAGAAATAAACCACGTGAAGTTGTCAGAATAATATCACTGAGGCCAGGAGCTGTCAAACAGATCTATTGCAGTCATTTGCGACTCAGGGCTGAAACCTTTCCTGAAAAGCATCAGAACTTATCCTAGTGATGAACAGGAGAGCATCTCTGGGGGAAACAGACCTGGGGTGCTCAAGAACTCATAGTTTCTCTTTTATCTGCCTGTTTCTCCATTATTTTTTTTCGGTGACTATGTTGTCTTTTTGCATTAAAAAAAATATGAATTGAGTGACTCCTGCCAAAAATGTTGGAGTGTTATCATAGAACTTGATCACATGTTGCATCATAACATAATCCCATCATAACCCTGCTGTGGCAAGGAGATTGCCTGTTGCTGAAATGCCTCCTATTGCACCTGCCCCCTGCTCCTTTCCGCAGGCTTGTTTTTACCCAGAACTGTCATTTTTCATTTATTTTTTTTAAAAGTAATCTTCCCAGAATGGATGAGCTTTCCTGGCAAGACTCACACACGTTTCTCATTCTAGCCACATTTTTGAACAGAAGTCTTTCTCTCGGGTCACAGATCTGTTACAGTTAGTGTGTTGACCAAACCATGTCTTATGTTCTCCAGCTGTGTTGTGTTAAGAGAAAGGTAATGAAAAAGGATGTTTTCAGAGAAAATATTTCCTTTGTGGGGGGAGTGGTAATAATGAACACGTGCTCAGCAAGTGGGTGAGCAGTGTAGAACAGTGAGTTGTTTTCCTTCCTCCTCATTGCTAATTAAGATGTGACTGATGAGTTTCAGCTGAGCAAATGACCCAATGCATACAGGCAGCCTGCTCCAGCTCAGATGTAAAGCTTTAGATTTGAGCAAAGCTTCTTGTTACTGCTCAGAAAACATCAAGCAAAAACAAGCTGGCGCTTGCCAGTGTCCTGCAGTCTCTCTCCTGTCCTGGGAAGGGGAGGAGGGCACACACACCTTTTCCCCACCATGTTCACATACCTCCAGGATCTCATCCTTAAGCACTGAGAGTTCATTGGCATTTCGCGCAGTGAAGTCGTAGCGGATTTTGGCATATCTCTTCGGTGGAGCCATTCCCTGTGCCTCAAAATTCCTGCAGGAGAAAAAAAGTTTTAATGGCATCCCATCTAATAACTGGGGCAATACAGGTTCACTGGCGAAAGAGGAGGGGGAAGGCTGCGTGCCAGTGCAGAGACACAATTGTGTCTGTGTTAGGAGGGGAAGTGCCTCTTTACTTCTCTATTTTGAGGAAGATTTTCACCCCTCATTTTAGTGAAATACTCTGTGTTTAGGAAAAAAATACAGAAAAGAAAAAAAAGCTGTAGGGCTGTTTGGTTACTGGCCTTACTGGGAGGCTGGTGCTCTCGGGGTGGAAGGAAAGACATCTTCCCCTGCCAGGTGCTGCTTTGCTGCAGCAAGGGCTGGGGAGACTGACAGAGCTCAAGCAAAGGGCTCTGATTGCACCTCCTGTGAAAAATGAGTGTGAAACCCTCATATCCTGAGAAGTGGGAACAGCTGCCTGGTATGGCAGAGCAGGGGAGAGGCAGGCACCCGCGCTGGGGAAGGGGCGCTGAAAATGGGTGTAGGTCAGACTGACGGGAAATCTGGTGTTTTTTCATCAGGCGATGAAGGCTGAGCTCCCGAAACACAATTCTGCGGGTTCCCAGGAAAAGTGAGTTTGAGTGTTTCTACTCTAAGATACATTTTTGGGGGAAATGAATGTGTTTAAGTATTTTGATTGGGAAATTCTGACAGAAGAACATATGGCTTTCGGTGTTGAACTGACACTTCATTTGGAGAGAGAGACAAAATAAATACAGTAGATTGTAAAAAATGGAAAACGGTGGAAAAAGTGCAATGAAAGATTTCCTTTGACTCAAACTGAAATGTTTTATTTTTTCATGTTTTTTTTTTGTTTTTGCCTGCCTTAGGAAAATTTTGCAGATTTCATCTTTTTATCCTCTAGTTAGGATGGGTGTAGTGTTATTTTTTAATTCCAAAAATGTTTGTGGTATGGAAAAACTGCCTTGCCTTGTTGTCTAAGGGCAGGTGGAAACTGCTTTAATGCACCTTCTACGGATCTTTCTGCTCCTAACTCACAACCTCCGTAGCTGCCTGGTGCAGAAGGCTCCTGCGTGCCCCACTCACAGTGGGCATCCCAGCAAGGGGTCAGGTTCTCCTTTCTGTAACCCAGTGGAACCAGTGCTTCCAGCACTGCTGGCAGCTCTGGGGTTTAGCCTGATGGTTTTCCCTTGCCGAGTTCTTGGGTTTGATCGGAAACTCTGCGGACTGCCTCTGAGGCATCTGTAAAACCTGACTTTGAAAAGCAAGTCTGTTATGCTTAGTTTCATGTAATTTTACTGTTTTCCTCAGATAACTTTTGGTGGCCTGAAAAAGATGGAAGCCACTGGTTCAGTGGTTTGATATTGTGCCTATGGCTGTAGCGTTGTCTCTCTTGATTTGGGGCAACTCTTGGTCTGCTTACAGCCGCGTGCAATGTAAAGTTGTAAATCTGCAGTGGGGGAGAGCTTGGAGCCGACGCTGGGACAGACTGAATCCCCCAGTCAGCGGTGGCCTTGCCCAGCGCTGCCCTGAAGGCAGGGAGGGGGAGGAAAGCCTAAGTGAGGTAGAAATTATTTATTTTGTAGCATTCCAGAAGGTAAATGAGTCATGAGGAAAGAAGTGACACTGGAGGAGTTTGAGGCTAATGTGTAATTCGCAGGCACCCAGGTTTTACACAAGCGACCTTTGCTGGTTATTTCTTGGAGCTTTCATAACGCTTCTCTGCAGCCAAAAGCCCCGGTGTAAATAATGAGACTGATGCGTTGGTATTGTTGTTAATATAGGGCCTCTTGGTTAGAAAATTAGTTCAAACTACCCTGAAAAAAGCATGAGTAGAGGAGGAAATATGTCTGTGCTAGGATTGTGATCTTGGCAAACGTGAGCAGGCTTGGCTGAGGTCTGCTCTGGACAGAAGGAGGTGTCTAAGCTCATTCTCAATTTTAACATCTGCTTCGGTGCCATTAACTTTGATTTTTTTTCTTAAATGTTATCCATAACGAAAACTTGCTGTTGACAGTCTGAAAAGTAGGTAAAAAGGTATGACACCCATCCCAGGAGAAAAGAGAGCTTCATCTCCTCTTCTGTGAGCGTGCACGGAATCTTAGAGCTGATAACTTCATGTCAACTCACTGCAAAGTGGAGTATGGCAGAGAATTCATTTGCAAGTTTGTTAAAACTCGGACATCTCAGATGTCACAGGCGTGAGCTCATGTAAACAAGCAAGCAGGTGCAAAGCCTCTAGTCTTTGAACCAAAAGTACTGACATAAAGATTTTATACCCCTGAGTAAGTGGTGATAGAAAACTAGCAGCGGGGCAGAGTGTGTGGTTAAACTGTGAAAGAGCCGTCTTTCCCTTGGCAAGGGGCCTGAGGCAGGAGGATAGCCCAGGTGGTTCTGGGTTGGGAACTGAACTTTCCAAAACTTCTGAAGAAAGGGGAGGTGTTTTCCCCCGGTTTTCTGGATTTATCTCATTAAGAAGAATCTGAAATCAGTGTCCTGTCAGTTTCCTGTTGGAGAGATGGGCAAGACCAGAACCACATTCTGGTTTTATTCAGCCTCTAATGAATGTTTTTCCCTTTGGTTGTGTCTAAAAGCAAAGGGAGAAGCTGCCACCTCTGGTAATTCCTCAGTTAAATGTTTTCCGTGCAGTGCTGCTGAGGTCGGGCGGCTCTTTCCCAGCACTGCGGAAAGCTTGTGCGTGCTCCTGCCTTAGTGCAGATTCCTCGTATGAGCAGGTTCTTCTGTGTGAGCTGTTGTGGCTTTGGGATGGACAGAGAGGCACTAACTTCTCTCAGCGTATGGAGAATGAAAGTGCAGCACAGTCCTGGGCACATGATCCTTAATATCGCCTTGGTGGGCTGATGTTATGAAAC
>WKFP01014238.1:94875-113415 GCA_011057875.1 Pterocles orientalis
ACCTGTTCGAGCTCTTCCAGTTTCACCACATCCAGGATGTTATAAGGGACGTAACCAGCCTGCCCGCTCCGGTTGAGCAATTTCCACCACTGCTTATTATCTTCCAACACCTGAGAGACAGAAAAAAATAAATTTGCTACTGAGAACATCAGATTTCTGGCATAAATAAATGGTGTATAGCAGAAATAAATCACATGAAGTTGTCAGAATAATATCACTGAGGCCAGGAGCTGGCAAACAGATCTATTGCAGTCATTTGCAACTCAGGGCTGAAACCTTTCCTGAAAAGCATCAGAACTTATCCTAGTGATGAACAGGAGAGCATCTCTGGGGGAAACAGACCTGGGGTGCTCAAGAACGCATAGTTTCTCTTTTATCTGCCTGTTTCTCCATTATTATTTTTTTCAGTGACTATGTTGTCTTTTTGAATTTAAAAAAAAATGAATTGAGTGACTCTTGCCAAAAACGTTGGAGTGTTATCATAGAACTTGATCACATGTTGCATCATAACACATAACATAATCCCATCATAACCCTGCTGTGGCAAGGAGATTGCCTGCTGCTGAGATACCTCCTATTGCACCTGCCCCCTGCTCCTTTCCGCAGGCTTGTTTTTACCCAGAACTGTCATTTTTCATTTAGTTTTTTTAAAAGTAATCTTCCCAGAATGGATGAGCTTTCCTGGCAAGACTCACACACGTTTCTCATTCTAGCCACGTTTTTGAACAGAAGTCTCTTTCTCGGGTCACAGATCTGTTACACTTAGTGTGTGGACCAAACCATGTCTTATGTTCTCCAGCTGCCAGCTGTGTTGTGTTAAGAGAAAGGTAATGAAAAGGGATGTTTTCAGAGAAAATATTTCCTTTGTGGGGGGAGTGGTAATAATGAACTGCAGGTGGGTGAGCAGTGTAGAACAGTGAGTTGTTTTCCTTCCTCCTCATTGCTAATTAAGATGTGACTGATGAGTTTCAGCTGAGCAAATGACCCAATGCATACAGGCAGCCTGCTCCAGCTCAGATGTAAAGCTTTAGATTTGAGCAAAGCTTCTTGTTACTGCTCAGAAAACATCAAGCAAAAAGGAGCTGGCGCTTGCCAGTATCCCGCAGTCTCTCTCCTGTCCTGGGAAGGGGAGGAGGGCACACCTTTTCCCCAGCACGTTCACATACCTCCAGGATCTCATCCTTAAGCACTGAGAGTTCATTGGCATTTCGCGCGGTGAAATCGTAGCGGATTTTGGCATATCTCTTCGGTGGAGCCATTCCCTGTGCCTCAAAATTCCTGCAGGAGAAAAAAAGTTTTAATGGCATCCCATCTAATAACTGGGGCAATACAGGTTCACTGGCAAAAGAGGAGGGGGGAAGGCTGTGTGCCAGTGCAGAGACACAATTGTGTCCGTGTTAGGAGGGGAAGTGCCTCTTTACTTTCACCCCTCATTTTAGTGAAATACTCTGTGTTTAGGAAAAAAATACAGAAAAGAAAAAAAGCTGTAGGGCTGTTTGGTTACTGGCCTTACTGGGGGACTGGGAGGCTGGTGCTCTCGGGGTGGAAGGAAAGACTTCTTCCCCTGCCAGGTGCTGCTTTGCTGCAGCAAGGGCTGGGGAGACTGACAGAGCTCAAGCAAAGGGCTCTGATTGCACCTCCTGTGAAAAATGAGTGTGAAACCCTCATATCCTGAGAAGTGGGAACAGCCGCCTGGTATGGCAGAGCAGGGGAGAGGCAGGCACCCGCGCTGGGGAAGGGGCGCTGAAAATGGGTGTAGGTCAGACTGACGGAAAATCTGGTGTTTTTTCATCAGGCGATGAAGGCTGAGCTACCGAAACACAATTCTGCGGGTTCCCAGGAAAAGTGAGTTTGAGTGTTTCTACTCTAAGATACATTTTTGGGGGAAATGAATGTGTTTAAGTATTTTGATTGGGAATTTCTGACAGAAGAATATATGGCTTTCGGTGTTGAACTGACATTTCATTTGGAGAGAGAGACAAAATAAATACAGTAGATTGTAAAAAATGGAAAACGGTGGAAAAAGTGCAATGAAAGATTTCCTTTGACTCAAACTGAAATGTTCTATTTCTTAATTTTTTATTTTTTTTTTTGCCTGACTTAGGAAAATTTTGCAGCTTTCATCTTTTTCTCCTCTAGTTAGGATGGATGTAGTGTTATTTTTTAATTCCAAAAATGTTTGTGGTATGGAAAAACTGCCTTGCCTTGTTGTGTAAGGGCAGGTGGAAACTGCTTTGTTGCACCTTCTACAGATCTTTCTGCTTCTAACTCGCAACCTCCATAGCTGCCTGGTGCAGAAGGCTCCTGCGTGCCCCACTCACAGTGGGCATCCCAGCAAGGGGTCAGGTTCTTCTTTCTGTAACCCAGTGGAACCAGTGCTTCCAGCACTGCTGGCAGCTCTGGGGTTTAGCCTGATGGTTTTCCATTGCTGAGTTCTTGGGTTTGATCGGAAACTCTGTGGACTGCCTCTGAGGCATCTGTAAAACCTGATTTTGAAAAGCAAGTCTGTTATGCTTAGTTTCATTTCATTTTACTGTTTTCCTCAGATAACTTTTGGTGGCCTGAAAAAGATGGAAGCCACTGGTTCAGTGGTTTGATATTGTGCCTGTAGCTGCAGCGTTGTCTCTCTTGATTTGGGGCAACTCTTGGTCTGCTTACAGCTGTGTGCAATGTAAAGTTGTAAATCTGCAGTGGGGGAGAGCTTGGAGCCGACGCTGGGACAGACTGAATCCCCCAGTCAGCGGTGGCCTTGCCCAGCGCTGCCCTGAAGGCAGGGAGGGGGAGGAAAGCCTAAGTGAGGTAGAAATTACTTATTTTGTAGCATTCCAGAAGGTAAATGAGTCATGAGGAAAGAAGTGACACTGGAGGAGTTTGAGGCTAATGTGTAATTCGCAGGCACCCAGGTTTTACACAAGCAACCTTTGCTGGTTATTTCTTGGGGCTTTCATAACGCTTCTCTGCAGCCAAAAGCCCCGGTGTAAATAATGATACTGATGCGTTGGTATTGTTGTTAATATAGGGCCTCTTGGTTAGAAAATTAGTTCAAACTACCCTGAAAAAAGCATGAGTAGAGGAGGAAATATGTCTGTGCTAGGATTGTGATCTTGGCAAACGTGGGCAGGCTTGGCTGAGGTCTGCTCTGGACGGAAGGAGGTGTCTAAGCTCATTCTCAATTTTAGCACCTGCTTCGGTGCCATTAACTTTGATTTTTTTTCTTTTTCTTAAATGTTATCCATAACAAAAACTTGCTGTTGACAGTTTGAAAAGTAGGTAAAAAGGTATGACACCTATCCCAGGAGAAGAGAGATCCTCATCTCCTCTTCCGTGAGCGTGCACGGAATCTTAGAGCTGATAACTTCACGTCAACTCACTGCAAAGTGGAGTATGGCAGAGAATTCATTTGCAAGTTTGTTAAAACTCGGACATCTCGGATGTCACAGGCGTGAGCTCATGTAAACAAGCAGGTGAAAAGCCTCTAATCTTTGAACCAAAAGTACTGACATAAAGGTTTTATACCCCTGAGTAAGTGGTGATAGAAAACTAGCAGCGGGGCAGAGTGTGTGGTTAAACTGTGAAAGAGCCGTCTTTCCCTTGGCAAGGGGCCTGAGGCAGGATAGCCCAGGTGGTTCTGGGTTGGGAACTGAACTTTCCAAAACTTCTGAAGAAAGGGGAGGTGTTTTCCCCCGGTTTTCTGGATTTATCTCATTAAGAGGAATCTGAAATCAGTGTCCTGTCAGTTTCCTGTTGGAGAGATGGGCAAGACCAGAACCACATTCTGGTTTTATTCAGCCTCTAATGAATGTTTTTCCCTTTGGTTGTGTCTAAAAGCAAAGGGAGGAGCTGCCACCTCTGGTAATTCCTCAGTTAAATGTTTTCCGTGCAGTGCTGCTGAGGTCGGGCGGCTCTTTCCCAGCACTGCGGAAAGCTTGTGCGTGCTCCTGCCTTAGTGCAGATTCCTCGTATGAGCAGGTTCTTCTGTGCGAGCTGTTGTGGCTTTGGGATGGACAGAGAGGCACTAACTTCTCTCAGCGTATGGAGAATGAAAGTGCAGCACAGTCCTGGGCACATGATCCTTAATATCGCCTTGGTGGGCTGATGTTATGAAACAAGACCTGCTGATTGACTGATGAAGTCAGTCAATATTTTTGCCTCTTGTGGTGGAAAACATATGTAACCCATTTCCTTGTAGACCTGCTGGTGATTAAAAAGCAGACAGTGTTTACGTGAATAATCCCTCATCTGATCTTTGAGTTCTCTTCATCTTGTGAACAAGTCTGGATTAATAACGCCAGAGCGTTTACCTGCCAGGACGCCAAACCATCCTGGTGCCACGGTGTGCGGCAGTGGGTGTTTGAGGTTACGAGGAGGGAGCAGAGGTGCTGTTGTCCCGGGGGTGTTGGTACGTTACCTATTTACATGCTGAGTTACGTTCTGTTTAAAGGCATCCACAGCTTGCGTCTGATCAGGGGTCTGGCCGCGCTTGAGCGAGGAGTTGCGGTAGGGATATCCATTGGCTGAGGACAGCTGGAAAGGCAGAAATGGAGTCGGTGTTATCAGGAAAGGGAAAAGCTGTGTCACAGAAAAGGAGGGTGATGGTCATAGATGAATCATGGCCTGGAAGCTTTTGGTCGTAGTGAGGTGCACACCAAAGAAATGTTCTTCGGGCAAACCTGAACCCCTGGGGCTCGGCTATGGTGTAGTATCCTGTCTCCTGTTGCTCAGGAGGTGAGGCTCATTATTGCTGCCCTTTCCTGGCCTTATTTTCTTTCCATATTTAACTGGAATGACCAGTTCCAACTGAGTTTTGAGATGACTACCTTTTACACACCACCGCAAACTCCACAGATCCATCTCTCACTCTGAAAAAGGAGGAAGGAGAGGGGAAAGAAGAGAAGATAACCGGGGACACAAGACTAACCTCTTCCTGCAAGTGTCCGATGTCTATTTCCCAGGGAGCTCCGCGGAAGATTTCCACGGGTGGTTCCCAGCCATTGCGGAATTTGGGGATGTAGGTGGGGATATTTGCTTCTCGGGGCCATTCAGCTCTAGGATATGAAGCAGGAATATGTGGTGAGATTCACAAGGAACATGGCTCTGAAAACACGTCAGGGGGAAGCAGGGGTATCAGGGTGTCCTTGACCCTCTGACACGGGTATGACATCTAGCGTTCTGTCTGCCTTTCTCAAGAGCTTGGGGAACCTGGTGCGATGGCAGCTCTGTCCTCACCTGGATCGGGTCCATGTCTCTCCCAGGGAGTCCCAGAGGTTTATCTCTTTTGGTGTCAGGTGTCCTCTGAGGAAATCTGTGGCATCTTTAGAAAGAAGTGGGGTGACGACAGACCTGGCAAGCTCAGGGCCACCACAGCTACTGACAATCTGGATCAAACACAAACACACACAAAGATGAGAGATTTTGCAGGAAATGTTCAAAATATCAAACCAGCACACACACAAAGGGACAGAAATCAGTGGCTCTGATCCTTTGGAGTCTCTGTGCCTGCCCACTCCAAAGGAAGCCAGCGGACCCTCCACAGTGAGTACCTCTAACACCAGGCTGATTCACACCACACTTGCGCTTCCAAAGTTCTCCTCTGTCCCTTCATATGTAAGGGTGAGGTTTCACAACGCAGATGAACTAAACCAATGGTTTGCTGCTACCTAAAAGGGATGCTGTATTCCCTCAGCAGCCCCTGATTATCCTTGCACTGCACTGGTAGTCCTTGATTGGCAGATTTAATTAAGAAAAAGCAAATAGGCAAATGAGGCATATAGCTCCTAAGTTCTCCAAGGTATAAAATGAAAGCCAGAGGGCAAGCCTTCATGGCAAGGGATGGCCTGACTCCTGCTGGCAGCAGGTAGCCCTTAGATCAGCTCAGTTGTCTCAAGAAACATCAACCTGAATCTTTGGGGAAGGTTGGGCAGTTTGGAGGAACATGGGAATTTTTCTATTGGAACCAAAGCAACGTCTGATCTAAAAATTAGCCATTGTTAGAGGCAGCACATATCACAAGCTGGCTGTTTACAAACTAGAAAATCACTTGGTATTTCTGTGTCCCTTCTGCCTTCTTTTACCAGTTGGGATTTTTGCTTCCTGTTTTCAGTGCAGATAATGAGCCATGTTTGTGTGAAGGTGAGATCAGGCAGATTCCCCCCGGGGAACCCTAGCTGGCTTGCACTTTTGTTCACAGGAAGACTTTGTTAATGGGGTGGAAAGGTTCATATTTTCTAGGGTTTGTGTATTTAGTTTGAGCTGGAAATCAGATCAGAGGCCAGAAACACTGGTGGTGTTGCTTCTGGACTTTACTGAGAAAGCTTTAGCCAGTAGTGAGCAGTCTTCCGACTCTTCTGCATCATGTCTGCCTGTAAGTGTGAAAGCAACACTGAAATGAAAGGAGTTCACAGTGAAACCTGTGAGTCGGGTTTACCAGTTCCAGCGGCCCAAACAGGAAATGCACCAACTCTGAAGCGCTGGGGTTCTGGATGTGCTTTCTCAGTTTGGCCTGAAAGAGAGAAAGGAAACCCAGCTTAATCCAGACCTGATTGTTAGGCTGTGTTCACTGGGCAAGTTTGGTCAGAACTGATAGAATCTCCTTCTGGCTCGTTACCCTCCTGGTCTTGCGTACTTCACTAGGCAGAGCTGACCGCACTGGGAACATGTTCATGCTTCTGCTTTTCATCCCCTTTATTTAAGTTTAAGAACGATTAAAAGTAGATAAGACTTTTTTCCCTTTTTTTAATATTTGCAGTCCTCCATTTCATGCTTTGTAAGAATAACAAGGACTACAGGTCTCGGGAAACTACTCACACCTCTAAAGGCCACAAGCAGAAGCGAATATCTAGAGTGGGGATGTCTGTACGAGCCTTTGCACAGCTGTCAGCAAGGTGGGCACGGCAGTTCTTGGCGCTCTGAGCTCACAGCTTCACAAATGCTGTATGTCAGGACTGTGAGGAGAGCTCCAGGCATCGCAAGGCCCTTGGGTGCTCAGTCCCACCCTGGACTTTGCACTTCTAGCTTCAGGTTAACAACTCGGCCCAAGAAACCTGCACAAGCCTGACACAATGGTTGTCTGGATTCTGAAGAATCGGGAATTCCCACTTTTGTCCCTTTGTAGTGTTTTTGGTTCAAATTTTACTTTAAATGCTTGCTGCTGTGCTATATGGAAAAAGCCCCGTCCCTGCGTGGGGTGGAAACACCCTCTGTGTCTTACCAAGAGGTTAAAAGCCAGTTTGGTTTTCTGGAAGCAGTCGATGAACTCGGCCTCACTTGGGGGTCTTGCTCGAAGAGTCAGCATGCCCTCTTTTATGAGAAGGTGGAGAGAAAAACACTGTAATCAGACAACGCTTTTCAGGATGGTTTCATCTTGCTGGCATGCAGAAGACACAGCAAGAAAGGGTGCTGAAACTAGAACTACTGAAAATCAAGGGGTTTAGAAAAGCAAAAGCTTTCTCTGTGTTGGAGGCTTCACTAGGCTCAGTGTGCTCTACAGGAGGTCCCCACAGACCAGTGGCACCTTCCAAACTGGTGTAGCGGCTGCTGGGCCCGTAGCCGTGCTGCTGCATCAACCTGGCCTCGCTGGGGTGTCAGCTGAGGTCTCCTCCCAACCTTCACCCGTGCCCCTGTGTTCCCCATTTGTTCCAGCTGTTGCACTGTACCTGCTGGCCCTTTCTTCTTGTTCTTCTTCCCTTTCTTCCTTTGGTTGAGCTGTTTGAATGCCTCTGCAGCCTTCTGAAGCCTGGCAACAAACACTTCAATGTCATCCAGAGTGCAGTTCAGGATTTGCTGTGAGGACAGAAATACAACAAACCCAGGTGAAAGAGAGCCCAACCTGCACACAGCTGGGCAGCCCAAATCCCAGAGCGTGCTGCTCTGTGCATGCTTCATTTCTGGAAGAATGCACAGGAATGGGGAGTCCAGGCGTGAAATGAAGCTGAATTCATCACTTTGCAAACACAGAGCTGTGCCTTGTCAATGTGACAAGGGACCCCTGCTAATGGACATCTGGAAAAGAGCCCCAAGAGAGGACTGTGGGCTGGGGAGGGACAGACCTGAAGTCTGCAGAGCTACCTCAGGTCAAAGGAGATTGTAACTGACCCAGTGATGGAGCTTTGCTTTTGTTCGCTTTATATTTGTGACCTGTGGATATTGGTTTGACAGTGACTAGACTGTGCGTAAAATGTCTGCTCGTGGAGGAGCCCCTTGCTGCTTCTCCCTCTCCTGCCTGTTGACCCTGCGCTGTTCTTGTTACCAACCGTTTCTTTTTCAATCTTCTGTGCTAAGATGGCTCGGGACTCTTCGTGGTCATGAGAGGAGCCGGAGCCTCGTCGTTCATAGTCTGCAAACACGGGAAGAGAAAAATATTGAGGTTGAAAACAGACTGCATTAAGTGCAGGGACCCATGGGATGGTAACGCCCAGCTTGGTTGTTTGTTCTGGGAGATCACAAAGAGCAGGAGGTGATCAAAGTTGTCAATTAAATCTTCCAAGATCACAGCACCTGCCCGCCAAGCCTCTGTGTGCTGCCTGTGTTCAAGTGTAAGCAGTGAATGACTCACGCAGAGCAGCCAGCTGTCAGCTGCGGGCACAGACCTGCAAGCCCCGGTCTCAGCTCCTGTGAGTCACCCGCTCCCTGCCTTTGATGCATCTGAGCTGACTTTGCCCGCAGAGGAGCTGAAGGGCCAGCGCACGCGTTGCAGAGCACTCCCCGTGTGTGTAAGGTGGGATTAGATTAACTCCCACTCTCTCCTCTAACCTCCAGCTCTCCGCAGGAGCCTTCCTTGTCCCAGAGGTACCAGCTGGACTAAATGGTAGTTGAGAAAGAACAAATAAGACCTGTAAATGAATGCGACTATCACTTGCTAGAAAGCAGCATGGCAGGAATTCTGTGTGGCTGGTGTTCAGGCAGGCCTGTGCCCAAATTGTCATTTTTGTGTAAACTCGTGTGCAGTCTCTCAAGTGTTTTTAATGGGTGTTTAAAAAAAAAAATCCTCCTAGAATAAAAAACCACAGGCACCTCCCAGCTTCCAGAAGAGACACTGAGTGAGGGGGTGATAGTTCAATGTGAACAATTGCTCAGGTGGCCTCTTCTGGAAAGAATAATGTCAGCTCGGTGAGACGGGGCTAGAAAGGGCCAGCACAGCAGGGGTCTGACAGCAGGGTTTAGAAAGTGGGAGAACTGGGGAGGCAGTTTGGGCAAGGGACCGTGAAAATTGTACGTCCTCTTTAAGCATTAAGATGGGGTGATTAGTTTTGACAGGTTCTGTAGAAAAAGCAATAAGGTGTGTTTGAAAGGAGAGGCAACCTTGCCAAACAGGCATCATTCAAGGCTTTCTCCTGTCATCTGCTTTCACGCCAGGCTCCGTGTTCTCAGACCCAGAAATCCTGCCTGGGTAAGTGCCCAGCTCTGCTGATGTAAGCAACGGACTTAAAGCTTTATGCTAAGCACCACGGGAAGGGCAGCGTTCAGGGTGCCCATTTCATTAAAGCTGAATAATATTTTAGATAAGCACATTTAGATCTGCTTTTCCATACTCAACTCCAAGAGATTTCACACAAACCACTTGATTTCTGAGGGTGAAATTTCGGCTCCTGTGAAGTCAGCAGAGCCAGGAGTTTGCCTTTCTGACCAGGTCTGTCTCGTCTGTACGTTTTAGGATCAGCGGTGCCTGGTCCAAGCTTTATGTGATGGCTGCTGTATGAGGGACTTTCACCTCTTTTGGGAATTTCGGTATCCCAAAATACAGGTGTCGTTACAAGGCGTTTTTAGGAGCTTTGATTTATTGAGCTGTTGAGCGGCAGGTGCCTGCTGCCAGCCCAGGGAGTACAAATGTTTGCTGTGGCCCAATTTTTAACTGTTTATAAAGCACAGCCAGAGAAGCAACAAAATGTTGTGCCCTTGGTGTGTGTCTATGTTAGATGGTAACACGGTGAAGAAACACTGGGCTTCCCTGTGCCCCAGCAGTACCGGCCCATTTCAGGGGGGTGGCTGTCCACCCAGCCCCAGGACGGACTCGCTGAGTGCTGACAGTACCTGGATTGTGCTGGGAAGGGGGTGCCACCCGGTTCCTGTTCATCGCTGAGCCGCGCATGTCGTGCTGGATCGGGATGGGAGCCGGCCCCTGCGGTGGTGGGAGGATGGATTGTCTCTGCTTGATCTTTTCTTGGTTTGCTCTGCAAGGGAAACAGTGCGGAACGACCCTGTCAGTGGCTGCCGACCCTGTTTCTGAGAGACCGCTGTGTGGATGCACCACTGTAAATGTGGCTCCCCCCCCCCAGCTGTATATCCTGCAGTACTCACTTGAGTGTCTGTGGCCGTATCTTCTTCCCATGCTTGTGGTCTGCCAGGGCACTTTCTATGTCCTCATGAACCATCTCTGCCTAAAGATTAAAAAAAACAGGGATGTTTTAAAGGGCTTTGTTTTGGAAAGGATTGAGGGGCTGGCAGAGAGCTAGGAGAATATTTTGTTCTCTGCTTTATACCAGGAAAGAAGGCTCTGCTCACCTCCACCTCGTCGCAGTGGAAGAAGTGGATGTCAGGTTTGTGCTGCTCCGAATCCTGACACACCAGGAGCAGGACGGAGGAGTAGCGCATCTGATTCAGCACCGTTTGGCAGTGCTGGACTGTCGGCAGTGGGAAGTCCTCCAGCTCCTCCTGGAAGAGAAAGAGGAAGGGGTCAAGCAATGGGGAACTATTGAAGTGCTGGGGAATGGTCCTGTGTATGAGCTCCTGGGGGTCTGTGAAGGGCTGACCCTCCCGCTGTCTGCTTGGATGACCTTGGGCTGATATTCTTTAGTTTCTCATTGCTAAAATCAGAGCAGCACCATCGCTCGCCTGCTATCTGGCTGCTCCTTCCCCTCAGATGAGGTGCCCTGTGTGCATGTACGTGTATCCCGTGTCAAAATGGGGCACTGTTCCCAGCCGGGTGATCCTGTGTGTTATTTGAATGCAGGTGATCCATCCTTCCCTCTCTGCCTGTGCTGTATGCAGGTCTCTATGGACTGAATGTCTGCGTTCCTCCCACAGTTATCCCTCCAGATAACTGGAGCACAGCTCGAGGTATCTTTCACCTGGAGTATCTGTGCTCTGGAACCATGAATAAATCATTCCACGTTGCCCTTTAAGTTAGAGTCAGCCAGCCCCTGCACACCCAGGAGTGGATTTTGGGAGTGATTCGCCCTTGTTTGGGTTCCTCAGGAATGCCGCTGGCAGGCAGAAGGGGAAGGGCGCACGCCGCAGCCCGTGTGTCCGCCTGTGGGTAGCTCCGCAGAGCTCCGGGTACCTGCGACTCGCAGTCCAGCAGGCGGATGGACTTGTCGTTCACTTGCAGCAGCATCTCCTGTGTCCAGATCTTCTCTTTTGAGTTGAGCAAGATGAGTTTTCGAATAGCATCATCCACCGTCACGATGGACTCGCTCTTGTCCATGACGAATGTGGCCAAGTGCTGGGGTTGGGAGGAAAGGAGGAGAAAACAGGTGAAAAAGCTTTGAAGGGGTGTGTACTGTAAATCAGTGATGTATCTGTCTCTAAAGGCTTGAATTATTGTTTGTCTCTTTAGAACGCAGGCATGAAAAGAGCTGCTGCAGAAAGCGTACGTTCTGGTTGTTAGTTCCAGCCTGTCCCTAGCGCTGAAAGATTAGGGTTTTGTAACGCAGCAAGGGTTTCATAACGAGTTTCACCGCTTGCATATTTATCTCGTCGGATGTCAGTTCTAGCAGCTCTGGCCCCTGTTCAGCAACACTTCTTGCGCGTGCTTTGTACACACGAGTTAGTCCCCTGGCTGTTCTGAAACAGCTTGGAAGTTTAAATGGAGTAGTTAAACTTCACTCGCCAAGTAAAAGCGCTTGCATTTTGCTCGTCTGATGTAGCAGATCTCCCTGGGTGGAATTTGTCCCAGGCAAAGAGCTCACACAAGCCACGGGCAAATGTTAGTCCCCTGTGCTGAGGTGGGATCCACGTGACGGATGGGCTTTGGCCAGGTCTCCCACCCCGGGTAATTCGAAGGCAGCACAGCTGCACCGGAGAGCTGCTGCACCGCACAGCTGCCTGGCCTGCAACACAGCTCCGAGCGTGGCAGCTGACTCTGCACCAGCCCTTCGCTCCCCTCATGGGACCTTCCCCTGAAATTACCCAAAGCAGCCCTCAAGGTCGTGAAAATGGGCGTTTCTGACTGTAACAAGGGATTTTTTTGCTCCTTTCTTTTGCTATTCTGTCCTGCGCTGTGGCTTTGTTGGATTACCCTGGTTTTCCTCCCTCCAATCCCTTCTCCTCTAAACCCAGCCTAGTGCTTTGCCCCTGCCAGCCTGGCCTCCATGCCATCCTCCCCTCCTGCGCTGCCTTGTGTGTGCACTTGGGCCGGGAGCGGTCAGGTAAGCTGGTAACGTCCCAGACATGACCACACTCGTGTGCTTTCCTGTCCCTGCCCTGTCCTGCAGTGTGCAGTGACCCAAGCCTTGGCGCCCGTATTTACAACAGGTTTGTGTAACGGAGCTGCACCTGCGGGCTCTGGACTGCTCGTGGGGCTCTGTGCGCGGGGAACACCGGCAGGGCAGGAGGGAGAGGCACGTCTCAGCCAAGTGGTGTGTGTGCTCCCCCCAGCAGCGGGCAAAGGCCACTCCAGCAATCCAGGTAACTCATTTCTCTCTGCTGTGATCAGCAGCCAGCGGGAGCAAGCACGGCTCTGTGTGGATGGGGAGAAGGAGCGGCTGCCGGCAGAGGGGACTGCCAGGCAGCAGGAGCTGCGAGCCCTGCCTGCTTGGAGCAACCAGCCTCTGTTCTGTGTCATTGTCCCTGTGCAAGTGACAGCACAGCCAGGCCATGTGTTCAGGTGACAACAGGGAAAGGAAAAAAGTCAGGAAGGAAAAGGAAATAGTCCCGTTTCACCTTGTTCCCCCTGCTGGGTTCCTGGTGAGGAGAAGGGAAGGAGAATGTGCCTGACTGGGAAAGTGGCCAAAGCTTTTCCCTGTTGTAACCAACTTTGTCTCCAGGAGCGAAAGGCAGGAGGTTTTCGGATGGGCAAGTTCCAGGCCTGACCCAGGCGTTTGGTGGTTGTGTGGATGGCCAAACGCCTGCTTGTCTTTGATCCACAAATCCCGCAGCTGGGTTTCAAAGCAAGAGCTGGGAAAATGGGATGCGTTTAAAGCAAGCCACAAACTGGGATGTGAAATCTGGAGAGGTGCTCTGTTGTCTCTAGCTCAGGATGAGTTTTGCCTGGCTTTTCTCCCTCAAATCCCTTGTCTTTGTGCCTTCTCCACTGATCAGACATAACTTTTTTAGGGTTCAAGCAGTTTCTTTCTGCTGCTGACTCTTGGCTACAGTGGTGCTGTATGAGGGGTCAGGGTCCAGCATGGCACACAAAGACAATCTTTGTCCCTGAAGACTAGCAAGCGAGGGCTCCAAAACACAAGAAAAGGAAGGAAGTCCTTTTTAACCTGTGAAAGCTCAGGGAGATACAAAGCGGGAAGCAGACTGAGAGGCAGCAAGAGCTGACCCTGCTCCAGCACCAAGGGAGGGAACCAGAAACACGTTAGGAAGGGACCTTGGAGAGGCTGTGAACTCTGGGGTCTGGTGCAGACCAGGCGGACCTGAGGAGGATCCAGGTACTCGGAGCACGGAGCCTGGGGTGGCTGTGGCCCAGGCAAGAACTGTTGCTGCCATCAGCTCCAGACAAGGTGGATGCAGGGGCAAGGCTGGGATTTGAAGCAGTGGTAGCCCTGACAGGCAGAAAGGGCTGAGTCTTTAACGTGATGGTCAGTGATGGGAACTAGGGGTGGAGAGGGTTTGTGGTGAGCAGTTTGTTGTTAAGGTGGTTGTTGGATAATTCACAAAGGCTGGAAAGAGCAGAGAAGAGGATAAACACTGCAGAGTGTAAGAGCCAGTCCTGCGTTCGTAAAGCAAAGGTATGGGGTGAGGCGCTGTCTAAATACAACTCCTGGCACGTATTTGAGCTGGAAGCTGAGATTAGCCATGCAATCAGATACGAAAAACATGCTCAGGTGTGTTACTGTAGCTGTAAAATAGTGCACAAAAAGATATTCCAAAGTCAGTGTTATCTGTGCAGAGGTGACAAACCCTCTGCTTTCCGAGCAGTGAATTGGTTTATATCTGGTGACGAGCATTCTTATCTGTTCTATTATTTTAACTGCCAGGTTTACAATCTTCATAAATTCCTTTCTTGTTTACTGTTAAGTAAGTTAATTTTCAAGGAGGGGAAAGCTACTTGTCTCACTCGGACTCATTAGAATATTTTTTTCCTTTCCCCTTTCTCTAGATACTGGTGAACTGAGAGGGAGAGAATCTTGCTCCTGTCTTTGATTTATCTCATTAACCCCCCCTTTCATCCAGATGGATACACAAATACAGCCGCTTTTGTAAGAATGGACAATGACTCTATCCACTATTAAACTTTATCAGCTCATAGATTGCTTCGAAGGGTGTAAAATGCCTCTTGTGAGGAAACCTCTGGCTGCCTCACTGCCTGCCACTGAAATCCTGGTTGCCTTGGGTAAAGTTCAAGGTAGAGACTCACAAATGGGTGGCATATGGCATAATTAATGAAGAATTCATGTACGTGTCACTGTTTAAAGTCCCTTCTCTGCTGCTTGGTAGGAGTCACCGGTGGGGATGGCTGGCAGGGCTACCGATGATGGGAGCCAGGTTGGAAACCAGAGCCTCTTTCCAAACAAGCTTTTTAAAAAGTCTAAATTTCATTTTAAGCAACTGAACAGACTTCTTTATGTGTACTTCAGCTCTCCAATGGACCGTGACCTTGCACCAGAGAAGAGAGGGGCCCTATCTGCTAAATATGAACCTCGTCAAGTGTTTTCCCTTCTCGCCTTGCCCGGTTTCCAGTGATGAATGGTCCAGCTGGCCTCAGGTGGGCACCTCTCTTCCCCTGGCCTGCACCGGTGTGTTGTATTCTGGGATGGCCAGGCTGGCTCCTCTTTTTTTCAGTGGATGTCTGTGACACTGGGAGATGGATTTGGAGAGGACACAGCAGCTGAGGGAGAGCTGAAAGATCATAGTTGTTGTGGTCTTCCCAGCTGGGTGGGAAGCTCAGGAGGCAAGTTTTTTACAGAAAATAAATATGAGGTTTCAAGCAGCTTTGCTGTTTGCCTTTCCCAGGGTGTGGAGGGTGACACTTGCTGATTGTAAGAAGGTTCCCAACTCCTCTTTGGCCTGGTGAAGGTCCGGGACAAACGGAACACCTTGCACTGCCAGCATCCATCACTGACACTGGCCTCTCAGCCCCTTTACTGTTGCAGTGCGCACTCACCTGTACGTGGTACTGTGAAGTCTCATGCATAATGATATTGGAGTTGGAGTATTTTTTCCTTTGTTCTGCAAAAAAAAAAAGAAGAAAACAAGCCATCATTGTAGGGACTGTTTATCATTGTATCGGGGTCTGAGAATTACAGCTGTCATGGGGTGCTACAGACTTTGAGCTTCCAGCTTCACTGAGAGCGTTGGGAGTGATAAGACATCATAATGATATTAACTTTTTTAAACAAGGATTGGCAAAGCAGGCATGTAGGGTACGCGTTCAAGTTGTTCCCTTAATGCTGCTGATAGTTTGGTTCCTGGGGGTCAGCACAAAGGGAAGCCCCAGACACTGAAGGACCAGGGAGGCTCAGGGAAGAGGGCTGCGGAGGTGAGGAGTGGCTTGGGAGGGCTGGCAGAAGGCTCTGATGTGCATGTGGCAAGAAGAAAAAATCCACCACAACCCACCAGTTTGGACATAACAGCCCTTTGAATCGACCTCCAGAAGAAACCCTCTGCACTACCGTGACACTTTCAGTTTCCTTTCTTGTGTTTCCTGGCAAGGCGCAGTGAAGGACGGTAGGTACAGATAAGAAGGGCTGCAGGGACCAAGGCCAGCCTGTCACAACCTGCGGCTCTCAGTGTTTTTGTGAGGCAATGAACCTTTATCACTTCCTGCATTTCTTAGTGGAAAATGGCAGTAAAGAGCAATTGGCAAAAAATTGCTTGGAATTTCATGAAGCTGTTGAATATAATCCTATAAGAATGTACCCTGCCAGCTCTTTAATTGGTACTTTTCCAGGGATCCCTTATAAATACTTTGCTTGAACAGCAGAGGAGAAACTATCCAGGCCCAGAGTGATCCAGGAGCATCCAACCTGAAAACATCATCCTCGCCAGCAGAGGACATCCTCTGATCTCTGGTTGCTTAGAAAATGCAGCGGCAGTTTTCTGTTTCCACCCTTCTTAAAGCCTGCGTTAGAATATCCTGTCCTCTGTGGCAACGGTCACAACCAGCGGGATTTCATAATGCAGCACATGTTAGGGCTCTTCGTGTTTTGAAGAAGGATATATTAATCTTAGTTTATTTGTGGTTTACTTCAAAGCTCTCTTTAATGCCTCCTCAGAGAAGTTGGCTTCTCTCTTGTTTTCCCCTTCTCTTTGAACGCGGAACATGTGGTCTCATTTAACAAATTTCATGTTAAAGAGGCTGGCACCTAGAAAATTAATATCCTCGTAGGACCTCGTTCAGTCAGTTTCCACATTTATTTAAAATTTTTTAAAACGTTCTTTTGGTGAAGTGCTGCAAAACCTAGGTAAAACTTTCCAAAATTTTCTCTTAGTTTATATTTTTAGTAGCCCGTCACATTTTAATTGACAAACACTCCCTAAAGATTTACAAGAAACTCCTAAAAGCTGAAGGTCTCCTTGTAATCAAAAGATTATGATTTTTTTTTTAAATAAAAAAGATGGAAACTGAAGGTAGGTCTATTTCAAAGTGCAGAGAGTAAAATGAGTGTAAAGCAGGGCAAGGGCAGGGGCAGGAGGTGGCAGGAGCTCAGGGAAGGAGCAGGGTCTGCCGCAGCAGTGACCATTCCGTGATGTCCCTGGATGGGCTGCGGGTGAGCGGGGCTCTGGCTGGTTTCTCCTTTAGGTGAGAATTTGAGGAGGAGGATGGCAGCCTGACGAAGGAGCTGGTGATGTAGCTCCTCCCTAGGGACACCATGGCTTGTTTAACTTTTCCTTTTGCTGTCCTCTGAAACTGCGAGTGGTTTGCATCCTTCTAGGTTGTTCAGCAGGACAGATACTGGCCTCTGCACTGACTTCTTCCCTGGTTTGCTTCTGAGCAAATCCTTTCCCTTTGGGGTAGATGAGCACAGCTCAGGGGGATGAAGGAGCTCGTTCTGGCTTTACCACTGCTACTGTCATGCCTTTTTTTTTTTTTTTTCTTGTCCCTTGGGTAAAAGCAAAGTGACTATTTCCCACCTGCTGGTGCTCCTGGTGTGCTATTGTAGTTACTGTTCCCGTTGTTTCCCCCCGTGGAGTGGCCTCTCGGTGCCCACCATGGCCAGACCCCCAGCGCTGCCTTCCTGCTCCTGGTTGTGAGGCACAAGCTGCTGTGCCGGCAGGAGCTGCTGAGCCCCAGCCCCGAGGAGCGAGCAAGGTGGGCTCACTTAGAGAGGTCAGCCAGGTCCTGCCTGCGCCCCAAACACCCTCAGCACGGGCGGGAGCAGGCTGCTGCCGCGGAAGGAGGAAGAGTGATAGGAGCTGGGACACAGGGGGGGCGGAAGGGCACAGCACCTGCTCTGCTTTCGTGGTGTTTGCACCTTTGTTAACCTTTACAAGTGCATCTCACCGGGGTTGCTGTGGGAGTGATAGTGGGGGGACTCCCAGGCTGCTGGTCGGGGAGAGGAGCTGGGGTGTGTGCAGGGGCAGAGGTGCAGACGCCTGCCCGCCCCGTGGCTCTCTGCGTGGGAAGGGGCTCGGCGAGTGGGACAGAGGGGCAGAGGGCACAGCATGGCACCCACAGGAGGGAAAGCTGTCGGGGGCAATGCAGGTAGTGGCTGAAGCAGCGCTGTTCTGACAGCCTTTTCCTTCTCTTCTGACTACATCCCGGCAAAAATGGTCTCTGACCACTTCACCCCAAGAAAGCAGAGTCCTCTGGTTGCTCCCAAACCATGGAGCTGTTTTCCACAAGATCTGCTAAGCCTGTCCTGTACATCCTTTCCAAAGCTGCCAGGAATCACTGAGATTCCTGCAAAGGGACACCACCTCCAGCAGCTGCCCGCTGCTGCTGCTCCACGCTAGCACAGACTCTCTGTCCCTTTCCCTGAGCTTGCTTGAGGGAGCTTGTCCCACAGTCACACAGGGACAGCGGAGGGGTCAGTGGACTGCAGCAGTGGGACAGACAGATGCAGGTCGGGATTGGAAGGGAAGGCAGGTCCTGAGGCTGGTGGTAGCGATGGAGATGTGACACTGAGTTACAGCCCGAGTGTCGGCTGAGGGGTGATTTGTGTTCTCCTTTAAGCCTTGCTTGCAGAAGAGTGCTAGCGAGGAGAAAATGCAGCAAACGGAGCATCCTCCTGTGACAAGAGCAGAAAACAAACCCCAAAGCACCAGTTTGGAGCTTTAGCTTAGTCCCAGGGGTGTCCTTGTGTTCTCTTCTCCCTTGAATAGCCGTTATTCAAACCTCCTGCCAGCACATCTTGTGCAAAGGAAGGAGAAGCTGGCCTCAATCTGCTTTCCAGAGAGTTGACAGGGGTTAAAATATCTTATAGGCACATGCTT
>WKFP01014238.1:113435-132170 GCA_011057875.1 Pterocles orientalis
CTTCTCTTTGAACGCGGAACATGTGGTCTCATTTAACAAATTTCATGTTAAAGAGGCTGGCACCTAGAAAATTAATATCCTCGTAGGACCTCGTTCAGTCAGTTTCCACATTTATTTAAAATTTTTAAAAACATTCTTTTGGTGAAGTGCTGCAAAACCTAGGTAAAACTTTCCAAAAATTTCTCTTAGTTTATATTTTTAGTAGCCCGTCACATTTTAATTGACAAACACTCCCTAAAGATTTACAAGAAACTCCTAAAAGCTGAATGTCTCCTTGTAATCAAAAGACTATGACTTTTTTTTTTTAAATAAAAAAGGTGGAAACTGAAGGTAGGTCTATTTCAAAGTGCAGAGAGTAAAATGAGTGTAAAGCGGGGCAAGGGCAGGGGCAGGAGGTGGCAGGAGCTCAGGGAAGGAGCAGGGTCTGCCGCAGCAGTGACCGTCCCGTGATGGCCCTGGATGGGCTGCGGGTGAGCGGGGCTCTGGCTGGTCTCTCCTTTAGGTGAGAATTTGAGGAGGAGGATGGCAGCCTGACGAAGGAGCTGGTGATGTAGCTCCTCCCTAGGGACACCATGGCTTGTTTAACTTTTCCTTTTGCTGTCCTCTGAAACTGTGAGTGGTTTGCATCCTTCTAGGTTGTTCAGCAGGACAGATACTGGCCTCTGCACTGACTTCTTCCCTGGTTTGCTTCTGAGCAAATCCTTTCCCTTTGGGGTAGATGAGCACAGCTCAGGGGGATGAAGGAGCTCGTTCTGGCTTTACCACTGCTACTGTCATGCCTTTTTTTTTTCCTGTCCCTTGGGTAAAAGCAAAGTGACTATTTCCCACCTGCTGGTACTCCTGTTGTGCTACTGTAGTTACTGTTCCCGTGGAGTGGCCTCTCGGTGCCCACCATGGCCAGACCCCCAGCGCTGTCTTCCTGCTCCTGGTTGTGAGGCACAAGTTGCTGTGCCGGCAGGAGCCGCTGAGCCCCAGCCCCGAGGAGTGAGCAAGGTGGGCTCACTTAGAGAGGTCAGCCGGGTCCTGCCTGCGCCCCAAACACCCTCAGCACGGGCGGGAGCAGGCTGCTGCTCGCTGGGTGTGCACTGCCGCGGAAGGAGGAAGAGTGATAGGAGCTGGGACACAGGGGGGCGGAAGGGCACAGCACCTGCTCTGCTTTTGTGGTGTTTGCACCTTTGTTAACCTTTACAAGTGCATCTCACCGGGGTTGCTGTGGGAGTGACAGTGGGGGGACTCCCAGGCTGCTGGTCAGGGTGTGTGCAGAGGCAGAGGTGCACACGCCTGCCCGCCCCGTGGCTCCCTGCGTGGGAAGGGGCTCGGCGAGTGGGACAGAGGGGCAGAGGGCACAGCATGGCACCCACAGGAGGGAAAGCTGTTGTGGGCAATGCAGGTAGTGGCTGAAGCAGCGCTGTTCTCACAGCCTTTTCCTTCTCTTCTGACTACATCCCGGCAAAAATGGTCTCTGACCACTTCACCCCAAGAAAGCAGAGTCCTCTGGTTGCTCCCAAACCATGGAGCTGTTTTCCCCAAGATCTACTAAGGCTGTCCTGTACATCCTTTCCAAAGCTGCCAGGAATCACTGAGATTCCTGCAAAGGGACACCACCTCCAGCAGCTGCCCGCTGCTGCTGCTCCACGCTAGCGCAGACTGCCTGTCCCTTTCGCTGAGCTTGCTTGAGGGAACTTGTCCCACAAACAGTCGCACAGGGACAGCGGAGGGGTCAGTGGACTGCAGCAGTGGGACAGACAGATGCAGGTCGGGATTGGAAGGGAAGGCAGGTCCTGAGGCTGGTGGTAGCGATGGAGATGTGACACTGAGTTACAGCCCGAGTGTCGGCTGAGGGGTGATTTGTGTTCTCCTTTAAGCCTTGCTTGCAGAAGAGTGCTAGTGAGGAGAAAATGCAGCAAACGGAGCATCCTCCTGTGACAAGAGCAGAAAACAAACCCCAAAGCACCAGTTTGGAGCTTTAGCTTAGTCCCAGGGGTGTCCTTGTGTTCTCCCTTGAATAGCCGTTATTCAAACCTCCTGCCAGCACATCTTGTGCAAAGGAAGGAGAAGCTGGCCTCAATCTGCTTTCCAGAGAGTTGACAGGGGTTAAAATATCTTATAGGCACATGCTTCCTCGTCACTGATTGCCAGGATTTCTGCCAATGTCCTACCTCGCGAGTGTGCGTGCCCTTGCATGTAACATGCAGCTTCATGCCTAGATTTTTCCTGCCTAGAACCTGAGAGGATTTCGAGCCAGCCCATCTAGCCTCTGTGCGTGCTCCCTTTTCACCTTACTTTGATTTAGCACACACCTACTGGGAATTTGGGGGTTCTCTGCCTGTCCTAAAATCGGAGAGCAGGCAGGGAGGGCAGCTGGAAACTGGTTATGGTTGAACAAGCTCAGACCTCTCGGGTATATTAGGCTGCGGGTCTTGTGCCGCTTCCTTGCTGAGTGTCGGTCTGGTGCTGCCGCTCCTGGGACCTGCCCTGGTCTCGGGCTGTGAAAGGCTGCTCAGCACAAGGGGCTGAGGAGCTGGGATTGGGGCTGGGGACACGTGGAGATTCGCAGCATGCTCTTGCTTTGGGTTCCACCTTGGGAGCGTGAACCTTTTCCCCTGGATTCCCCTTGCATCTCCCTTACACTTGTATTTCTGTTTGGCTTCCACGGAAGGAGGACGAGCGCATCCCTGAGCTCAGCTCCCGTTGCCAGCAGGTGTCTCTGCAGAATAAGCCCTGGCCCGAAGGGCTGTTTCCTTGGGATGCAGCTTGGGCTTTTCTCCGTTCTCAGTGCCCAGCAGAGAAGAGCTTTTAAATTGAGCTCCTCTTGGTACGTCTCCGAAGACACAGGGCTGAGCGCTGGTCGCAAACCTCTCGGTGGCTGCAGGTGCATGCTGAATGCACAAAGATGGGCCAGAAACAACGGACACGAGAAGAGGCACCTCTGCTTTTGTTCAGAGTCTGGCAAGGGTTGATGGAAGCTGATTTCTAATGCTTTTTAAGGCTTTTCTAACACTCTGTAGGCCTGCGGTGTGCTATCAGCTTGGCAGGACGCCCGAGTACTTTGCACCCTGTGTCTCTGTGCCTGTGCCTGAACGCACAGCAGCTTTGCCTCTGCGGCTGGTTCCTGGTAGCCCTGGCGTGGCTGCTGTTCACGAGTAGGAGTGATTTATCGGTGGGCACGCTGGCAGAGGCGATAACTGCGAGTCTCCGAGCTGGTGTCTTTTACACCGCCAGCGCCAAGTCAGAGGTGGAACAAGAACAGTCCTGGGGGAAAGACCTTTGACGCCCAGCACAGCTCCCCGCTCAACCATTAGCTTCCAGAGTGACCTTGAGTAAATTAATGAATATTTCAGCACGGCCACTTCCTACCTTAGGCTCGCATTGAAGGGTCAATGGCGTTTTCTGTTTGCTTTGTGTTTTAATTGCAGTCCGCCCTACTTCAAATGTGGGGCAAGGTCTGGAATAGGGCGCACGGCAACACACACCCCAGGGATTTGTGTCCGATGTAACTTTTTTTTTCCCTCTCAGTAACCTCAATTTCCTCACCAAGCATCTCTCAGGTAAATAGATGACACTGATGGAAATGAGAACACCGGCTCTGTGTGGGACGGAGACAAATTTGGATTTTAAGACATCCCGTCTCGTTCTTTTTAAAAGGGAGTGGAAAAGGCTCAAGTGGTCGGTCTGGAAACAAATGGGTTTACCATTAGGGCAGGCAGGTGTCTCCAGCCCTGAAAGGAAGGATGCGGAGCTGTATCGAGAGCTGGTAGTCCCTGAGGAAGGGAAGGTGTACCGGGGGAATGGGGTTTACAGAGGGAGGCCAGCATAGGACTGTGTTTCTGGTACAACAGCCTACCTGGCTTTCTGCTCAGAGAACCAGACTGGCTTTTCCATCAGAGAACAGCCCATGGAGCTGTAGCGATGGTCAGGGCTGTGGCTGGTTGACTTTCTGGGGTCCCCTCGGCTGCCTTTGCCCCATCCTCCAAGCCCAAAGAAGCTGCATGTGTTGTGGTCAGGGGCCATCTCGGCATGCAGCACCTCTGAGAAAATGTTTGGAGAAGCCCTTGGGGACCTGTTGAAACCTCAGAGCTCCGCACAGCCCCTGCTGCCCGTCACCTGCACTCGGGGTTAAGCTCACTCAGAGGGGCCAAAGGCATTTGCACCCTTTTTGGCAACTGACACAAGCCTTGGGGCAGGGGAAAAAAGCAGTTGTTCCCCCTCCCTCTGTTGATTCTCCCTGGGTGCATTTCTACATCACCTTTAAAAGTCTCAGAACTAAAACAAAGTGCCTCTGTTTTGTCTCAGGATGCCATTCAAGTGACGTCCCAGAAGCTGCCCAGGCTGAGGAAGGGGGTGTTTCTGATAATCTCTTTCCTGTCCCTTTCTTTAAGATGTCTGCTTGTTCTTTCTCCTGAAATCCCTTCTGGTTTGGCTTCTACCTGACCCCCACACCCATGGAAACTTTTATTTTTGTGTTTCCTCCTGGCACCCGCCGGTATAACCACACAGCCTGAAAACAGCCGGGCTTTCCGGGGACAGCAGGGTGCCAGCACACTGAAATCTCCTTTCCTCGCGCTTAGTTTGGATTTAAAGACAGAAGAATGAAAGATGCAGGCTGCAGATCACAGAACTGTCAGTCTTGGGCCACATCTATGAGAGAAGAGTGGGTGCTTTAAAAAAAGAGGATTTTGTTTGTTTGTTTACTTGAAAGCAGCAGTGAAACACTGCAGACCTTTCCCTGGAAGCATCCTTATTGGCCTTGGCTTCAATCTGGCTCTGGCCGGGCTGATCCAAATCTGCCACGCACAGAGCAGCGCCGGCAGGGACACCGTGGCTGTTGGGCTCTGTGGATCAAGGGGGATCCTTTACGCTGGACAGGTGAACTCCCTCGGCCAGGGGAGACTTCAGAAGCCTGGGGGCTTGTCCTGGGTGGCTCCCACAGTGCCCTTCTGCACAGCCCTGTCCTCTAGCTGCTTAATTTTGTATGAATGAACGCTGGCACGTTGGCAGCAGTAGCTCATTTCCTCCCGGTTTATCTGACACCTCTCATACTAGGGCGCTTTGCCTTTCTACAGCATCTTGCAAGAGAGAAGACCCGAGCACCAGCACCGTAAGGTGTTATCCGCCCCGTACCCTGGGCCCAGGAGGCGGAGAATTTGCATAATCCCCAGGTGATAAATAAGCATAACAGGAATATAGTAGTGATTTTCCCAAAATCAGATGGCAGCTGCTGCCAAAGCTTAGACACCGATCGGCACCTCTGTTTAAATGAACTATCTTCTGCTGTGGCCGTTAGAGGCTGTAGCAGTGGAGGACACTTCGGGTCTAACACGGTCTGGGCTGCAAAGAGCAGGGAGAGCTCCGGGCTGTGGCACGAGCGCAGCAAACACCTGAAGGTGATAGGAGCTGGCATGAGCCCACAGCAGCCATCGCTGTACTCCTTCCCTTCTGTCTGCCAAGAGAGCCAAAGAGATGGGAAAACAACAGAGCTTTGTGCCTTGCTTTTGGTGTCTGGCAACAAAAAACTCATAGCCTGGGGATCCTGTCTTGTCTGGAGGACGGTGGCTGGCGTGATCCTGCTGTGGCCTAAAGAGCAGTGGTGGGTAATTCACCGTCAAGCCATCGCTGAGTCCAGACACTTGCTGTATGAACGTCCTGGGTGAGGCGGAAAGCTCTGAATGACCTGGATGTGGATGCCACGGGGGACATGCACGCACGCTGGTAAATTGTCTTATCTCTTGCCTCTAAGGATTTGGCTCAGTGAACCCTAAGACGCACCTTTTAGGGAAGAAAACCCTATAAATGGTTCTTTAACTGAATTCAGTTCGGTTGTTCAGTCCTTTCCTAACCAGCTGGCTTTAACCTTGCCTCGTATCCAGAGGTGTGGGGAAAACCGAAGAGCCGTTCTCTGAAGAACGTTATCTGTCACCAGTATCTTCCGGATAAACAGTGCTGTGGGAATGATGTTTCCCACTGGCATCAGCGGGCACGTGAGGAAATGGAAGAACTCAGACCACTGCAGAGGTGGAAGGGTGGATTTTACCCGAGGGCTCAAAACTGGGTGCTGGGCTGAGGTCCCAGGGATGAGGCTAGAACCTTGGCTGGAAGGGAGAGCATCCTGTTTGGCTTTGTGTTAAGGAGTGGGAAGGATGAAAGAGGAAATAAATGAGGGAAAAAAAAGCAGGATCGATGCACATCCTGGAAGGATGGGGTTATCAGCATGGTCCAGGAAGCCAAACCACATCTTTTGTGCCAAGTTCCCTCCCCATTTCCATGCAACACTGTTTTTTATAGGGAGTTAGGATGTGGCTGCGAATACTCCCTTCAGCCTGACGGATTGTGTGCACAAGAGATCGGCTAGCAGGATAAATTCTGCCCGCTGCGACCAGCTTAGAGCCGAAATAACTGGGTTAAAAGTCTCTAGGGATGTAGACTAGAGCAAAGGAGGGCAGAAGTGGGCTTGTCCTGATTTGTGCATGGCCTCTGCAAAGCCAGCGGGGCCCAGCATCCCCAGTACAACGTACCAGTTGGCTCAAGGGTGGGAGGAAGGGGTGGTTGTAGGGGTAAGACACCCAGCGGGGTGCCTGGGCTCGGGCACTGCCTCTGCTGCCAGCTTCCAAAATGGTCTGTGAATGTTCACAGTGGGGAATCTCAGCCTAGGGAGGAGGGAAACGGGCTCCTCTGGGGTTCAGTTTATCTGACCCTGAAGCAGATGGTCAAAAGATGTTATCTGAGCGGTCTGCTGACTGCTGGGGTACGGCTGTACGACCGTACAGCCCCGTGCGGAAGACGCTTGTGCCTCTGCATACACGGTGAATGGGGTGTGCTCCCACCAGGCTCCGCTTTCCCCACACTGTTAGTGGGCTGTAGCAGTTTTTTCTGCTCTTTGTGCATTTTCTTAAGTGTCTGCGGGCAGGCAGAAGGCCTCGGGACTGCCGTGATGCTACGTGTTCCTGGTGTTTCGGGGGAATTCAAGTCCTCCTCTGCTGCCCCTGGCAGAGGGGAGTCTGTGGTGCTGCGCTGAGCCGCTGGGGTGGGTGTGTCACAGGCTGCTACAGGCAGGATCCCAAAGCTCAGCCCCACGATACCATCTCTTTCTGTCCATTTGCATTCCAAACTGCTCTAAACAAAAACTCCTCTGTGCTCCTGCCCTACGCTGGGGCCAAAGTCAGTTGTGGTGTAAACAGGTGCCTGTAACAAATGCAGCCAGCTACACCAGAGCTGCGGAGGCCCCAGCCTTCCCTCCGTGCACATCCTTCTCTAATTAATTAGCGAGTTTAATCACACAGGATCCTCCCTGATCCTCCCGCTCTCTCCCCGTACTTGTTTTCAGCCGTTTCTGGGCAGAAGGCACAGCAGAAAATGCGGGGGATGCACAAGTCGTATGTGAAGCCGTGTGTCTGGAACCAAAGAGGTATCGGATCAGCTTTGTTTTCACTTCTCCTTGAATCCCTGCATCACGCAGCCGACCTCCCTGGCCTCCACATCCATTAGAGCAGCCTAAGGAAGGTCCTGGCTGTTGCCAATTCTTTATGTTATCTATACATTATCTAGCAGTGCCCAGGCTGTTTATAGTAACCTGCCAGTGTAGTATGAGCTAGTCTTTGTGCCAAACCAACAAGTCGGGACACAGCCCTCCAGAGGAGAAACAGAGCAGCAGATGCCTCTCTATGCTAATGGCAATGATGCAAATTGCCCGGGCCCGTGTTACAATGCAGCTTTACGAAACAGCATCCGTCCCCAGGATGGGAGCGCGGGGCCAGATCTGATCTGGCAGCCTGACCGCGCATCTGCGGTAGCGCTGCTCTGCCGATCCGACAGGTTCCTGCTTCCTCGCCGAGTGGGAGGATGCTCCAGGTTGCGCAGGGTTAATCGAGGATCTGGTTTCGGGCACCGCACAGACCTGCTGTGTCTGGGGAGGCATCTGGGGGTCGTACCTTGCTTCTGCTGCTGCAGAGGCTTCCCTGCCTGGGGGTCCCCGTGGCCAGCCAGCGCAGGGGGAGCTCCACTTCAGAAGCATCTTTGCAGCTTCTTAGGAAGCATCGAGCTCCCTGATTTTTCCTGTTAGTACCGTGGTGCTTGCTGAACTGCCTGAGCTCCTCTGTGTCAGTGGCTGTGACACTGGGAACCTCTGCAGCTGTCACGTGTGGTAGCACGTTAGTACGTGATCTGGAAGCTCTTGGAGTGAATGAAAAGGCTCCCATTGAGGTTGGGGGCAGGCGGGGGGATGAATGGTCCTTGGCAGCAAGGAGCCACTCTACTGATAGTGTGTCGGCAGTTCCTAGTAGGTGTCACACGGCTGAATTCCTCCTCGGCACACTTAATATTTGCCACTAGCTCAGGCCCAAGTGCTCACATTCCTGTTTTATTAGCTGAAGACACAACCCACTCCAGAAGAGCAAATAAAAACCTGACCCACCTCTGGGTTGTGCAAGGACTGGGTACATGAAGAAACACTGCGTGTTTGTGTCCGGCATGCCGGGAGCGCGGGGCGGTGCGTACAGCAGCGTGCTGTCCGCTGGGCAGGCACCCAGGGGCCGCTCAGGGGGAGATAATCGGGGTAGTGAGGAGCTGCGGGGGAAGCTCCTGGGTTCCCTTTTGAGCTCGTGCTTTTGTCAGTCATCGTGCAGAGCCATCAACAGTAAATGCACATCCACAGTACAGCTTTAGGGAAAGCGAGACTGCCAGTGTTTCTGTCTTTCTGCTCTGGGGACTATTCTGTGAGTTGGCACAACTCTCATCTGTGATGGGTGTCCCACAGCAGTGACCCCAAGGCCCTGCTTCACGCTGCGCTCACCCAGGGTGTGAGAGAGGGCCCAGGAGAGCCGGCAGCGGGGAATTACAGTCTGGGGACCGTGCTGGGGGCTGGCAAGTCTCATCTTGGAGACCTCCCCACATGGCTGCGGGGCTGGAGGCCCTGTTAGGAGACAAGGGAGGTCTGTGGAGACCCCCAGGAGTTGGTTCGTGACTGTTAAACATAATTAACTCCTTTGTCCTCAGCGTGTTCTGCCTAGGCAGGGCCAGCATCCTCTGCCAAGCAGCCGCCGGTGGCTCCTGGGTGCAGCCGGCACCAGTGGAGTCTCCTCTCCCCGAGCTCCCAGGCAGATGACACCAGTCCAGGGCCATGCCGGGCAGGTGGGAATGGCTCTTCTCTTTGTGTTAGTGCCCCGTGTCCTGTTACAGCGCTGAAGCCTGTCTTGGGTTACGGGGGGTGTGCAGTGTCAAGTGATCGAGCCTTGCAGGCTGCCGCTGTTCAGCACCGCGTTTCTCCAGTTTAGCTCATGCTACACTCAGCTTCTCCAAAATCCCTTTTCCAGCCCTGTGCCCTGACGAGTTTTGGTCTTTCCCAGAAATGTGTGTATTGGGGATGGGGTGGGCAGGTCGGAGCCAACTCACTGGGTCTCAGAGGTGTGGGTGTGAGATGAGCGCTGCCCTCCTGCCAGGCTGGCATCTCGCCCCTCTGCAGTGCCCCTCCATGTCCCACCCCTCTGCTCTGCGGCCCTGCTGGGGTCCAGCCTGGGTTTGGCTCTGCCGGGCACTTCTGTGCCCCAGCACTTGAGGTGAAAGGCAAAGACACCCGAGGAGCTGGCCAGGGCTGCTGGAAAGCGGCTGAGCACCGCAGGGACAGATGCTGCCACAGAGCCATTTCCTTCCTGCAGCCCCGTGAGAAACCCACTGTAATCATTCAACTGCCCTCGGCTCTGTGCGGCTTCTCATGGTTACACTGCCTAACCCGTCACGAGAGACAGCGCTGTCTGATCAACCCTGAAAGCTGCCTAGATGAACGCCTGCAGAAGTCCTCCTGGGTGTCACCGCAGGAAGGGGTGGCAGAAGCCCGCTGTGGAAAGCACTGTGGAGAAACGCTTCCTTCCAGCCCTTCCCTTGGCTTCTGCCAGAGCCACACTGGTTTCTCCCCCACAGCCTTTCATCTAGGTTCAGAACAGACGCCAGTAAGCGGCGAAGCAGCTTAATTTATTTATGGTATGCATTAACATTTACTCAGCTGGTTGCTGTGCATTGAGGAAGGTGGCAACTTGATAGGTGCCAGCCATTCCTGCTGCTGCCCGTGGAGCCGGGGCTCGCGCTGTGCAGGCAGCCACAGACTCTTCCAGAATCTGGAGCTGAGCAAATGTGATGCTGTTTTGCTAAGGGGGGAGGAAGGGATGAGCATCCTGCTGCCGTAACAGCCAGGAAACTCCACAGAGGACAGCTGACCGCATAAAAAGTGTGTCCGACTCTGATCTCCTCTGGTAGGGATAGAGCTGGGGGAGATATCTCGGGGCTTTGAGCCAATTTCTCTGCAGAGTTCCCTGGTGACTTTAGAAATCTCTCTGCATCCCTCTGTGCCCACCACAGTGGAGAAGACACAGCTGCAGTGCCACGTATTTGATGATCAAGGCGATTACAAGAGGCCGGGGTGACACCAGAGCAGCCACCTTCCCCCCCATCTCCACCGTGAGGCTGTGCCCTGTGCGGACCTACGCAGCCCTGTGAGTCCTTGATCCCCCAGAGCAGATCCCCCACCTCGGGGATCCCATCCAGGTGGCTTTCTGTGCACAGCCTGGAGCTGCTGCCCTGCTTCAGCCTCACCGCGATGCTTCTAAATATCACCCTGCAGGGTCTCAACCTGAGGTGGCTTTAATACTGCCAGTAAGTCCCTGTCGATTGTGGGGACACCGTGCCCCTCGGGTAGCAGTTGTGTCCCTGCAGTTGGCACTCCTGTCACGTTAGGCCAGCAATGAGGGGTCAGGTCCTTTCTTTGGAGGCCTGGCGGTATACGCAGGCTGGGGGTCCAGCCTGATTACACTGGAGAAAAATGGAAGTATGAAAAGTCTTGTAAGCTCTGATCATCCCTTAGCAGCATCATAATCACATTATCAAGGCCAGCTTGGCTTGATGTGATTTATTTCATTATGAAGCATAATTCTCCCTGGAATTTTAGTTCTTGCCTGCCCTCCACCCCCAAATGTGCCAGCTCACAGCAGAAATTACTGTTGGGGGAGGGAGGATCGGAGTGTGAAGGCTACTGAGACATTTAAATTTTGGTTTAACACATGCTGAGTGTCCTTTGTTAAAGCCGCGCTGAATTAGCGGGGTGGGTTTCAAGTCCTGCCAAGCAAAAACCCTGTGGATGCGCTCGTGCAGCGCGGGGCTGAGCCGGCCAACAGCCGCTGGTTTGTGCAGTAACTCGCTGCAGACCTCGTGCTGCGCTTCAGAGGTGGCCGGGGAATAACGGGCAGTGGATTTACTCCTCTTGAGGATTTGGCCCGTGGACTTACAGTCCTCGTTTAAAGTTTGCTGGAATTTGTTCAGAGAGGTCTCAGCCCTGGTGAAATTTGCTTTTGGGGTGTGTCCATGCAAAAAAAATTTAAAAGATGTAACTTGGTGTTGAAAATGAATTATTTGAGAAACTGTGTTTGCGTTAGAGGCAGTTTGCCAGCCCTTCCCTTTGCCAGCGTTTGCGGTGGAGGCACTGCCGCGCCGGCCCTGCTTGCCGTGCCGGGGCAGCCTCGTGCTCGCAGTTAGATCCCACCCTGAAACCCCGACAATTCAGAACCCTGGGCTGCCCCTGCCCGTGGGTGCTAACCGCACACGTGCCGTGTCTCCAGCACAGCTGTTGTCTCCTGGTTTGTCTCTGTACCGTTCCCTATTTACCTTCCAACCGTAATCTTTCTGCCCCGTCAGATCTGCAGAGCTTTCGGTGCACAGTGAAAGAAAGGATGCCGTTAGAGGTAGGAGGAGCTCGTCTGAACTGACAGTCCTGTGTGCAAAATACTCAAATGTTTCCACACCTCATCCTCTTGCTCCTTTCTGGGCTTATCAGGTGTCCTTTCATCTCCAGACAGGTGACTGACACAGTCCAAACCCCAACTTGGCACCTGCCCACCGTGCAGCATCCAGGCCACAAATAGCCCTGGCCAGTGACCCCCAATTTCTGTGCTGCCGTTATGCCCACGTTTCACTTCTTTGCAGCTAATGGAAGCTAACCATGACATTGTTGAACCCTTCATCCCCCAAGTACAGCCCCCACCTTCCCACCAGTGCCCACTTCTCCCCAGGTAAGGTAGGTCCCACGTGGGACACTCCAAGGCCACGTCTTCCCCTGGGATGCGTTAGGGGAGCTGCTATCACCAGGAATGACTGCTACTGATACCGAAATGTTCTCTGCGGCTCTTCCCCCGTGACTCGCAGGCTCCTGTGGAGCTGGGGGGTTATAAACCAGCTGCAGACCAGGCTCTGCACAAGCACCCATCCTGCCCATTCCCTCGGCTTCCCAAGAGCCAAAGGGCACTGGGGTTTTCATGGCTCGCTGGGTGGTTGAAAGAGGATAATCATTAACCTACTGAGGACAGTCTTTCTTTTGTTAGGCCCTTTATCAGGTTATCTCGCTAACATAACTGGAGAGGATCTGGGTGACGGGTGGGGGCGAGGGGAGGCAATGTTCTGCGTAGCTTGTCTGTTCTCACAGAATCGCAGCTGTTCCCAGCACGGGCGGCGGTGGCACAGAGGTGAGGCGCATGTTTGCTGCCTGTTAGGCCAGCCCGTTACGTACAGAGGTCTGGACTCACGTGGCTGTGACCGAGTTCCAGCCTAAAGCTCCCCAACAGCTGCGTCCAGATCTCCAGAGGTGCTTTTGCTCGGGGAAACCTTGGATGTGTCTGTGGGCACCACTTACCGTACAGGTCCTTCGCGCTCAGCTTGGCGGCTCCGTCGGCTTTGCCCATGCTGCCGCTGTAACAGAAAGAGGGTACAAATAAATGTCAGCTCCCCGATCTTTCAACATCTGCCTTCACCCTACAGCTCACACGGTGATCAGCACAGCTCCCCCTGCAACCCCGCCTGCTGTCCCCACCGCTGTCCCCACCGCAGGCGTGTCACTGAACCCAGCGGCTGGAAACGGGAGACCGAGGAGCCCACCTAGGCCTGAAGTTACCCTCACACGCAGTGTCCCTGGAAGGACATCAGTTCTGGAGGGTGGCTCCTGGTCAGTGGGTCTGTCCCTGGGAGCAGCACAGACCCCTCCGTGTGATACCCGAGTCCCCCTGAGCCTGAGGCTGTGTGAGATTACGGTCTGTTATTACCGGACACTTTTGAGATCATAGAATCAGGACGGTTGGGGTTGGAAGGGACCTTTAAAGGGTGTCTAGTCCAACCCCCCTGCCGTGAGCAGGGACCCTCAGCTAGCTCAGGTTGCTCAGAGCCTTGAAGGCAGGCGCTCAGGGGCAGAACATGTCCCATGTAACAATGTGGAAGGATGCAATTGTGTGTAAACACTTGAGTTTTGGGGTGTTGGGTCTCTAAGAATGGTTACATCCCCTGTAGGACCACGTCCCCGTGCCTGGGTTGTGCGGAGGTAACAGCGTTTTCTCCGGCTCGGGCCCGGCAGGGGAGGATCAAAGCGGGACCTCAGTGAGCCAGTGGGTGGCTGGTGGCTCCTTTCTGCTCTGTCACCATGTCTCCCTGAGGGCAGGAGTGGTTCGTGGTGCTCACAGACCTACACCCCGCTCTCCAGAGAGCAGGAGTGTGCAGGAAGGCTGGCAGGAAGCCCCCCATGAAGCCCCCCAGGGAGATGCTTACTTCGATGAGCCGGGGTTGCTGCTGAGGGATCCCTTGAGACTCATGGTGCTTCGCAGGACAGGCAACTGCAGCAGAAGGAGAAGAGATAGGGTTAGGGATTAGAACACGCTATCCGGTGATTTATCCAGATGTGCGCTGCCCTTCCCTCCTCTGGCCTGGGGTCTCGGAGCTGAGTGCTTGGTGAGAGGCAGACAGGCTCAGGTCAGACTTTTTTCCTTCTCTTTCAGATGAGAATTATAAATAATGTGAGAGAAGAGAGATCCAGGCACTGCTCTGAGAGCAGAACTGCAAGAAAAAAAAAAGGGGAAAACAAGGTACAATAAAACCTCAGGGCATGCTTTGTATCGGCATCCAAGGTACAAGATCTAAGACAAGTCTTCAAGGTTTTTATTCACTTCTGGAAAGCTCAGGAGGCACCTGCCCGTGGGCTGGGCACTCCACACCTCTTTTCTGCTTCGCCTGGGTCAGATCCCGCTCGCTTTGTTATAAGGCTGTCGGAATTCAAAGGTATGGCTTTAGAATGCTCATCATCGACCTGGAGGAGGAAATTAATCAGTGTCTTCAGTGGGATTTCCTGTGAGGGGACCTTTGAACGTGCTAGGCGTGTGCCGGGGGCTCCCGTGACAGCCGTCCCTGGCAGGCAGCAGAGCTTCCTTGGGAAGGTTTTCCTTAGCGGAGTTTAGTCTGAAGCTTGTGTAATCCCTGGGGAATACTTTGGAGTCATCCCTGGCACCTGGGATTTCCCCTCTGCTGCAGCGCTTGTATCCCCAGCAGAGCTCCCCTAGATTCTCCACGTATCCGTGTTTATTTCTCGTGTTGGGAACACTCGTGGTGGGTGCTGAAGCGCTCCCAGTGTTTGACCCTGAGGTGAGGGCAGCTGCAGCGTTTTCTCACTGATGTTAACGAAGCTGCTCGCCTGTCGAGGGTATTTTGTGGCGATCCCGCTCTCCAGGTGAGGCAGTGGCACACACGGGTACACACAGACTGCACGGAGGAGCCCGGCGTGTTTTGGGCTCAGCCTTACGGCCGTCAGCCTGCTTTGTGTCACAGTAACGCTCCTCAGCACTGAGATGCTGTTAGAAATGACTTTGAAGTGCATTTTGGAGCTGGTATATTAGTGTTTCCCTTTTTCACCTCTCCGGTGGTTGATACTAAAGCCCGTGCACACACACACACATGCAAACAGAAATTCATACACACGTTGGAATAGAAACTTGGTGTTCTGCCAACCCCTCGGAGTGTAATAAAACCCGTCCCTGTGCCCAAGCTTGGGTACCTGTGAATTTTTCCTCTGTTAATAGCTGTCTGCTGGTTTCCTTTTACAGTCCTCAAACTGTTCCTATCTCCCAGATCTCTGCGTGCATTAGCATAAGATACCTGGAAAAGGGAACGTGCTCTAATAAACCCAGCTCTGCTCTGTTTGCTTTGCACCATCTCATCGCTTTAGTCCCTGGCTGATGATCGTAGCTGGGAATGTTTCTGCCGATTAATATTTCTGCCTCCTTTTCACCTGCTGTCCCAGGGCTGTGTCCTCAGTGGACTGAAATCCAGGTTACTCCAGCGGGTCAGTGGCGCCGAGTTTGGCCCGTGGAGTTCAGAGCTTGCTCCCCAGCCCCAGGTGAGAAACAGCAGGAGGAGCCAGGGGTGCTGCCGAGGTCGCTCTAGCTTTTGTTTCTCCTTCACAAGCTCTGTCTGAAAGACAGGACTCCGGGGATCTGCTCCTGCTTTTAGGGGAACCCATCTGGTCAAACCCTTGGTGGCTGCCAGAGGAGCGGACCTCGTGGCAGGGGCAGAGACGTTTCAGGGGCTTGCTCGTTCTGACACATCCGATCGAGCGATCCCTGGGTCCATCTCGGCATCTATAACGCAGTAAACCCCAGTGTCCCCCCTCCCTTCGCCCAGTGCCGTTGGAAGGTTGTCCTCGCTTCCAGGGTGCCTGCATCTGCGAGAGCGCATGAAACTGGAAGCAGCGCGAGCGCCTGCCAAGTCAGCAGGTCCTTCTCCTGCTGGGATCCCTTTGTTTTATTTATTCATGCTGTTTTCATTATTTAACCTTTGCCTAGTTCTTACTGCTGCTTTAAGGGCCGTGTGTGTGTTCGAACTTGTGTTAATGGAAATGAGGGTGTGGTGTGATGCTGGCCAAGTCAAACCAGGACAGAGCCTCACGCCAGAGCTTTTAATTCAGTTTAAATTGCCTTTTATTAATTGAATCCTAGCTGGCAGGCTGGAGGAGGGGAGGGGTATGTTTCTGAGGAGCTGGAGACTTTATAATGATTGCGCTAAACTGGGAGACAACCGGACTTGAAGAAAGGGCTGAGAATACTTCCCCTCTAAATGTGGATGGAGCCAAAGACAAGACACAAGGGACAAGATGGGGTTATGGCCAGCGGCCGGCTTTCCCCAGGTTTCCCTCTCCCTGTGGGGGCATCCCTAAGATCTCCAACAGTCTGCAACCTCTGACACAAACGTCATCTTCTCCCCGCTGTCATTTCAGCTGCGGCTCACGCTTCCCTGCTCAGAGGGTTCCTGATCTGTCTGATCTCCCCGCAGGGTGCGGCTGCTTTCTCCTCCTTCCCCAGCCGGGCGGCCGTGCCCAGGAAGGGAGCGAGAGGCCGTTCAGCTGTGCGATGTGTCGCTTTGACTCAGCCTTATCAAATCCAGTCCCGAGACCATCACCCCCTCTTTTGACGGTGCAGGGCAGTGTTTCTCGGTGGGTCACCACGCAAGCCCGCTCAGCCTTGCCTGTGAGCGGGGTGTTTAATGGGACAGGGCTCCAGCAGCGAAGCCAGGCTCAGATTCTGGCTGCGGGACAGACGGCAGCACTGCGTGTCTGCTGGGGGCACTTTTAGGGGAAGCTTAACTGCCTGGCTGAATCCTGGCACCACGAGCTGTCCCCGGGGCAGATCTCACGTGCTGAAGCAGAGGGGGCCCTGGAGATGCCAGCAGAGTCAGGGCTGGAGGACATGGAGGTGGGTGAAGTCGTGTTGTACTTTAAAGCAAAGGAAATCTCACTCCCTGACTTTCCGGACAGTCTTATCCTTGGAGGAGGTTGAATATCCTCCCAAAGGCACACGGAGCTGTGATGGGAGCCTGGCATTGTTCTCTGTGCTCCATTTCTGTACTTTTATGGCAAATGGAAGCTGGCCATACATTGTTTTCACTTTCTTTGAGACTCTTTGAAGAGGGAGCTGCAAGGTTGCAAGGGTGGAGAAGCTCTATGGGAGGGGAAGGATAATAGCTCTCTCCTCTTTGGGCCGATCACTGCTATTGTACGTTGTTTTTATTAGGTCTGCTTCTCCCTTGATGGCTGTGGTCACACGTTTTTGTTCTTACAGCAAATGGAAAGGGATTGTGAACAATTCTGGACTTTGGGTGAAAATGGGACAGACTGAAAAAGTGAACTAGTGTCTTTTCTAGGGCTGTTATTATCATCACTGCTAACAGCAGCAGCATCTGGTGTCTGTGAGTGTCTTTCACCATGGGTCTAAGAACTTTGAAGACTGATGGGGCAGAGCGTGCTGGAGGAGGTTTGTTGGTGTCAGGGGCCATGAGGATATATGACTGCAGCGGTGGGGAAATGCTGGTCAAAACACAACAGCTTTTGCTGGAACAGCAGTTGAAAAAGATAGCAAAACCCCCCAAACCTTAAAAACTGCTAAGCTACCTCAGAGTTACACCAAGTTTTTCCTAGCATGCTCTGACCCATTTCTAACAGACCTTGTCCTTGTTTCCATTAGTCATCCCCCTGAATCTGCCGGCTGCGACAGGACTCTGAACGGCCCACAAGCCAATATTGAAACACGTTTTCCTGCCTGTAGCCACGGTACTGATACTGGTGCTTTAACCCATGTCTGACAGCAAGGGGTCAAACAAGGCTTGATGTCTGTAGCCTAGAGCCTTTCTAGACTGGGTTGGACCACCTGGGATGATGCCGACATGCAAAGGGGTCTCTTATGCCCCGTCAAGTCGTCCCAAAGGTGGTGGTGGGGAATGGCTTCACCCTGCAGCCCGCGGGAAGTGCTGGAGGACGTGGCGAGGGCGGTCTCTGCACCAGGTGTATTGCGGGGCTTGGGCACTGGTGAGGTATGTGATGGAAACGCTGCGCAGGGTCCTGCCTGGGGCGGGAGGGGACAGGAATAACGAGGTGCCGCTGTCCCTGCACGCAGCCCGTGCCAGCTGGATGGGTCAGGCAGAAATGCTCCATTAGCAAAAGCCTGGGCAGTAACATAAAGCGTCAGTTAGAAACATTAGCTGGAGACCACATGATGTTATCTTTTAAACTTCCCAGGACAACAAAGCACCGTCTGTTAGGGTTGCTGGGCGTTTGCAAAAGGGAGCATCACGCTGCTGAAAGCTGTTCGACGGACTGTCCTGCAAAGCTACATCTCCTTGTGCCCACAACAGGGCAAAGGGAGCACAGGCACCGTGATGTGTGTGTCCTGCACTCAACCTGCGTCTCCTGTGTCCCGGTTCAGTGTCCCCACGATGAAACCACCCTTCTCCTGCTTTAAGTTGCTTTTCTGAACCTGCCAGTAAGGATGCCTGTCAGTGCTCACCGAAAGAAAGTCAGACCTGCTCAGGAGGGTGTCTGCCAGGAACCCGCACTCATAAAGAAAATTGTCTTTGGGTTAGAAAGCATCAGGGGAAACCCAAATCTGGAGCAGAGAGGCTGGCGGCCAAACAAATGAACGTGTTGTTGCTGCTCCTTTGTAAAAGCAAGGAAGGATCGTGTCTCATCCTAAGACTGAAATTTCCAAGCCCTGTCTTTGCAAATCAGGCCCTGCAAATCCTGCTGGTTCAGTGGGGCCAAGCTGGAACCTCATCACTGTTTTAACCTGTTGCTGGTGATCCCTGCTTTGACAAGGGGAACACATCCAACTGATATTTCCCAGAGAGTCTGCTGGCCCTAGGAGTCCCCATTCTTATGGGCATTGTTTGAGATGTCTTTTCAGTGCCCCAGATTTTGGAAAGTGGTGAGTCCTGTTGTTCCTTCCTTCCTCCCTCCCACCCGTGGCACCTTTGCAAGTTATCTTTTCAGTGACAGAGCCACTCGAGATCACGGGTCACTGCGGGAACACGCTAGTCCCTGTGGAAGAGGCGAGCGTGGATGCACGTGCAGTTCAAGGGTGTGCGTGGCGTGTAGCGTGTTACACCAGTTGGAGTCACAGG
>WKFP01014238.1:134044-266839 GCA_011057875.1 Pterocles orientalis
TACTGATACTGGTGCTTTAACCCATGTCTGACAGCAAGGGGTCAAACAAGGCTTGATGTCTGTAGCCTAGAGCCTTTCTAGACTGGGTTGGACCACCTGGGATGATGCCGACATGCAAAGGGGTCTATTATGCCCCGTCAAGTCGTCCCAAAGGTGGTGGTGGGGAATGGCTTCACCCTGCAGCCCGCGGGCAGTGCTGGAGGATGTGGCGAGGGCGGTCTCTGCACCAGGTGTATTGCGGGGCTTGGGCACTGGTGAGATGTGTGATGGAAACGCTGCGCAGGGGTCCTGCCTGGGGCGGGAGGGGACAGGAATAACGAGGTGCCGCTGTCCCTGCACGCAGCCCGTGCCAGCTGGATGGGTCAGGCAGAAATGCTCCATTAGCAAAAGCCTGGGCAGTAACATAAAGCGTCAGTTAGAAACATTAGCTGGAGACCACATGATGTTATCTTTTAAACTTCCCAGGACAACAAAGCACCGTCTGTTAGGGTTGCTGGGCGTTTGCAAAAGGGAGCATCACGCTGCCGAAAGCCGTTTGATGGACTGTCCTGCAAAGCTACATCTCCTTGTGCCCACAACAGGGCAAAGGGAGCACAGGCACCGTGATGTGTGTGTCCTGCACTCAACCTGCATCTCCTGTGTCCCCACGATGAAACCACCCTTCTCCTGCTTTAAGTTGCTTTTCTGAACCTGCCAGTAAGGATGCCTGTCAGTGCTCACCGAAAGAAAGTCAGACCTGCTCAGGAGGGTGTCTGCCAGGAACATGCGCTCGTAAAGAAAATTGTCTTTGGGTTAGAAAGCATCAGGGGAAACCCAAATCTGGAGCAGAGAGGCTGGCGGCCAAACAAATGAACGTGTTGTTGCTGCTCCTTTGTAAAAGCAAGGAAGGATCGTGTCTCATCCTAAGACTGAAATTTCCAAGCCCTGTCTTTGCAAATCAGGCCCTGCAAATCCTGCTGGTTCAGTGGGGCCAAGCTGGAACCTCATCACTGTTTTAACCTGTTGCTGGTGATCCCTGCTTTGACGAGGGGAACACATCCAACTGATATTTCCCAGAGAGTCTGCTGGCCCTAGGAGTCCCCATTCTTATGGGCATTGTTTGAGATGTCTTTTCAGTGCCCCAGATTTTAGAAAGTGGTGAGTCCTGTTGTTCCTTCCTTCCTCCCTCCCACCCGTGGCACCTTTGCAAGTTATCTTTTCAGTGACGGAGCCACTCGAGATCACGGGTCACTGCGGGAACACGCTAGTCCCTGTGGAAGAGGCGAGCGTGGATGCACGTGCAGTTCAAGGGTGTGCGTGGCGTGTAGCGTGTTACACCAGTTGGAGTCACAGGTGCTAGGTGTCTCGGAGGAACACTCCCTGCTCTGTACAGGGGATGTTTCACATTGCGGAGATTCTCCAGAAGACAAGCACCTGGGTAAATACAGCCCAGCCCAAGGGGTCAGCGTAGGGCTGAGCAGAGAGGAGCCAAGTGTTCTTCAGCCTCTGCGGGAGAAGCAGCAGCAGTGCTTCTAGACTGAGGCTCCTCGGATCTACGGCCACCCTCTGCCGGCTGTGCTGGGCCCTCATTGCCACTTTTTCTCTGAGAGCCCCTCCCTCCTTCTGTGCTGTGCCCTTCCATGCTGTGCGCAAATATCGCAGAGCACCAGGATAAGATGTGTGCGCATTGCTGAGGATCACACCCCAGCATCCTGTGCCTTGTTCACTCGCCACCTCAGAAACAATAATTTGTGCTTAAAAAGTATTTCCTGAGAAAATGTTCAGGTGAGAGGGGAACACCCACGCGCTTGTCCGGCAGCTGAGCTGGGCATGAGCGGTCCCTGGAGGACCACGCAGCCCTGCTGGATGGCATGGGGACGGGGAGGCAGTGCAGCTGCTGGCTTCACTGGTGACCCCTCAAGGGGCTCAGAAACGCAAAATGCTGCTACAAAAGTGCCAATATTTACCAATTCCTGCTGTGAGATTCACAAACTACCCAGAGAGACTAAGAGAAGTTCCCCCCTACGCCCCCCAGGCACATACACATACCCACACGCTTGTGCTCTCTCCAGCCTGTATGGGATGCGCACACAGACCTTCATTTAGGTCCAGGTCAGGAGTCCAGGCAGCGCTGGAGGCTCTCGGTGCCCGCAGAGGTCGGTGTGGAAGAGGACGGCTCCGCAGGCTAGCTGAACCAAACTAGGAGCTTTTATATTCCTGCCAGAAGGTAAAAACCTTCCTTCAAGAAATAGAACCAAAAGCAAGTCTAGACAGTGCCTTGCTCTATAAATACGCAGGGAAAAGGCACAAACAGCCACAGTCTCCAAGATCTTGGGAAAAACTGGAAGCTGACTCCACTACCCCTCTGAAAGACGTGTTTGCAGAGTCCCGGTGCTGAGTCACTGCTCCTGAATTTACACTTTTCCTCCCTGTTGGAGGAATCCCGCAGAAGCCGGGTGGAGGAAAGACACAGGTCAGGGCTGGGCTTGCTGTGTGTCTGCGGAGCCCGTCCGGTGCCAGGGGTACCGAGCTGAGCGTTACCTGTGCCTGGGCTGCAGGTTAGCAAGCTTGAGAACCAGGCCCTGAAATAGATGCTTTTGGAAGGATGGATGAGCGTACCTTGTATAAAAGCTCCGTAAATGGCTTAAACGAAAAGATCTCAGTTCAGACTGGGAGGAAGTGTAATGGGAGTCAACTTGCACTCCCCAGGATGAAAAAACGTGATGTGTTCCCTAGGTTTCCTGGGAAGGGAAGAGTATTCTGGGGAATTCTGTAGCTTTTTCCTCTGCCCGGTTTTCCTTTGTGCCCACACCTTCTGTGAGCAAAGCCTGTCCCCTCGCCCTGCGACTGGCACCACCCATCTCCCTGGGAGCTGCTGCCGGCTGCGGGACGGTCTGGGCAGGACGTGAGGGCAAGGCTGGGGGGCTCCAGCCATCGTGCACCGGTGCTGGCAGGACTCGTGGGCGTAGCGTGCCTGGTACCCCGAAAGTTTTCTGAAGAAATGCCCTGGTAGTTGTCATGCTGAAGGTTTCTCTCTCTCCTGCGTCCTTATTCAATCCCCCACCTCCAAAATGATCCCTTTTTCCTAGCTGGGTGCTAGGCTCTGGGAGCTGGATCGCGGGCAGCAAGGGGGTTGGAGCTGTGATTTTTAGAAGGGGGGAAGGATTTGACGCTGCGACTCTTGTGATGAAAGGGATCCTTTTTATTTTCTCAGTGTGGAAATCAGGACGTGGATGGCAGGCCAGTAAAAATAGGGAGTGACTCTGCATGTGTGTGTGTGATGTTCCCGAGCAGGATGGCCAGCGGCCCAAGGCTCTGCCCTGCTCTGCTCCAGCCCGGCCTGAAGGAGGGCATTGAATCGCTCCGTGTTCAGGCCGAACACCAAAACCCTGCGCGTAGCTGGCGGCCTGCTCGTGTCTCCTGGCTGCCTCACGTGCGCCTCGCTGTATAGCGAGAATCTCTCTCATTTCTCTGATGGCTTTTCCAGGCTCGAAGGCATTTGTGGAACAGCTGGGAGACTCGGGAAAAGGCTGCACTGGTGGGGCAGGGTGAGGCCAGGGATGGAGAAGGTGTAAGGGTTCCTGCTGTGTCCCTGCTGCTTCCCACAGTGATGTTAATGCTCTGAGGGCACAGCAAAGCGTTCTTCTTTATGGTGGGACTTCAAGGAAAAAACGCTGATTTGCTCAGGGCTGTCACATCCGTGCTCGGAAGGTGGTGGTGAGTTTATGCAGCCAAACTGCTTCCTCCAGAAGCTTTTCAGCTGTCTGGTCCAGCCCTCAGCTGCCGCGTCTACACCGACAGCACGCTGCTAGTGCCTGGGTGATCCCTGCTAGCTCCCGAGGGGCATCAGTCATTTATTGCCGGCTGTGGCCATAGGTAGGTAAGAGGTTGGCCTCTGCTGTCACTACAGCTTTGAGATAATCACTCAAGTGCCTTAATTGTTCGTTAAACGATTGCTTTAATGTGTAAGTACCCTGGGACCCCACCTCATGTTAGAACCGTGCAATCCTTACAAGCTAGCCTAGTTTGTCATTGCTTTTACAGGAGAGCCATAAAAATAAATAATACCAAAATACATTTGGCAGGCTGCTTCATTTTCCACGTTACTTCCCAGCAAAGGCCCCAGCCCCAGGAGGACTGTGATGCTTAAACCTGAGCATCGCTTGCCTGGCTAGTGCCAGCCCAAAGGGGGCTGAAATGCTCCAAGGAAGGGTGCTGGGGTGGTAAGGCTGGTCCCGCACCAGCCCTCAGGAGGAGCAAGAAGGAGTTTTGTCTGTAGATGAACTCCCCCATGCTGACGGGTTCGTGAGCAAGACAGAGGCGCTGAGCTGGATGGGACGTTTCCACCACCTCCTCCTAAAGGAAGGGCATTCTTGGTCACTCCCTGAGACGCTGACTCACTTGCCTGGCCCAAATTCAGGCATGAAGCAGGACAGTCAGTACGCCAAGAGCCTTTTCTCCACCAGAGAGAAGCTTGTTATTTGGCCCAGAGCCACTTTGGGGGCCAGGTTTAGCTACAGTTTGTCATCTTGAAGTCTTTGGGGTTGCAGTGAGGTTGGTAAATCTGAACAAAGAAATACAGACCCCCCAGGGGAAGGTCACACAGAGAAGGGGGAAGGCTGCAGCCCATCTCCCTCTGCCTCCACCAGCGAGTGGCTATTGCGCTCTGCTCCCTTTCCAAACGTCTGCCTCCAGCAGCTGGGGCTTGGGAAGCTAGTGCATCGATAATTTTCATTTCCTGCTGTAAACCTTGCCCTGGGGTTTTTGCTGGGAGGGTGGGGTGGAAGATTGGAGGGAGAAGATTCGTCTCTTGAAAATCACATTTGATGTTTAAGGCTTTTCCAGCCTTACACTAATCACAACATTCATTGCCATCTCTTCCCACCCCATTTTGTGCTTCCTACTCATATCCTGCCTGTGTATTTTTGGCCATTTGCTAACAATTAATTTGAGCTAAAACTTGGCACAAGGGAGCTGGGCTCCGAGTGTCACTGCAGGAGAACTGACATGGGTTTAACCAGCTCAGTGACGTGGGGGAACCATGCTCCCAGAGACAGGGCAGGGTGCGGGTCAGCCTTTGGCGCAGCAGGGGATGGGGGTGTTCCTTACAGGGTGTATCCAGCCCCCCAAAAGCCGCTGGGGCTCTGACCAGGCGCCTTTCCTCTGATGCAGGCGACAGCCGCATCCCCCAAGCACTGTGAGCACAGAGGGGCAGCGGGGTCTCACCCGGGGGCTGCTGCTGGGTCCCTCAACCCTCTTCCCCCGCGATCCCAGCTCATGTACTGGGAGCTGGAGCAGAGCACGGGCAGGCAGACCCGCGCCCAGCCCGCGTGGCAGAAATAAACGTGGGTGCTGGCAGACCACAGGTCGCTGCTGGGGGGACTTTGCTGACACAGCCCTGGGCTCCTGGCTCGGGAGCTGGGATCAACGAGGGTGGATCATCCGCCGGGCTCGGGGGAGCAGGCTGTGCTGCTGAGGGACGGGGGAAAAGCCAAAAATGGGCCATGGGGCAGCTCTTGGGCGTTTTTTGGTAGCAGTCTAATCCAGCTTTTTTCTTTCTGTTGTTGGTATTTTTGTATATGTCAGGGTAGATAAAGTTCTATGTGCAAAATGGTGATTTATCACTTCGCAGTCATCTCTGAAAGGCAGAAATGGGAGGTCGTCAAAATGTGCGGCTGGGAGTGGCTGAAGCGGCATCGCGCCAGGCGTGCAGGTGATCGCTGGGCTTTGACAGGGGGTCGTCTGGCATCCGGGTTGATTTCTGACGTTTAGGCTTTCAGTACGGCGTCCAGGCTCCGTGGAGGAGGCTGACGGGAGGGCGTTTTTGCACATGAACAGCCAGTTACACAGTAACCAGAACAGTCCCAGGGGAGATCATGCCAAAAACCAAAAAAAATGTTCTCTTTGGCCTTTGTTTCATTTAGAATAGAAGGATGTGTGAGGCTGGGTTTATCAACAGCGTTTAAATGGCAGCTTCTAATCTTACAGCACAGAAATGTTTTAACAATCTTGCTGCAAAAAAAAATTAATCTCCTGCAAGGGCAAGGAGCAAAAAGCACAATCGGTCCCTGCAGCAGGGGCCTGGGCTGAGAGTCTGGGGGGGCAGCCTGCAGGCTGGGCTGGGAGAAACCGGGGGCGATGCCAGGGCTGGGAAGGGGAGAGAAGGGTTTCCTGCGATGTCTTAAAGAGGAAAGGTTTCACCAGCCATTCCCGTGTGCCCACAGAGTCTTGGCACAGGGATTTCCAGTCCCGAAAACCTAAAGCTCTGGTTTTGAGAGGGACAGAGAGCCTCTGACTGAACGGAGAAACCAAAGTCATTGATCCTCCACCTCCGCAATGCCAGCTTTCCTGACAGAGGTGCAGCCCTCCTGCGCAGCTCTCCTTCGACTGTCGATAAATACGTGTACGTGCCATTTTTAGCCCTTTCAGTAATTCCCCTTCCTGGCCTGGCTTTGGCGGGGACGCAGCCCTCCTGCGCACAGCTAGAGGATATCACCAGCCTTTCATGGAGCTGCTCGCTTAGCGTGTGCAGCCCCGGTGCACCTCGGCTGGTGGGACTCGCTTGGGCTCCAACAAAGTGCCATGCCTGTGCCCCTCAGTCCTGCCCTGGGGGCTAACCGTGGGCAAGAGGTTAGTGTGGGCGAACTGCTGAGCTGGATGTCGTGAGCTAACCTAGTCCTCTTTTAGCTCGAGTTGTTGGGGGACAGGATTCTGAGACAAGAGGACCCGAGTGTCCATCACCCATGTGGCGCTGGAGCGGAGCACGGCCGCTGCGAGCAGCATCTTGGCAGCTGTGTGCACTTGTCTTGGCAAGGACCGACTGCGAGTCGGCGTCACACACTGCGCCTTAGGGACTGCCAAGGGTGGTGACGGCCCCAATCTCTCCCGCAGTCTTCTCCGCTGCTTTAGATTGTTCTTGTAACCTTTGACCGTTTGCTCGCGAGGTCTTGGCAGGCAGGGAGCAGGGAGCAGCAGTGTCTCTGGGCTTGTGCCAGGTGTGGAGCAGATGTTCTGGGGACCTGTCTGGTCTCGTTTGTATGTGACTGGAAGGCGGGCTTTGACCACTCTGCGTCTTTCTTCCAGCCACCCTCAGTCCTCACTTCCTGGGCTGTGATTAACCTTGCGCAACGTTTCCACTGAGCAGTCCCTGGGGCTGGAGCTCCTCTCCTCCCTCCCACCCTCCCGTTTGGCTCAGAGGAGCCAGAGACAGCGACCTGGCCATGGGCTGGTCCATCACCTCTCCATCAGCCGTGCTCAGGTCCCACTCGGGTGGCAGGTTGGGAGCACACACACGGCTGTAGCACATGCGGATGCCCAGAGGAGAGGACAAGAACAGGACAGGCACACGGAGAGCCTCTCTGCAGAGTTTCCCAGCCTCCAGCAGTGGGATTTAAGAGCTCTCGGTACCCTTTTTCATCCCTGAATTTGTCCAACTGCATTTGGCCAGCCTGTGTAAACTTTTGACATCCTGAATGGCCTGTGGCAAGATGCTTCCCAGCTGGGCTCTGCAGGGTGTGCTCAGCCATCTCCTTTTGTGCGTGCCGCACTTGCCAGCTGCCAGCTCCGTGCGATGCCCCCCAGCTCGGTTATCAGCAAACAGCTGCTCCCTTCACCGTCTCCGTGCCACGGGCAGATCCCGAGGAGAGCAGCACCTCAGCTGTCTGTCCCAAGCTGAAGAGTATGGGAGGTTTCATAACATAGGTCACATACATGGGGGCCCTTCCTTCCTTGTTTTTAAGCTCAGAGCAGACACAGCAGCGCAGAGGAGCAGCAGGAGGAGGGTCGGGAGGATTCCATGTCGGGAGGATTGCTCAGGCAGCTGATGGCCCGACCGCACCCAGGGAGTTACCTGCTGGTGCTGGCAGGGCCAGCAGTGCGCGCAGCTCTGCTGCATTTACTCCCCATCCATCCTGCTGAACCTGCTCCTGCCTAGGTCGCTGCAGCGGCTCGGCTGGCTGAGCTGCAGCTTTTCTGGCATTTGATTTTTCAGCTGATGAAACTTTATCAACTTTTTTTTTCCAAGCACTAGCAACTCATAACAACAAACCTGACAGTCCTACAGATCCAGAGTTAGCCCTGAGAGCCTCTCATGTCGTGTTTACTCTCCCACCCTGCCCTTTCCATTGCAAAATAAAGGGGGGGAATCCAACCCAACATTTTCCCCGTGTTATTCACTTCCAGCCTGCTCTGGCTTCATTTGAGGGCCTGGCTGGAGTCAGCGTGTGCCTGGATGCTGGACCAGACCCTCCCTTCGCCAGCCTGGGTTCTCGGCTATCCAAGCTCTGCAGGGCCAGCTGGAGAATGCTGATTTACACCGTTTGGGAATCAGCCCTTTGACTTCAGTGGGGCAAACTGCTGTTCCCATAACCCAGGTGTACTCGTGTCCTGCAGATCAGAAGGGTTTGTTTTGTTGGGTGTTGGAAAAGTAGAGGTGAATCAGCAATGCACCTGCCTGCGCGGTCAGGTACCAAGCCCATCTGGAGCTCAGCTAGAGATGCTGACGTCCAGGTGCCTGGGGTACAAGACTCCTCCTGCACAACTCTGCTGTGGTCAGGGTACGTCGGCCGAGGAACCATCCCCTGCTGCCTAACCTTACACCAGGCAAGCCCCCTCCACACCCGCCCAGGCTGCCGGGATACGTGTTATTCCTCTCCCTTCTTCAAGGAGTTGTGAAAGTCCCATATCTCAACCTAGAAGCAACGCCAAGAGCATCAGGTCCTGCAAACAAGACGAACTGCCTTGCTGTGTGAAAGTGAGCGTTAGAGATTAACCTGCGGGAATGGCCAGGGACCAGTCCATTCGCTTCTTCCCCAGAGGAAAGCTCTAATGTCTTTCTAGGGAACAGAGAGGTTTTAATTAGTGCTCCCTTCTGCATAAAGCCTGGCTCTCCTCCTCCGTCTCCTCAGATGAACACAGCTATAATTAAGAGGCAGCAGTGTCAGGAATGAGAGCAGGCTCCAGCCTGTGATTTATTAAGGGATGTTGTGGGTGCAATTACCTTTCTCTCTTCTCCTCTCCCCAGTGTTTTTATAAAGTGAATTTACTGATGAAAGGAGTGTCTCAGGCTCAGGCAAATGGACGCCTCTGTTTATCTACGGCACGGACAGAGCAAGGGCAGTCCCTGCTTTTTCCTCCATACAGGTACCACTGAAAGCCTCCAACCCAACTGGGAGGATTTTGTGTCCACACTTCGCAGTTCTGGCCTAAACCCCGACCCTTTGTGACTGCCTGTGACCACCCACCCGCACCCTCCTTATTGCCAACCATCTCCTGCCGGCAGTGGTGGGATGAGGAGTGACCCCAAAGAGTCCTGCCGGTGGTAACGAGGAGGGAGCAGCAGACTAGGACAAGCCCTTGCGTTGAACGCAGCGCTGAGATGGGTCAGGGTTTAGGTTTTGCTTTCTGTTTGCTGGCGCGGGAATCTGGGGGAGCCCATGGCATTGGGTGGCAGCTCTAGTTCTCCTGGCAGCCAACACCTCCAACACACAGAGAGGTTAGAGCTCTCGGCTCCCAGATAGTTCCCACTGCTGGTCATCTTCAGCGAGAGGAAAGTTCCGTGTAAATAGCCTGGGGAGGGTGATGTTGACTTGGACTGTGCCTGATTGCTTGATGGTAATCGCCGTCCCACAGTGTCAGTATTTCACTTTCTGAATCACTCAGTGATGGCGAGCATTACTGCTGGGTGGCTGAACTTTGGTTTATTGCCTTTCAGATGGTCTGCACTTTACCTTTGTAGGATATAAATCTGGACAGGCTGAGACTGATAAGACAGAGGGAAAAGAAAAAGAAAAAGGAAGCAAGACAAAATTCAAACAAGTTCAAATTTTGAAAAGCTTTTGGGGACCAGTACCCCAACTGGAAACCAGAAAAAGGAAAGCAAGGTGGTGCTGAAAGACCCCAGCCCACCAAATGTGGAGTGTTGATCCACCAGCCATCAAAAGAGCTGCCTTCGCCGAGGGCAAGGCTGGGCTGGCGGGCTGTGAGCCACGAGGGCTCATTTGTGCCACACCTGCCCGTCGCGACAGCCAGGGCTGTTGCAAAATCCTGTCCACTGCCCCTTCCTGCCCTGGGTCTTGGTGCCTGTTTCCCTGGTGGTGCTCAGCTCCTCCATCCCAGCTGGAATACCTGAGAGAAGCCGTGGCAGCGTACTGGGGAGTGGGAGAGGGGAGGTGGGTAGGTGGGCTAATGCCTCAGTGGGCGAAGACCCAGCCATGGTCTGGGTGTGGGAATGTGCCCCTGGCGCCTGAGGTGAGGGTTTCTGGCACACGAGACGTGTTTATCTGTCTCAAGAGAGTAAGGAAAACCTGTGTGGGAGGTGCTTGTGCACGGGGTTGATTTGTGACCCCCCTTCTGTAGGCAGGGATGGATGGAAGGGCGTGGAGCTGCCCTGCCCGCCGGGGCTGCACCGTGCCCCCTGGTCTGACATAGGGCAGCCCAGCCTCTGCCGTCAGCCTCTTGTGCAGAGGTGGGGGTCCCCAATGCAGCCGTGCCTGCGGGAACAGTCCCCTCCGGGCCTCGCCTGGTGCTTCAGAGACCAGCTCAGGGCCAGAGGAGCTTGTCTGGCCATCTCAGTCACTGTTCCGGGGCCGCTGAGCCGGCAAAGCCCACGACTCCCCCCCTTTGGTGTCCTCTTCCCGTGGCTTGGGAAGCTTTTGGTCTTCTCCCCAGCAGATCCCCGGTGGCAGTGAGCACATCGCAGTAACGCCCTTGGGAGCATTTGGGGAATGGGAACAAGGGCTGGGGCTCCGGGGGAATTGCAGTGCAGGTGAAAGGGGAAGATCTCCAAACCAGTCCAGCACTCAGCTACACACCCTTCCCTCCCTTCTTAATTGCCGTTCCTCCTGATTTATTTTTTTTATACAAATACCGGGGCTTTTTTGGTTATCCCCCCAGCATCGTGCGTTTCAGGCTCGCAGGCGGCGCTGTCCCCAGCCCGGGAGAGGGGAAGCCTCTCGCTGCCTTGGGAAAGGACGAGCTCTCGCCTTGTGCGCAGGGGTGGCCTTGTTCCTGTGGGAACAGCGCAGGGACACCAATGCGTGGGGTCGGATCTCCATGGGATCCCCTTCAGCTCCCTCTTGGCAGTGATTTGATGCAGGGGAACTAAATATTTTAGGGATGGGTGACAGCATGTTTTTTCCCTGAGCTTGCCATTTGAAACCCACTCTGCTCAGACTGAGCTGCTGTTCGCAGCCTCCCCGCTCCGTGGTGGGGCAGGTGAAAATCCCTGCTGCTCCCCTCTGCTGTAACCCTGGCGGATGAAAAGCTGCGTGGGCTGGTGGGCAGCTGGAGATCCGGGAGCTGAACTGGGATCACAGGCCCCCAGGGCCTGCTTGGATCCCATCTTCTGCGTCACCCAGGTGTCGTACAGTTGCAAGGACTCTCCTAGAACAGTCGGATGAGCAGGGAGGGTTTCTGGGGTCCCACCCTTCCCCTCCCTTTGAGTGGGAGGCTTGAATACCTCCTGGGCAGGCAGGTGGGTGTTTTTCTGGGCACCTGCTGAACCTTGGCCAAAGCAGAGGGGTTCGGAAGCCGTGCTGGCAGGGCCACGTGCTGCTGGCTCTGCCTGGTGCTGCGCGCGTGCTGCTGTTCCAGGCAGACACCCTGTTGTTGATAAAGCTTTACCGCAGTGCGGGAAACCATCTCTGGCACTCCAGGAAGTCTGTGGACTTTCCTTGGCACTTCTCCTTGGGGGAGACTGGGGAAGGCTTGCAAGGCTTGAGTATTTTTAGAGGGTGATTATTTTATTGCCAATCAGATCAAAAAACCTAACATCTGCCCTGGAGTTAAGAGCAGTACTGCTGGCTGCCGTTACCTAAAGCAGACGTGAGGCCAGACTTCAGCCCCACACAAGGAGAAAACTGCTGAGGCTTCATCAAAACCCCAAACCTGCCCTGACCTAGCACTTCGAGGGAGACCATGGCATGCAAGAGAGAGCAAGCAGAGAGCGTGATGGAGACACGGCTCCAAAGCAGCACCCCAGGATCCAGCCCTCTGGGAATAATGCTCCAAGGCTTCCCCACGCACTCAGGCTTTGCACCCACACTGATTTTATATGGATGTTTCTCAAGCCCACACAAGCCAACGCATATATTCTCCCTGTTTCACTCCTTTCTTTGTCTGCCACAAGGACTGAAACCTCTTGAGTCCTTCAGAATCTCCTTCCAGCCTGAATTATCCCATGACCCTACAGAAAGCACTCTGTTTTTCAGCACATTCAAAGCCATCTCATCAAGGGTCAGATGCTAACAAATGTCTGGCAGATTTGGCCCCGAGGCCGTCCCCCAGCAGGGTCTCCTCCCCTGGACGCCCAGCCCGGTTACTCCGGTGGAGCAGAGCTAGCTGGCTTGGGTTCCTCCTGCGAACCCCTCCCTGGCTCTTCGTGCCCTCAGCTGAAGCTGGGCCGGCAGCCACAGCGGGACAGCCCGACAAAGTGGTGCCTGCTGCGAACGTTCCCGCAGAGAGCATCTTCCCCGGGATGCACCTGCGCACACGCCACCCCGCTTTGGCAAGCTGGTCCGTACAGACCGGGCTCTGCATCCACAGGAGTCGGGCAGACGGAGCCCCAGAAGCAACGAGCTGTGGGACCTATTTCACCAGGCTGAGGGCTGGGTTTTGTCACTCCGACTGCTGGTGAATTGTTTGCAGTCAGCAAAGGTGGGCACCGAAGGAGAGAGTCTGTCTGCCCCTGTGATACGGAGCCCATGGCCCAGAAGACATTTCCTCCTGTGTTACGCAGCGACCAGGCTGCTCACCTCTGTCTCGGTGCCTTTGCCCACCCTCCCACTGCATAGTGACTGGCAGAGGGGCAGAAAGCCAGGGACCGGGAGCTTGTCTTGGCAAACTGCGTTATTACAGCAAGCAAACGGGTGTGTGTGCATGCCTGTGCGCACACAGCAGCCACACTTCACCGTCTTTCACCACTGGTCCCTTCCCCGGGACTTCACCGACATCCAGCTCAATGGTGCCAGCACTCGAATTTTTCTCAGGTACCCCAAACCACCCCCAGTCCCTCTGAGCTCTGTCATTATACAACAAACCCGCCCCACCCTGCAGAGCACAGCAGAGCGGATCCTGCGCCAGAGCCAGGTGCCTGCGCGTGCCGGAGGGCTGGGATCCAGCCGAAAGAGCGCCGGATCCTCGGCAGCCTGGCTTCCTGACGCTTCAGAGGCAGAAACCAGCAGCAGGTACGACCCAAGCCCAGCGGCATCGGGGAGCGAGCTCTTAGTGCTGTCCCAAACACCAGTTCAAGCCCAGGTTTTAAACAGGGCGAGGCAGTGACAGACACGTTCCCTCAGTGGATCCCGAGTCCCTCTTCACAGGGCTCCTCGATCCAGTACCGCTGCCTGCCCTTTCTGTGTGTGAAGGACTAATTTTTCTCCCTGATCAACCGAAATCTCAATCACTTAAGTAAACAGAGCCAGAAATGTGCTGTGAGCAGCAGCCTCAGGTGAAACCCTGCGTGGGTCTCTGTTGTGTGCCAGCGGGGGGCTGAGCCTCTTGCTGCCATTTCTTTAACTCAGAAAAAGTCCTTTTCGGGGCCAGACCCCACGCAAGCAGCCCAGCGCTGGAGCTCTCGGACAAGGAACCACCGACAGACCCGATCCCTGGTACAGCGCTGGCTTCGTGCAGCGTTTCAGAGCAGCCCAGCACCGCAAGCGTTACTCCCCGTTGCCCTAATTACAGCAGGGCAATCACCGTATTTTACTGCTGTGTCGTCTCACAATTATTTTCAGTATTTAAAAATAACGTCAGTCAAACCATTCGTCCCTGAGCCTTGTCCTCGGTGGAGTTTGCTCTGGCATTCTCCAGGCAAGTAAGTGAAAGGGGACAGGAGAGCTGTGCTCCAGCTCGTTAGCGCAGGTGAAGGCTCACGGGGAGCTGGAGCTGTCACGCGAGGGAACGGGGCAGCTCCCAACGAGCCTTCCCTCCGTTTGAAATAGGGTGATGAGTCCTGCCAGGGTGCTGGGCAGGGAGAGCTCACCCACCGAGAGCAGCAGCTCGCCGAGGTGCCCGGCGGGGAACGGCAAAAATCCTCTCCACGCACGTCCCGAATGGAGGAAACCCCAAGGTTTGCAAACAAACAGCTGCTCAAAACTACGACTCCAGACTTCATTAGGAACAACAAAAAAAAAAGCCCTGTTCTGTGCCAGACGGACATTTTGCTGCCAAGAAAGTGCCACCTACTGGATCTGGCCCCGTGGGGAAATGCAAGAACGGGAAACAAACCCAGAAAACATAATGCTGGAAAAATTACTTTTTTTTTTCACCCTTAAAAAAAAAAAAAAAGTAAAACTACGCAGTGACAGTTATCCCAGCCGCAGCCCCCTCTCCAGTCACACTCCCTCTGCAGCCGAATCAACCAGACTTTTGAAGCAGACAAATGTTGGGGGGGTGAAGTTTTAGGGGGTTTCAAGGAGGCACTTACCGGTGCTGAGAAGCCGCTGTTGTCTCCCGCAGTTCCCTCGGCTCCCGTGCGTCCTCTCCCAGTTCGCCGTGCCCGCCTAGTTAAATCCTGCTGCCATTCTCCGGCAGCCCAGCTGTGTGCAGCGCTTTGCCGGCGAGCCTACTGCCCCAGCCCCGAGGATGGAGGAGCGAGCGAGGCAGAGCCCACCCGGCACCCCAGCCTGGGGGTCCCCGTGCCGCTGGCGTCCCTCTGCCCTCTCGTCCTGGTGCTGCTCGCCCCGGTTGTCTGAGAGCAGGTGACAGAGGTTTCTTGGCAGAGGAGAGAGGAGGGGAGGGATGTGGAGGCAGCGAGAGGTGGAGCTGGGACCCGGAGCAACAGGTTACTGTATAACCAGGAGCCGGTGGCCCCGGCGAGCCGGCTGCCTCCCCGCAAGGTGCCGGGGGCGGCTGGGGGCTCTGCCCACCCCTGGTGCAAGGGGAGCAAAAGCTGAGCCAAGGTGCTGCTGGAAGGGAAGTGTAAAACTTCACGTTTCTTTCCAACATTTTGTACCGAGGGGGAGGCAGGAGGCAGCAAGGGGTGGTGAAGGAGTGCTCGGAGCTGGGTTTTCCATTGCTGGTGAGGGAGGGGACGCGCTGCCCGACCGCCTCACGGGGGGGAACAAGGCACCTTTTGTGCAGCCCGGTGCTGTCCTCCGCAGCTCTGCTCTGGCTCGCGGCTTGTTTTCCTCTGGATTCACTCTTCCCTGCTCTCTCTGCCCTGATGTCTGCAGTGGGAAAGCTGCTGTGAGGTGGAGGGAGAGGGCAAAGCATCTCTCTCCCCAGGCCCCGAAGGCAGCGGGGATGAGGAGCAGAGCCCCCTCCGGGGTACCCTGCACCGCGGCACCGTGCTCCTCAGGGTTACGCGGCCATAAAGCCCCTCGTCGTGCCCCAGCTCCACTGTGAGCCATCAGGAGCTGGTGGGGACTGGTCCTGCCGTGTGCCTCGGCCCCACGCTTCAGCCCTTGGCACTGGGCAAAGGTAAAACACAGCAGTGGCAGGGCTGCCCCGGGGTTACGGCAGGGCTGCCCCGGGGTTACGGCAGGGAGGGGCGGCTGATGGCTAAACCCCCCTTTGGGAGGAACCGAGGTGAAGCGATTGCTGTGGCACAGGAGGGAGGAAAGGGCTCGCTGGCCTGGGGCTGCAGGAAAAGGTTTTGGCATCTGCATGGTGCAGCCTGAGCAGGTCTTGCTCCTCGGTGGGAGATGTTCTTCCTTGGCTCGGCTCGGGTGGCCCCGTATGTGGGACCCCGTCGTTACTCACACGTGTGTCCCCGTGTGTCCTGGCAGACAGAAACTGTATGTGACCCTTCTGGTCATCGCAGGGAGCATTCCCGTGCTACCGCAGTACTGCATCAGCCCTCCCCTGCGGGTGTCCGGTGTTGTCAGGAGCGTGGTCCCCGTCCCCTTTTCACCGGGGCCCCAGGCAGGGCACAGAGAAAGCAGGAGACGCTTCTTCCAGAAGGACTCCAGGACTGGAGCTTCAGCACTTGCGTTGTGTTGAGCATCGTCCCTGTGTTCTCTGGAAGGGTTTCTTTAGAGACACCGTTCTTGTCACATAATCTCGTGTTGCTCCTCTCTTGCTCTTCAAAAGCCGAAGGGAAATTTTTAAAGATGGCAAGGCTGCTCCTGGGTTTCTCCTGCCAAACTGCGGAGAGGATGTTTGAATTGTGCTTGGGGTCTGCCGTGCTGCCAGCTCAGCCCTGCAGAGCCTGTGTTCGGGGGCCTAGAGGGACCCTGAGCTCTGGAAAATGGTCTCATGTGGGGGGACATATTTCAAAGAGCACCTAGTTTAGTCTGTCTTGATTTAATTTTCCAGCTGTGTTAAGGTGATGGGATCAGCTCCTGAGCAGATCATGAAGCTGGAAAATACCAGCTGAGCGCGTGAGTCTTACAGACGTGCCCGCAGCAGTGTGCAGTCCGTCTGTTTATCTGGTCCCCTCAAAAAAACGGGGCTTTTGAGAGCATTTTATTAAAGTGCATGTTCATCACAGGCCTCCCTCCATGTGCTGAACCCGTGGCAGAGGCCTCCCATCGCCCGCCTGTTGCAGGAATTGCTGCAGCTTCCATTGGGAAAGAAACGGGAGAAGGCTTCCACCACGGACACAGGTTGGGAGGAAGCCTGGCTTCCTTAACTCGGCATCTGTTGACTTCCCTGCCGCTGTGGTTTTGTTCGGTGTGTGCCACGTTATGGGGGCTAGTGCTCAGCTTGCTGCCTGGCCCGCGTCCAGAAGCCACGCGGGGGAACCGCCCCGGGTGAGTTGTGGTGGGAGGAATGCCGCCGGGTGAGCTGCACGAGCAGGGGGAGAGCCAGTTCCCCGCCTGACAGTTACGATTCTGGCAGCTCGGTTTTGACAGAACGACCTCTTCCGTCACGGCAGAATGTGAACCGATACTCGGTGTGACGTACCCGCCCAGCACCCCATCACCCTCCTCATCGGGATGCTGGTGAGATCCCAGGGGATCCCGGTGCAGGACGCACCATGAAGGCATGGCCAGCCCTAGGAGAAGCAGCTTTTGGAGAACACCAGCCACCCCACCAGGCAGGGGAAGGGATGTCAGGTGGGAATGTCGGCTGTGCCGGAGCTGGCCAGCCTTGGCAGCTGGAAGGCTTTGTGCAGGAGGTCCCTGTCCCCTGAAATGCATCGTCTGTCCCTGGGGCCGCTGGGCTGGGCTGGCTTTCCCGGGATGCAGGCAGGGAGCTGGAAGGATGCTGTTGGAGAAGCCATTTAGTGCTGAGGCACTTCATGTGAAGGTGTTTAATTTAAGGCACTGACTGCTTGCTGTCTGGCAGCTCTGGCTCCACATTTGTGGTGAAGATCGGCACAGAGCTACCGGGAGGTGCTCTGCCCCGCAGGAAATCTCCAGCTGCTGAGCAGAGGAGGGAACTTTCCCTCTGGGCAGGGAAGGAAACCACAACTGAGCTTATTGCATCCCACAGCTGATGCTGGTGGGAGTGGGGCAGAGGGGCTGAGCCGGAGGGGAATTACCCGGCTGCGCGGCGGTGGTTCCTGTACACCAGCCCCGCCAACGTGGCTCCCAGACGTGGAACCAAACCCGTGCCCGTCCTCAGCCTCGCTGCTTCAGCCACGTCTCGGAGCCCTTCAGCGCTGGGACAATGGCAGCGGTCCCTGGGGGACTGTTCCACTTCAGCCGGGTTTGGTCTGTACGCTGTTTCTGCCTGCTGAGGAACACAAAAAATCCCTGGACCAGTGAAGCCCTATCTCCCAGAGCATCTCTGAGTCTGACATCCCAGGAGGGGAACTTGCCTCTTGGGATCAGCCTTTTAAATCAGGTTGGCGGCAGACACCCCTGTGATGGCTTGAGAACAAAGACTTCTTCCTCGCAGAGTAAACAGCACTCAAACCCAGCTCCTCAAAATATGTGTTCCTCTAAATTTTTAATGCCATTTTCATCTAACTCGCTCGTCCTGTTTCGGAAGGGCTGGGCCTCATAATTAAAAGCTCCAGCAATCTTATGTCTGGCAAATGTCATCGATGGTTTCACTGTGCCGTGCCCTGCTTCTCCGAACAGTGGGAAAGGTTTGGAGAGGAGCTCTGAAACAAGCTCAGAAATGTATATGTCATCAGATGTGTGTATTTGCCCCGTTGCTGCCTATCGGCGAGCGTTGTCCCTCTCTGCTGATTTGTGTTTTCCGTCTCGGCGCTGGTTAGGGAGCAGAGCGCTCACGCGGTTTATAACGTGTACGTAACACACGGGTGATGGAGCCTGAGGAGGCGGCTGCTGCACGCGGTGTGGCCCAGCAGACTGTCCCGGTCCCGCACCGTGCTGTGGGGTTAGGCAGCCGTCACTCATTCACACCTTCAGCAGAACCGTTTCTGGGGCTGTTCTGCACGGGTCAGGCCGGGGACGCAGCTTCGTGGCGCAGCATCACCGATGGTTGTAGGGCCATAGCTAAGGGGGTGGTGATCTTGGTGGGGTCAGACACCTCGGGGCAGGAACACCTTCCGCAAGCTCTACTAGTGCCTCTGGAATCTGCACTCTCGGTCACCGCTGCCTCTAGCTGTGCTGATGTTTTGTGTTTTGCTTGTAGTGAGCACCCCGAGGACGGAAGGCAAAGCGCAAGGGCTGCAACTTGGAGTTAACGTGAGGGACCCCCTCTGCGGGACCACCTACATTCAGGTAAAAACCAGTTCCACCTTGCAGTATTTCCTTTAAAACCTGTCAGTGTTCTATTGCCAGACCTTTGCATAAGGCAGGTGTAAATACGAGGAAAAGTTTGTGCTTTTGTTTGTAGGCGTACAGAACGGGTTTTGCTCGGTATGCGTTCGTCACGAGCGGGTAGGTACAGCCGGGTGTGTTTGTCACTCCTCCTAACACTATGTGATGAGTACATTCCATTATGCCAAGCAGATCTGGAGGGACAAACGAGTGGGTGTTTGATTCACGCAGGTTAAGCACAGAAACGTTTGGTCATTCAGTTTCCTGGCTGCTCCTTAGCACCCAGCTCTGCTGTCTGTTGTCACCAGGGGTGCAGCCTTGTTCCTGCTGATGGGCGAAGGGCTGGTTGCGCCAGACTTCCCGGGATCTGGCCCCGGGGGGTTCGTGCCCAGGTGGGGGTTTGGTTTTGGCTGCTGGCGGCTGTTCCCTGGCCGTGGAAGGGGCTCCCCTGGGTGTGGTTGAGGGATGAAACTGGGCCCTTCCACAGGGTCTTCTGCATCTTTTGTTCCCTTCTGCCACCATGGGAAAGCAAAGAGCAGCGTGGCTGAGGCGATACAGGGCCTGCACCATGTAATTTCAGCCCCTGGCTAGTGTAAATGAGCGCAGACCTCGGGCGCTCTTTCCCAGCACAGGAGAATGGCCCGTGTACGGCAGCAGCAGCGGGATCACAAGAGTCTTACACACATCCAGTCTCGCCCAAGTCCTCCTTGGGGTAGCTTAGCTGTAGCCTAGGATCTGAACACGATGCTCGGGACTTCAAACACTTCTTAGATCTCAAACATTATTTATTTGTATAAATAAATACAAAAATAGGAAATTCTGAATATAAAACCTGCTTGTACAGGAACTCTCCCAACTTTACATTAATACATACAAATCTCTGATACAGTAAAAAACTCTGAAATTGCACCCAGCTCTTCATTTAAAGGACAAGGCTGAAGGTAGTCGTTTTTGCAGAATCATGGAAATCGACACATTTGACACCAAACAGAAATACACCTGACAGCATTCTGTTGGACTTTTAAATAGGACAGAAGGGTGAGTGGATGGTGAATGTTTATGCTCACCTTAAGGGCATCCTTCCTACCCAAACGTACCCTCACGCTACTGCCTTTGGCCCCTGCGCCCGTCAGAACCGGCCGCCCAAACCCCGCAGCTCGTCTCCAGGTACGGGCAGAACTCAGTTCAGCTCTCTCCCGCTGGGTAAGTCAGGTACTGCCCTGGTAAAGCTGGAGATTACCACTGGGGTCTGGAAACAAAACCAGAGCAGAAGAGGAGCTGTGCCCTCAAACACGGGTGTGGTGCGGCAGAACGAGTCCCCGCGATACCGCCCCGGTTAATTTCTGTGGCGCTTGGGTTGTACGCGGCTGCTGTGCCCTGAAGACTCACGGCGTGTAGCTAGACGATGCACTGGCTACTACCCTGTGTTGGAATGAGTATTTAGTATCCATCCTGAGGAATACTGGAGCATTCAGTGTTTCTGCTGCATCATCTCTTGCTGTTGCCCATGAATGAGCAAACAGATGAGCTTGTGTAACACAGCTGCCGGGTGTTTTACCTACCGTCCAGGGGGACCTCTGCCCTCAAAAAAATGTCCTTTAAACAGAGGGAAGTTTTATAGGATTTTTTTTAATGCAAAAGAATTAAATATATGAAATATAAACCCACTCTTTTATAGAAGAAAAGTATTGAAAATGTGTTGAAAACTGCCAGGGTTTAGCTGACAAAAGCAGCGATGGCCATGACCTTTAGTACTGCCTCAAGCCCGTATGTGAAGAGAAGCACAGCGTTTATAATGACGTCTGCTTTCAGCACGTACGTTTGCCACACCAGGAAATAGACGGACAGAATCACGCTTCCAACCGTGATCACAAGACTGAGCCCTAACGGAGCCTCTTCTTCTGTCAGGTTACCCTTTGAACCTTGAAGGAAACAAAAAGCTGATGTGAGTCTTTGGTTTCTTCCGACACTATGACAAGCCCTAAGTCTGGAGTATTCCTGTTCAAAAAAGGCTCCAGTTCCTCCAGCTCAGAGTACACCGACATACTGGCCTGAATCAGGGCCCTGCCAGTAAATGTAAGAACCCCAAACACCGATGGACAATCCATTTTCTGCTGACCACAGTTAATCTAAATGAGGAGCAATCAGCTGATGCTCCAGGTCACACCACCTACCTTTGCTTACTGCAGATAGTCAGTTCTGAAGGTGCAACCATTTTGATCCCTCTGCTGCTTTTTCCCCCCAGTCCCTCCCAGCCCTGCCCTTACTGGGACAACTCGGTGACGGCACTGCGCATCTGAGAGCATCCAATCCTGATTTTAGAGTTTTATGCAATATAGAACCTTTATTCCCTGCTAATCTATTCCTATTTCAAATTACTGCCATCATGGAGAAGCTGCATTATCTCTTCCTTGCATCTTATTTCCAAGCTGGTCTCAGCAGATTTTGCTCTTTAACTACATCAGACTTGGAACTCACTCCTTTGTTCACCCACCAGGCTCCAAGCACACATATGCAGAGAGCTTTAAGGCAAGAGGCTAAATTCACCCCTGCAGCAAGTCAGCTGTGTTCAGGGACCCACCTTGCCTACATGTCTCTGGAATATCCAGCACAGATTTGAATAGTAACTTGTTATTTTTAAAAAAGGACTTTATGACGTCTCAGCAAGTTCTGGAGAGGGGTCAGGAGGCCCTTTATGCTGTCGTGTCTTAGAGAAACGAAGACGTTGGAAGTGGCCTTCAGAAGGAATGAAAGGAAGAGGCGCAGGCGCGGTGGCAGCCGTACGCTGCTCAGGGCACAGGGCTCCAGCCCTTTCCTTACTCGTCGCTGGAGCAGTTGACAGGAGCTGTGTCGCCTCGGTGAGCGGAAATCTCTGTGTTTCAACACGTTCATCCTCACAAGTCGCACTCCCTCGGAACCAGCACTCCAGCTGTCCCAGGTACAGTGCTTTCCGCCGCCCTCGCCATTGTTTTTCAATGGCCTTATAGATTCTGTTCCCTACGAGAGCAAATTCTGCCTGACCCTCTGGCCAAATCTATTGTCAGATAAAGTTTAATGACATAAATGAACAACAGTCTCCAAATATCTGCCAGTCTCCTAAACTGGCGTGTTTTGACACACACTCAATGTAAGAATGATTACTGTGTAAGGACTATTTTGCACAGTGATAACATGACATACCCAAGTATAATCGCGGCACTTCAAGAATGGCCATAATGAAAAGCAGCGCAAGATCAGGAGCCAGAAAATCATCTGGGTAACTGAAAACTTGACCTGTAGAATAGCACGGTGTAAATAAATCAGGAAAATACAGGCGGCATGCCGACAGAGCACAGCCGCGTCACACGCACACAGCCTATGTGTCAGAATAGGTGCAACTTACTTTTATAAACAATCATGGCCAGAGTCACCAAGAAGTAGAAGATGGAATAAATCCTGTTTACATAAATTAGAATCTGCAAAGGAACAGATGAGAGCTGGCGGCTGCTGTTAAGGATTTCTCATAGCAACGAGGTGGGATCCATTTCATCAAATCGCCATTTCCCAGTAACCTCAAATCCTACCACCCCGCCTTTTCATCACAAACGGTCCGACTGCGACTGGCCTGCTGGGCAGGGTTCAGAAAGCAACTTGAGATGGCAAACACCAGGAGTTGGGATAAAAGCTTGCTGTTTCAGGTTTGGCTTTAGTTCCTTTTTAAAAAAAAATTACTTGGTATGTAGTGGGGTATTCGTTAGCCAGAGGAAAGGAGGGGCGGGTGCATGTGTACATTTCCCCAGACAACTTCTATACCTGTTAGTCAGCCTTCAGCAAGTTGACAGAGGGCTGGCAGACTGCACTACATCAAATTCCTGCAAATTTTTAAAATAGGTGTCTGTGAGAAGCAGACAGGCCCTGTTACTGCCCGCATGATGGAAAGCCTGACAGCTGTGCTCTTTGTTAGGTGTCTGAGAAAGGCCACGAGCAAACTTTGAGATGCAAATTCCTAAGAAACTGCTCCCAAAATTAACTGTTGTGTATAAGATAATATTTACCTTTAGTTATTCATCTATGTGGATCCACTGCCAAGCTCCACAATCCTTAACACATCCTCCAAACGCCCCTGAAGGACAGGGAACATGGCACACTGTCACACCAACCCGGAGAAGTTACGTGGGGGCTCAGGACGGATAGCCAGCCCAAGGTGACAGCCACCCTAAAGCTGTGCACTGACCCAGAATTAGTCACCGGGGCTCCCTCTGGAGTCAGCAGAGACTCTCCTTCCTAGAGCAGCTCCTGAGCAGGGTGGGATGAACTAGGCTGGTGTTCAACCCTGCCAGCAACAGACGAAACGCCTCATTTACAGGAGACACCTCACAGTCAGATGGCTTCAAGAGCCCACCCACCCCACGGAGGGGCAGGATTCCTACTGAGCAGGTACACATGCACTGAAGGAATCGTTTTCTCTTGAGGCAGCACAGCAGCACGTTGTTATTGCAATATATCAGACATGCACAGGATGTCCTGGGGCTCATCACCACAAGGAGATAACCACATTATACCAAATGCCTTTCTTAGCCTTGAACAATTCGCTCTACTATTGATATAAGGAAGTTATCAGTGCAGAGTTCACCGTTTCCCCATCCATCCTACTATACTCAAAATATTCTTTATCCTCCCCTCTCTCCCCCTCTCTCCTCCAGCCCTTCCCTAATCCTCTGAGTATCTCCCAGCAGGGTCTTCATCCCGGGGATCTCTCTGGGGAACTGCCCATCCAGTTTCTGAGCGGAGCACCCACCCACGCACGGTGGATGTCTTCCAGTTCCCAGAGCAGCTCATTTTATTAAAAGAGAACCAGGTTTGTGTGTTTTTCCAGTTGAAGGAAGGTGGAGCAAAAAATTACTAGATAGGTTCTAAGCATGGAAATCTCAGAAGCCAAGGGTGTCTCCTCGCAGGAGGTTGCTTAGATCTTGGCAGGAGTGAATTAACATGAGAGAGGAGGGAGCACTACTGAAAGCTGCCTTTACTCCCTCGTGTCAGCTGTGCAAGCTCAGCTCTCTGTGAGGTGTGCTGCATGGGGCTTGTGCCCATCGGTCCACAAACCCAATTTTCAGCCTTGCTTCCTAAGGAGATGAGTTGTGTGATCATAAAAGGTGCTGCCAGCCTCTGCCAAGACTGCAGGGTGGGTTAAAGGGGTTTGGGTGTGAGTGGGAGCCCATCAGGGCAAAATCCCGGCACAATCCCAGCTAATGCTGCAAAGACACCTTCCCTCGGAAGGAACGTTTACCAGTTTTGCTTCATATGGATGCTGCTGCTGATGGAAAACTCACTAACACCAGGACAGCACCGTGCAGGTTTATTAGGCAGGAAGGTATGAATGCATTCCAGCCAGTCTCTCTGAAGACTCCCGCATGTGAGGGATGGAAGGCACAAAAGGATACAACTGATGAACTTCTTCCTTGCCCTTGAGAAGGAAAACATAAAGAGAAGAAAATGAGTCTAAATATTTACCCAAAGTGCTGCAGAAACATTCAGACAACTGATGGTACTAGAGGGGTCTGGCATGCTTGTAGAATTTTTTTTCTGCCCACTGGAAAACTTTACTATCGCAGATCATACAGTTCAGGTTTCAAAAATAACTCCTCCAAAGACATGAATCCCAAAGTAACTGGGGGGAAATCCCTGCTGTGAACAGTCATTTTCACGGAGGAACCCATCGTCTCTTTCAAAACATAAAGAAGTGCCCGAGCACCGCCTAGAACTCGTTTATCCCGTCCTTTCCCAGCAGATGACATTCATCCCCTCTAACTATGCGGGAACGAGGGAATCATGCAAGGGCACCAGAGCGCCCGTTTGGTTTTAAATTGTGAGAAAGCGTTAATGTGGAACACAGGGCTCCCCAGTTCCTCTAAACCTTCCAAACCGGTTCCCTTCAAAAGCAAAGTCACTCTGTGTAAAACCTGAGTATCTTCTGATCACCCACTGAAATCCTACCAAGTATTTTCTATAAGCTCACCAAGATTTTTTTTCCTGTGAAAGCACAGATAAAATTCCCTCGCAGCATGATGGCTCTGACCTACTAAATTACCTCTGAAGTATCTCATGAATATTCTCGGCCTCTTTCAGACACGCGAGGAATTGAAAAGGTACGATCTCCGTTTCACAGAGAGGAAGACAGTCTGTGAAAAGCCTCTTCATCCACCTTCCCAGAGACACCTCGTTGCCATCAAATCGGTGGGACATTCTCACCCACCATCTTCATCCCTGGGCTTCCTGAGCCTCCTGTCTCCTCCCCCAAGAGCTTTACGCAGCTGGGCCCAAATTAATCCCCACTAAGTTTAGGTACCCAGTTTGGGAAGGCAGTGGAAATGGGCAAGTGATTTTCGGTGACTCATAATGTCTGTGATCTGAAACGCCCCTTGGATGTGCTCCACCTCTCACCGCTGTCTGGAAAGGGAGCAGAGGCTCCTAACAGACTCAGCCCTCCACTGAGCCGACGTGCGTTATGATGAATGCTTTATTTCTTTTTGCAGAAAGGGAGTTAAAGGTTTCATTACACATCTTGTTCTGCAGTGACTCATGGTTAAAGGCGTGTTTGTATTTACACCCTGGTGTAAACCCCGTGTGAGGGCAACGCCTTGTGCCCAGGCGATGCGCTTCCCTTCTTGCCCAGCAAGAAGCCGATGTCTCCATTTAGAAGCGATTTTAGACTGGGAACTGGGCTGTTCATTTGAGATACCACCCCTGCACGTGCAGACACGTCATTAGTTCTCAGAAAGTGTCCGGATATGGAACTTTTCTGTGCAACCAAACACGAGGGGATCCCGCCGTACCCTCATCCACGCCGGGTAGCTACGCCGCCGTGATGCCAGTGGCGTAATGACCGTGGAACGATGTTACTGTCCAGGCAACCCCTTGTGAATTCCCTCCTACCAGTTCCCCAACTTTATTTTTTTTTTTCTAAATCATTTTCCACCAGAGGGCACTGACCGCACGCCTGCATCTGTTCCCAGCTGGGGGGCGATGGCCACTGTTATTTAAACAGCTGCCTCCCCCGCAGTGACAGGGACACTTCCCACAGGTCCAACACTGACACCCCACCGCACACCCGTTGAAGGGACGCTGGGTGAAGCAGTCATTAGCGTGCCAGCTGAACAGATAATTCCATGGAATCCCAGCACCGTCAGATCCTCTCACTGCTCGGATTAAGAAATTCTGCATTGCTGCTAGCGACTTCCTAAATGAAAGGGAGCATCCTGGCAGAGGAAAAAGCAAAGCGCAGGAGCAGCGGAGGCTGGCACCCTGCTTCTCTCTATTCCATGGGCCAGACGAAAACAAAGTGTAAGAGCGCTTGTTTCCAATTCTGTACCGCAGGAGGGTGACTCTCAGCCTGCAGGGTATTTGCACCTGGGGTAAGGATGGACCAAATCCTGCCGACAGCTCGGCTGCGACCACGCTCCCCTTCGGGGTTTGATGCAGCAAGAGCCCGGCTGCTTCCCTTTTAGAAATGATGGAGTGATGCTGTGCTGACTGGAGGTAGAACACGACCTATTTTCTAAAAAGCTTTTTAGAAGTTTAATTAATGCCGAAACCATTAAGAGCGTGCGGCAGCCCGTCGGCATTCCCCAGCGCGCTCGTTCCACCGGCTCGGCTGTCGGACTGCGGCAAATGCGGATTGTTCACGGAAACTCCTCAAACCCGCTCCGTCTGCTTAGGGCCGAGTTTATATTTTGGGGACAAACCTTTAACCTCTGGAAATCAGTCCTTTTGACCCTGCTGAGGAGAGGGAGGAACTCTGGTTTCCCCTTCGGATCCCCCCATTCAGCAGTTGCAGCCAAGCCCTGCAGCTGCTGTCGCGATATGGCCATCGGGCTGGGCGGGGTCACCGGGCCCACAGCTACTGTCGCGATATGGCCATCGGGCTGGATGGGGTCACCGGGCCCACAGCTACTGTCGCGATATGGCCATCGGGCTGGGCGGGGTCACCAGGCCCGCAGCTACTGTCGCGATATGGCCATCGGGCTGGGCGGGGTCACCAGGCCCGCAGCTACTGTCGCGATATGGCCATCGGGCTGGGCTGGGCACAGAGGCCTAGCTCCGCCTGGGTCCCCAGGTCCCCCCGCCTGGGACGGCGAGAGACAACCCCTACCAGGGTGGGAAACAGCCACCCCCCGGTGACCCGCCGGGACGCGGGGGAAGCGCAGCCGGTAGCGATGGCGACGCGCCGCTCACCTCGCCCCACGGCAGCCATCTCGGCGCCCCGCCCCCGCCAGTCCTCCCGCGTCCCGGCAGCCTCTGCGCCGCGACCGTTCGTCTGCGCGCGCCTGGGCGGAGCTCGCTGCTCCCCCCGCCTCCCCGCTGCCTTCGGGTGCGATCGGAGCGCTCGGCCCGGTTCGGTCGCTTTCGGGCGGGTTCGGGCGCTGTCCGCTCGGGCGTCTCCGTTCGGGCCGACGAAGGGAAATTCGGGCGCGATCGGAGAGGACTCGGAACAGCTCGGCTTTCTTCGCAACCGCCTCACCCGCCTTCGGGCGGGATCGGAAAACACTTCCGAGCGGACTCGGGATTCTTCGCCCGCCTAGGCCGGACCGCTCGGGGACTCGGCCCTGTTCGGGCGGACTCGGGTTCCCCACCCGATCTGTCAGGTATCGCTTCGGGCCGCGCTTCTGCGGACTCGGCCGCGTCCTGCCCTGGGATTGGGCAGCCGGCAGGAAACGCGGGCCCCGCTCGGCGGGAGCATCGGCCGCCGTCGGACGAGGCCTGGAAAGACTCGGGACACTTCGGGCACCATCGGAAGCGGTTCGGAAACGAGCGATTCCGCCCGGGAAACACATTCGGAAGCGCTCGGGGGAGCTCGGCACCGCTCGGCCGCCCTCCGAAAAGCGCTCGAGTGACCTCGCAGGAGCAGCCCCTTCCCCCCCCCACACGGGACCCTCCCCGGCGGGGGGAGCGGCGGGCGTTGGGGCCCGCTCCGGTGGGCTCGGACCCCCCCTGCCCTCCGGCCGCCTCGGATGGAGGACGCCGACTCGGCGGCGAAGCAGTTGGGCTTAGCGGAGGCGGCGGCAGTGGCGGCGGCGGCCGCAGTGGCGGCGGCTGCGGACGGACCCGAGCAGCAGCAGCAGCCGCCGCAAACGGGGGCCTCGGAGGCGGAGCCCGGAGGAGGAGGAGACGGCGGTGACGGTGATGGCGGCAGAGGCCGAACACATCGAGATGGGAGCCGAGCCCCTGCCGAGCGCCGACGAGGCCGCCGCCGCCTTCGCAGGTCAGGGCGGGCGGAGTGCGCATGCGCAGCTCCCTCTGCCCCGCTGCCGCCTCAGCTCCTGCCTCAGACCCGCGTTCCCGCCCGTTCTGACCGGGGGCTGCTGCCCCGCAGTGACGGCTCCCGGTCCCCTGTGTCCCCACAGCCGCCTCTGGAGCCGGCAGCCCGGCCCTTGGCCCCCGGCCCTCCCCTGTCGGGCGGCCAGGAGCAGTCCTGTACCTCAGTGAAGAGGGGACAGGGCCCGGCTGAGGCCTTGCTGTCTGCCAGACCCGTAGAAAACGGCACCTTCCTCGTTCTGACACGACAACCGTAAAGTCAAATGAACAAGAGCTGCCTGTGTACATCTAGAATGAGTTGGAGCCTGTGTCCCCTTAGCAGAGTGCCCTGAAACACGCAGAGTTGTGAAGGCGAGCTCTGGCACACCGGACACACCTCGATCGGTGTCTCCGTGCGAGCTTCAGTGGTGGTTCCTCTCCCCACGTGTGGTAGAAAAAACCTCGTTGTTCTAGCCAGGCAGGGAAATGTGCTGTACCGACAGGAACACCTGGCTGTACGCTTGGGCAGCTGTTAGCAGGACCAAGCATACCAGTAACGGCACCCCAGAAATGAACACACGGCAGAGGGAGGGTCAGTTCTCTTTATCGTGGTGTGTGCCAGTCACCGCTCTTTGGGTAAAAAGCATCACCGCTTGGGGTTTTAGTACAGGTGCGGTGTTCATTTTTCCCTTAGTTCATCACATGCTGATAGCTACTGTCATGATCTCCAGGAGGCTGAAGCATGTTCAGCCCGAAGCTTAATGAAAATCAGAATGATTGTGTTTATAGCAACTTAAAGGTGTCATGAAAAATTAATTTAATTTTGAATAGGAAGGAAGAAGGAAATGCAATTGTGGTTTTTGGTGTTTAGCTGTTTATCAGGCTCTCTGGATGCAGAAGAATATTAACTTCGTGTCTGTTCTACATTTCAGAGGTCACCACAGTGACAGTAGCCAATGTTGGTGCCTCCGCAGACAATGTTTTCACTACATCTGTGGCAAACGCAGCTTCAATTTCAGGACATGTGCTGGTAAGTCTGTCCTTTCACTTGGGGGGCCTTAGCAAAGTCCCCAAGAACTGCCGTGCTGATTGGTGTTTTCGGGTACCTTTGAGAAGATTTGTGGGAATACTAAAGCACATTTAACTCTATCATCTAAACTCTTTATTTCTTCTGTAGTCTGGGAGGACAGCCCTCCAAATTGGGGACAGCTTGAATACTGAAAAAGCCACTCTCATAGTGGTTCACACAGACGGCAGCATTGTGGAAACCACAGGGCTGAAGGGGCCATCGGCACCTCTCACACCAGGTATAATGAAATCTGGGTTTGAAGTGGCATTCTCCCAGAGGAGTTGCTTTCTCTCGACTTCAGTTGTGTTTCTAGGATTAAAATACATTCTGTGCATAGTATAATGCAGTTGCCTTATGAAGATCATTTGTCCCTTCTTCACACAGTACTTGTATTCCTTGGGAGTAGAAGAACACTTTTTTGTTTTGTTTTTCTTTCAGAAATATATTTAATTTCCTTATTCTTTGCCCTAACCCTTGCAAATAAGCTTCTTGAAAAATATTGCCCTGCTGCTAGGTTGTCGCATACCATCTGCACCCATCCCACCCCCAAAAGCAGATGGATCATTTTAATGTCGATAATAAAAATAGGAGTCTCCAGTTCTGCACGGGGGTTCTGTTTAAAGGGTCCTTGGATATAGTTTTATCCCCATTCACGCTACCTGATGGCTGATCTCTATTGCTAAAGTTTTGGCCACGTCTCCTTGTTGGTTTCCTTTCTGCCCACAAGATGGCACGGCAAACCTGCAGCCTTGAAACACCTGATGGGACCCGCCTCTGGGAAGGGGGAAATGGAGCCAGCGGCTTACACCCCTGCAGGTTACAGCCTCAGCGTTTGATGCACTGTTGGAGTGGCTTTCCTAAGAAGCAGTTCGGTTTATTTTCAGTCATTTTCAGAACATTCAAACTTAATTTTCTGTGTAACTCGCATTGTGGTGGAGAGGCCACAGCTGCTTCAGTTAACGCTGTTGCCCCAGCCCAGCTGAGAGTGTGAAGGTGTAGCCAGTGTGCTTTTTGGTTGCTGTCACCTTTCTTTTCTTCTTTCCAAAGGACCGCAATCTCCTCCTGCCCCTTTAACAACTGTCCGAGAAAAAACTGGAACAAAGTATAACTGGGACCCGTCTGTGTATGAGAACGAGCTGCCGGTGAGGTGCCGGAATATCAGCGGCATTCTGTATAAAAACAGGCTCGGCTCAGGTAACAGTGACCCTCTTGGGTGGGGAAGTGCGGTGGCTTCTTCTTCACGTGGTGCACTCTTCTTTTAATCAGGCTCCTTTTAAGGGCCAGTTGTGAGGGGGGAAAAAAAGACAGTTTCCTAGCCATGCTAGTCTCTTTCAATATTGCTGTTCTCATCTGTTTTACTCTTTCTTCAGGGGCTTTTTAACTTTTCTCTTAAATCTGTGAAGATACAGGCTGCTGTGCAGTGAGTCTCCCTGGCAATAGGTCGACTCCTCTAATGTTCTTTTTGTCTCAGAAGTAGACCTGTGTTTCTACAAAGCTCTAAAGAATCCCTGCTGGAACAGAAAATAGAGAGCTCGTCTCCTGACAGGACTCCTTAGCTGCCTTAGCCCCTCCTCTTCCCTTTTATCTCTGTGGGAAAGCTGAAGAAGCAGCAGCAGCAGAAAGTGTTGGCAAGCCTGACTGCTCAGCACAGCACTTGCTTCATGGATAGAGTTCTCTTCACCACTGGAAGGATTAGAAGTTTAAGTGTAAATTAAGGAAGGGCTTAAATTCATGGTGTTTTTCCAAGAAAGACTGATTGTGGATGAGTATGTTCTTCTAGCCTTTTGGTGCATTGCTGAGGCCCAAAGTTGGAGCTCTCTGAACATGCACAGTCTTTGTCACAGCCGAGATAATAAAGGGCACGGTTGTCCTAGAGTGAGAAGTGGCCAATGGGCATATTGGGCGATTGCCAATTTCAGTATTTACTTGTTTAGGAGAGTGGCAAAATGATTCTTAACCTTTACTTACAATTTCTTCTCTTGTGTTTCAGGAGGCCGTGGTAGGTGCATTAAGCAAGGGGACAACTGGTACAGCCCCACTGAATTTGAAGCTATGGCGGGACGAGCCAGCAGCAAAGACTGGAAGAGGAGCATCCGCTATGCTGGGAGGCCGCTGCAGTGCCTTATTCACGTAAGGTTAAGTTTGCTTCCTCCTTTCTGCTGGAGGGGGCAGGTAGAGTCCACGCCGTGTGCGCTGCCCCTGCGGAGTTCTGGGCGATTGTGCCGTGGGGCAGCTTGGAAGGAACATTTTGATTTGGTTGAGAGTCAGTGAAGTGAGAGGAATTTTTCTAGGTATGTTTTCAAACAGTGATACAAATCTTGCTTGTACTTGAAATGGGGTTAGAGTTTACGCAGGATGAAGTCCAGCCTTGAGCTGTAGGGCAGAAATTGAGAAGTAAGCTCTCAGCCATGATACTGTAGTTCAGTAACCTCGTCTGCTTAGTTCTGTTTGCCTGATAAACACGTTCTTCACTGAGTATTGCTTTGGGTCTTTTATTTCCTGCAGTGCCCAGGAGTCTCATGGAGAACTTGGCGTTGCCATTAGGTTGACAGTTGATTTCTGCTTGGGCTAAAACTTTATAAAGTCTCAAATTCACCTATCCTTGCCTTTTGATTTGAGAATCTAGGAGTGGGTATATCTCCCTGGGAGCTGTCAGAATCTTTTAGCGGGATACAGTCCTGCTCTCGGTGGTTTTTGACTAATGCTGAACTAATCTTCTCATTTCAGGATGGGATTTTAAATCCTCACGCTGCCTCATGTACCTGTGCTGCCTGCTGTGACGACATGACTCTGGTGAGTTGTAGGTTTTACATCCACTAGTTTAAAAACAATTAGTCAAGCTGCCACAGCCGTTTGCGAGCAGGTTCTGAGTGTCCTAGAAATGTTCACAAGTCCTGTGGTTGCAGTGTGCTTTGTCCATGCTTCACCGAGAAAGGAGACAAGGAGCTGCCAGCACTCTTGCTCAGCCGCCTTAGTAAAACTGGGTGATAGTTAATATTTTTCTTCTTATTTTTTTTCTTTCCTAAATAATGTATTTATATAAAATGCCTTTTGGAGATGTCAAAGCTATTTGTCACTTTTGACTCAAATTTCACAATTTTTTGAGCTGGAAAAAATGTTTTTATAAGGAAGTGATGTAATACTCCACGTTGGATCCCTATTTCCATATTGAACTGCTTGGGTGGGTGGGTTGGTTGGTTGTTTTTGGGGTTTGGTGTGTTGTTTGTTTGTTTCAAAAATGAGGTTAATGTCCTGAAAGCTGAAGTCTTTAGCTTGACTTTAGCTACTTCCTGGAGAAGTAGGAAATTTTTGGTCAATTGTTGCAAACCACCTGCCTTCCATGGGAGTACGTGCTGCTTGACCTTAGCTGCCTCTGGGAAGATGAGAGTAAAGCCAGAGTCCTCAGAGAGATGCCTCAGCTAATGCCTTTTCCTTTTCTCTTTTTTTTTTTTTGTTTTTTTTAAATTTTTGTTTTGTGTAGAGTGGTCCTGTACGACTCTTTGTGCCATATAAAAGACGGAAAAAAGAAAATGAAATGCCTGCAACTCCAGTGAAGAAGGATTGCCCCAAAAACATCACTCTGCTTCCTGCCACAGCTGCTGCTACGTGTAGGTTCTTTTCTCCGGTAGAAACTGCTTCCCTTTTTTGGTGCAGAATTGCCACACTAGATATCTGATGTCTGTCAATGGCCCCTTGGAGCTAGCCAACTGAGAAAAATGTCCTTTTTTTCTTTGCCACTTCATTTTCATTGATTAGTTTTATTGACTTTAGGTTATTCACTTCCTATTTTGTAGAAGCTAGCACAGTGTTGCCCCAACTGGGCTGCAAGTCGAGTAGGGAAAAGTGCAACTCCAGATCTCCAGGAGACTCGGTTCCTAGCGTCTCAGTGTCCTTTTGCAGTGAGCAGTAGGTTTCATATTTTGTTCTGAGGGAGGTCTGCGTTGTATTCCCCCTCTTCCTGCTCTCGCAGCCTGGCAGTGAAAGGGGAGTCGTGGAGTCCCGGCCTTGATCCATAGTGGGTTTCCAGGAGGTTTTTCACAAATTACAATTGAGAAATTTCCTCCTGTTAAAATGAGGTTGAGAGGAAGGCTGGCCCTCCTCTGCTTCGCCGGAAATCCCCATTCCATCCCCTGAGCTTGGGTTTTGCCCTTTAGGAGCTGGTGGGGGCTGTGGGGTAGAATTTGTGCTGTTTCTTGACATACATAGAAAAGCAGGCTCTAAGGTAATCCACATCTTGAAAGTTGTTAATAGAAGAGGCAGAAGGTGATGCTTTCATCTGCAGATTCCTCTCTAACATTCAGGACTCTCTTTGTTACTTACCGGTTTTGATTGTCAAACCATCTGTGTGAGAACAGAAATTAATTTGCAAGCTCATCCAGCTCACACGTTCCCAGTCACATCCGTGTCTCCTGCTGCCCTCATCACACGAGCATCAGCTGGATGGTAACATTACAAAGGGAATTGAGGAGGAAGCAACAGAAATCCAAAAAATAACATAAAACAAACATAAAACTGTAGTCTCCATGTCTTTAGACGGAATTATTGTTTGTGAAAAGACCGTTCTGGCTGAGCAGTGTGCCACAGAACCAGCTCATTACCAAGTAATGGTGCCAGATTAATTAATCCTGATTAAACAGGGTTTAAAACATTTTAAAGCCACTGGGGTATATTCTTCCAAAAGGATTTTGTGACTTGCATTGGCCAAGCATATTAAATCGCTCTGTGCAGACAGGCAGCTAGAGTTGCCCAGCTAACCGCACTGTCCCGGAACGGGCTGTAATCCACAGGGTTTGCGGGTCGCTTTAAGTAGTAAGATCCACTCTTGCTAAAGTTGTAATAAATCAGGGCAAGCCAGGAGCTGATGGGTTTTGTGGCCCCGCTGGACGTTCCTGGTAGGTGTAGAGTTTTTGCTCATCTAGTAATGGGAAAGGTGGTGATTTGGGAGGCGGGATGTTCTGAGTGAGCATTCTGGCCTCACACACCCAGAGAATAAACAGGGGCTTGCAGGAGGCCAGCAGTGCCTTCAGAAGCCGAATGGGGCTTTTCTTCCCATTTCCAGTTGTGTTGGGCACAGCTGTGATCCAGACCGGGGTTATCCCAGGCCTGTGAGATCTCTGGCTTTGGATGATTCAGAACAGGGACACGAGCAGCTGAAGAACCCAGACCTCTGCGCCGAGTGTTAATTATGAAAGTACTTCTGATATTTCCAGTCACCGTGACTCCTTCTGGACAGATCACTACCTCCGGTGCTCTGACGTTTGACCGTGCATCGACGGTGGAAGCCACAGCGATTATCTCGGAAAGTCCATCCCAGGGTGATGTTTTCACTGGAGCCACTGGTAAGAGTTCAGGTGTATGTCTGCTAGACATCCGTGAGAATGAGAAAAAACCTGTTTGGATGCCCATTTCTGTAGGAAGAAGCATTTTAAATGCTGCACACAAAAAAAGAAAACTAGCTGAGTGTTGAAACTATGTGAAAAATGATGAAAAAATGCTGAAAAATGCCAGAGTAAAGCAAACAAAATATAAATGCATGACATACATTTCAGTTCTTTCAGTTTGATTCATACCCAGGGTTGTGAGCTCTGCTGCGGGAACTGTCCGGCTCCGAGAACCGTTGTTTGGAGTCCTGTGATGACTGTGAATACAGGGGTGTGCGGAGGGCAGCCAGCTCACCTCTGCCTTTAAAAGTGAAAGCAGAGAGATGAAATCAGCACAAAGTTGCCTTGCTTGTTAACTGTGTGAGCTCATGCTACCGTTTCTCATTTGCAACCCCTGGGATTATCATAGAGTGTAGGAAATTGTATAAAATATAAAAAAAAAATCGGTGAACGAAGCGTAAGAAATGCCTGGCAGCTGCGTTACCCAGTGTTCACCACGCCTGTGTTCCTCTGCAGTTCAAGACACCAACGTCCAGCAGCCGTGCCGGGTCAGTCACCCAGAACCTCACTATCCAAGTTACCAGGACAACTGTCAGATTTCACCTTTTCCCGAAGCTGCGCTGCCAACGTCTCATCCCAAAATAGGTATGGCTTATGTCCCTAACGTGGGACACAGTTAGCAGTGCTTGCATTTACTCTCTCATCTTCTTTCTCAGCAAAGGGACAGGTTGAGGCAGAAACATGCACTTTGCTCTGTTCTGCTTACAAGTTTTGTGGTTATTAAGATTTGGACAAAGAGATTTTCCACTCTTTGGAAAGTGCATCACTCAGTTATTGAGAACTTTGATTTGTTGGTTTCTACCGGAGGAGGTTGTTGTGATCTCGCTTCCTGCATCACCTTGCAGCCCCCTGCCTTTCCTCAGGCTCTGATTTCTGTGATTTTGTGAAGTGACTCTGGTACGTACTGGTCTTGCTGGCACAGAGGAGCTGTAAGACAGGCAGGTTTTGATCCCCGTTACTGTTCTCTCAGACATCAAGAAAAGATCGTGTAAACATGCTGCATTCCTCGGTGCAGTCTGAATTCTTCGCTTTTTTAAAGCCTGCCTTCTCCCTTCTGTACGACCTTTTATTAGTTATTCAGAACAGCACCGTGCATTCCTGCTCTGACCGGAATGAAATCTTGTTGTTGGTTTTAAGTCTTAGTCACATCTTGATGTTACTAATTAAACATTTCCCCCCCACCACCGCTGGTTTGTACTTGCTCTTGGCTGATACACCTCTGCCAAAATGAGGGATCGGAAGTAATTCCCGTTATCAAATGCCACGCTGTGATAAATATCGTGCTGGAAATGCGGCAGTGGGAAAGGCTCTTCTGCAAACAGCCACTGATAAAAGACCACTTTATCTCTTACTCGTGTCTAAGTGCAAATAGTTCTGTGCCAGTCATGTGCAAACTGATGGAAATTACTGCTTTAATTAAGGGCTGCTGAGCATAAAATGTCCCTGTACCTGCGTGGTGAACTTGCAATGTGTGGGTCGGAGCAGATCGCACGGCTGACAGCAGTGACCTGCAGTACAGTCAGGTTTGAGACAGCTCTGCTGGATTCTTCCAGCGTTTGCAGCTCGCATGAAAAACTGACTTGGAAAGGGTTGAAATGTCCGTACACTTAAATGAGTTGCTGTCTTGGAAGACACTGGGTGTTCGGTGCAGGTTTGCAGGAAGCCTTGTTTGCTTTAGGAAGGGGGGGTTCCGGGTGGGTGGAACTGGGATGGCCCCTGGGCAGGGAGGGTGGTGGGCTGCTGTTGTGCAGGACAGCGCTTACAGGCGATCCTTTTCCAGACAGCGTTCACTGCTGACCTCTAAGTACCGTTTGAAGTGTAGTCGAGAAGATTTTTTCTGGCGTGGGAGAGCCAGCTGTTTGTTTCTAACTGGGCTGTGCAGTCTGCTGTGCTGCGTCCCTGTCCTTCAGTGAGAGCGTTGAGGCTTGTTTCTGCCTTTTTGGAGCCACCTCAGACAGACCAGCGTGCCAACATCCGCAGTGCCATCCAAAACGGATTGGATGGGAGACTCATAATAAAGTAAACGAGAATAAAGGCTTTGTTTTTCTTAACTCTGGTTTCAAGGCAAAGAATCTGGCTCCAGTAGCGGCCCGTTTTAACGAAGACAGTGGTCAGTACCCAGCAGAGGCAGCTGCAGCTGGCTGCAGGGCACTCCTTTGAAATCTGGAGATGCTCAAGGACAGTGCTGGGGCGTTCTCTCCGGTGGTGTCAGCAGTGTGGGAGCAGGAGGAGGAGCTGCCTGGCAGAGGTGCTCGAGGTGTTCAGAGTAGTGCTTCCGAAAGGCAAGCAGACAGTGGCGGGATGCGGGCAGGATGAAATGGCTCAGCGCTGCTGAAGGTCTGTCAGCAGCTGCGTTCAGCCATCGAATCCGTCAGTGGGCACGGTGCTGTGGTGTTATATCCGTGTGGCACTCACTAAACACCAAGGAAGCTAATGGCCTTGTGGTGCCTGGAGTGCTGACAGCTCTTCCCTTGGCAGTGCAGAACTATCCTGGAAGGAATGTGGTTTCTTAGCCTGCCTCCTTACTGCTTTTTCTGTGTGCTGAACCCTTCTGAAACTCCACCTGAATGTGCGAGGAAAAATCCTGCAATGGACCAGCTGTAGATTTTGGGGTAATAGGACTGCACAGCCCCAGGGTGGGTGGTGCTCTCTTTTTCTAGTAAACAATCTGGCAAGGAATGAAGAGGTCAGTTGCTGGTAGATGTGAATGTCTTGGGCTTAATTTTGTGGCAGATGGCAAGTATTTATCACTAGAGTTAGAGTTAAATTTTGGAAAAGTAAAGCCAGTAAAGCCAGATAACATTTATTCCTGGAAATGCTGCCTGAGGTGAGCTTACACCGTGTGCTGTTGGATCTAGATTTAATTCCCTCTCACTGCGGTCTGCCTGGTGTTGTGAAAAACAGATGTTGTGGTGACACGGTAACTGCTGGGTTTTTAAAACATTTGCAGAGGTAAGGCTAAGACAGATGTTGCTGGTTTTCTAGGACTTTCAATTTTCTAACACAGGCTTTAGGAAAGGAAGGGCTGCAGAGCCGCGATAATGGAGGGGGGTCGGTGGTATTACAGGTTACCAGGACAGGAGTTCAGCTTCGTTCTGGTGGTTTCCTACAAGCTGCAGTGTCTGTATATAGTTATGGCCATAGTTTGTTTTATGGGGAGGATCCAGGATGAAGGGGTCTGAAGAAATTACAATTACTGAGGGGTTTTCTTAAGGGCTTCCTAGCTGATGGTTTTAGAAAGTGCGTGTTTGTAATACATGCGATTTGGAGGTGATGATAACTGTCTTGGTTTTATCCCAGTCTTGGGCCAGGGTTATGGTTCAGATCAGAAGTCAGGAGGTATCGGGGAGTGTGGTGTGTGGATCGGTGCCTGGTTTTTGTAGCTTTGCATCCTGAGAATTGACGTCTGCATTGTGACTTTAGGGTGTTTCAGAAGAGCGTTGGGTCAGTGAATGACTTACTCTGACCTCACTTAGCAATAGTTCAGGGAGACATCAGGTGGAACTTTGTGATGATAGCGGCAGAGGAGTCCCTGGGAATGCTGCTGAACTGAGCCTCTGCCTCTCTGCAGCAGTGCTGAGAGATGTTAATTCCTTCCCAGAGCAAACAGCAGGGCCAGGAGTGCACTGTTCTGTCCTTTGGGTTTGAGAATGTCCCGGGGGCCTGTTCTGCACAGGCCCATTCTGTGCACTTCGGGTCACAGAAGGTCGCTCTGTTTACCAAAAACTTAGCCAGACTGGAATTGCCAGACTGGAATTTTTTGCAGACCATATTTTTTAAAAAAGCAACCAAACAACACAACAGCCCCCCCTGCACCCCACCCTCCCCTTTATGGAAATGACACACCCTAATTCTGTATATTTTCTTTTTCTTTTTTTATATTCAGTGTTAACCTCACTCCCTGCGCTGGCGGTGCCCCCCCCGACCCCCACCAAAGCCATCTCCCCTTCGGTGGTGAACGGGCTGGAAGTGACGGAGCAGCGGAGCTGGCTGTACCTGGAGGAGATGGTCAATTCCCTGCTCCACACCGCCCAGCAGCTGAAGACTCTCATTGAACAGGCCAAACAGGCCAGCTCCTCCTTCCGCGAGGCGGCTGTCACCCAAGCAAAAATTCAAGCTGATGTGGAGAGGAAAGAGGTAAATTACGCCAGAGGAGGTGAGAAGACTCAGCCAAGGGCCTCTTTTTGGCTGGGTGATGAAGAGTCGCACCTCACTGGCTGTCCTTGGCTGTAACAGTAGAAATTAGAAATTGTTTCTCTGTCCTGAGTCAGTATTACCAAGAGAAATCTTTCCGAGTTATTCGTATCAGGGGGAAAGGAATAGAGTGCTCTGGGATTGCAGGAGCTGTGGGAAGCAGGCTGGTGGTACCACCTGTTTGGTGTTAGTCCTGAGCTGTCCCATCAGCAGTCCTTAAATCTATGAGACGTGGGCGCTGACCCTGGTGCAGGAGGGCTGGTGAGTGCTCAGCCCAGCGGTGGCTGCTTTCTCTGCGTCAAGTGAGCAGAGTTTTAAAGGGCTTTCAGTGGCCCGAAGAGGCAGAGGGATAAAAAGAACAGCACGCTGTAGAGCTTGTGGGGAAGATAAGCGGTAAAATTGAGAGGTGTCTGCTGGGAGCTGTGCAAGCAAAGCTGATCTTGCACGAGTCCTGTGGTAAGAGTGAGGCTGGCTGGCGTTACAGGAGCATCGCCTCGTACCCCGTGGCCCTTCTCTCCTCTGTAAGGAGCTGTCTCTAGGGACTGCCCTGTTCTCCCCACTTTTCTTCTCTGTAGTGGATGCATGGTGGGGACCCTGGATTCTTCTTAACACCAGCTCGTGCCTGCACCCTGGGCCTGGCTCCACGCGCTGCTGAATGCGCTCCCTTCTCCCCGACACCCACAGCTGCTGGTGCGGCTGGAGGGAGAGCAGTGGGGGGCGATGTCCTGCCAAACCGGTGTCGTTGTCGGTCGCTGATGAACTCCCTTCCTGTGCGCCACGCTGTTGGCTGCTGCCGTCAGCGTTCTGGCTAACGTCAGCCGTCCACTGAATTCGTAGGCACGGGTGTGCAGCAGGAGGCCTTGAAGAAGTGTGTGTGGGAAGGCTTTGCTGAGAACTGAGCCCCGAGGACAGTCCTTGCAGTCCTTTGACATTCTTTGCCACGTTGTCTCTGCTAAACTCTTCCGTACGCTGCATCCTTGATGTGCAGGTGTGTGGTTTCTGGAACAGTTGTTCAGGGTCCAGTCCCCTTGCCCCCGACCCAAATCCAGCTCGCTTCAGTGTAGTTGTAGCTGCTTCTTGCCCCAGGAAGGGGAGTTCAAGTCACCCCTGTGTGATGATTGAAGTGCTGGCTTTACCAGGCAAGGAGAGCACGAGGAAGTCCCCAGTAACTACTGAGTCCCCGGTTATACAATTTGTTTTCTTACCATTCTCAGTGTGTACTGGGTACCTCCGCAGTTTTCTATTTTGATTAAACCACTTGCTCATGGTGCTGTTTTTTTAAATATCCAAATAACAGTTCTCAAGCTGGCTGCTGTGTGCCAGCATCTGGAGGCAGCCATTTCTGAATTCCTTCTAGGGAATCCCATTTTTGGAAAAAAACTCTGGGTGTCTGGATACAGGGCTGGCATTGGAAGGGATTAGGATGAATGTCAAATAATTGGCTGTCTGCTTTTGTGTCGGTCAGAGGGGCTTTTCTGATCTCATGAGTGTTTCCCTGATGCATAAGGCAAGTCTCTTTCCCACCCGGAGTGTGTGTGTGGTCAAACTGCTTTTTTTGGCAGTCGAGGTATGCAGGAGGGGGAAGGAGGCATCTTGCTGCCTTGGTTGTTGTTGATTTTTGCTGGAGCAATTTGATACAAAGGAAGCAGGCGCTTCATCACCCCTCGGTGTTTGTTCCACTGGCAGAGCTTCCAAGGGCTGACAGATGGGGGGAACCTTCTCGCCACCTCCTCCCTCTGCAGGAGTGGAGACGGTGAACGCAGCAGAGTGGGTGCTTCTCTGTCCGAGAGCCACCGGTTTGCAGAATTCCCGTGCAGCTGGATGTTGTGGGTATTTCCAAGGGAAGGACGGTGTCATTGTACCAGAGCTGCAGAGCAAGGGCTGTGCAGCAGATTAAATGATAATAGAGCCGTAGACTCAGCTCTTCCTGGAAGAGTGACCTAACACAGCGCAGGATTACGGACAGCTGTGGGGAGCAGGCTGGTTCCCAGCTGGATGCGCAGGCTTTGCCGTGACTGTAACTAGTAGTCTCTGTAGTTTTCACAGCGGTGTGGAGCTCTTCCCCAGTTCGCTGTCCCGGCTCGTGAGGATGCTGAGTCCAGGCGCTTCTGACCTTGTCGCTGTTGGTACCCCGACTATCCCTGACCGTACCCCTCTGCCATCCCTGCAAAAGCGGGAGGGGGTCTGCCTTCCGACAGAAGAGCGGGACAGAGCGCTCGGGCCGGTGCTCTCTGCCCTGCAGAGGTCTGGAGGGAGCCCGAGTTGAAGCAGAGAAGTGGCAAGAACTGCAAATGTAGGAAAACTCCTTGTGTGCTAGTTTTGCTTCTGTCTTCCTAGAGAGCAATAGACTAAGCATTCAGAATTTTTAATCACAGCTTCTGTGCCCTGTGGTGTATAGCAAAGCACTCACTCTTGTGTTTCTGTTATTATTTAATGAGCTTTGGAGTTCATTAAGTGTTTCAGATGAGCCGCTCTGCTCCCGTACAGCAGTTTGGTTGGCTTCGCTGTAACTCCCAGCAGTTGCTCTCTGCCCTGAGCAGCGGCAGGTGCTCGTGGGACTTGCAGAGCTCTCAAGTGTGGGAGGCAGCTTTGCTCCGGGTGTCCTGTGGGCAGGGGAGGCGTTTGTGCTGCCTGAACTCTTACGTTCTGACCTGTGAGGCCGAAGAGCGGACACCACTGTTTCATTCTGGTCACGCTTGCTGATTATATCATCCAGGACTATTGAAAGGACTCTTAGGAATACGTTATTCCCCTCGTTCGTACCGCTTTGAAGGTGGAAATGCCAACATCAGAGAGGAATTGTGGCGGGAAGGGGATCTGCTAAATGTAGCAAATGAAAACCATAAAATATTCTAAGTGCAGCGTAAATTACAGCATCTACAGTCACGTTTCTTCCCTGAGACGGCGTGTCTAATCAGAGCTTTGCAGAGGATTGGATCCCTGGCTGCAGTTCAGACACTGAGATGAGGACAGGCAGGCTGAACGGGGACCTGCTGAGCACCAGGCACCGTGTTGTGCGGAGGGGGAACGTGACTGCCTGTCTGGGTAGGCAGGTAGGGAAAATACGGAAAAATACACGTCTGCCGCTCTTCTCTCGTGTCTGACAGGAGGGGTTTTCACTCTGCCTCCCCGCCGGTACGATGACAGCCACATAGCGCCCTGCCTCGGGGCCTGGCGGCCTCCTGAGCTGTGCCAAAGCAGCTGCAGGTCAGGTTCCAAGCACTGGAGCTGAAGGCTTCACCAGCAGAGATTTTCTTGTAGATAATTTTGTAATTTGGAAGCCCTCACTTGCACTCTGTTGCGATCTTTGTCCTTTTTGGTTGATGTAAGTTTTTTTAAGGATCATGGTTTCTTGGGCAACCTGTCTCTTGCAGGAGATATTTGACATTTTCAGGCCTGGCCCAGAAGGAAGGGGTTAAAGACAGGACTTCACCCAGGTCTGCGGCTTTGGCCGTGTCATTTCTTAAAGTGCGTTAAGCCATCTTTACAGCAGACAAACTTTAGGAGGGGGAGAATACACGAGGTTACCAAATTCTGTGCTGGCAGACATTGCTGGAAGATGAGAAGGATATTCAGGAAGCGCGTTCACAGTTTTTCTGTATCAATTTAAAAGAACCAGTGTCGCAGTCTGACAAGTGGTGTAATTGGAATACCCCGCTGTGTAACGCAGCGAGGCCTTCGGAGCCCGGCCCATTTGAAAACAAGGTGGAAGATAAATCAGCTGACAGCTGGACCATCTGAATTCTTTTTTAGAAAGATTAAAACAATTCAGGGCTTGAGAGTATGAAATTAACCTAGAAAAGGTCGGGCATTTAAGAAATGTAGCTGCAGTAAGCAAATAATGGCTTGTGTGCTCCAACCTAGCAGGGAAAACAGTGGAGAATCGGAGGTTTGGCTTTTTTCTTGGTTTTTAACTGTTCCAGATGGATTTAGGTCAGGGTTAGCACATTACTCGGGATGGGATTTGAATGCCTTTGGTTCAGGACTCCCGTCTCTCAGACTCTGCTCTGCTCCTGCATTAGGGTCACTGGACTTGACCCAAAATTTGTCCCAAGGAGACGGCACTCAGCCCTGTTCCCTTGGCATTCTCGTCATGTTTGAGAGGGGTTTGGGTGAATGCTGTCCTGACCTGGCAGTTTGTCCCCTCGGGCCGGTTTCTCAGACTTCACCCGTCTCCAGGGAAGGGCACAGTACCTCTCTCGTAAGGGCAGAGCGAGGTTCCCCTTGGGCTGCAGTTTGGGGTTTGCCAGAAGCAATCTGGGTGTCGGGACCCCCTGTGCAGAGCACCCTTCCCACCCCTCCTGGCCGTGGAGTGACGAGGCTGGTGTGTGTTTCCTTGCAGCAATATCAGAACCAGTTGTTTCAACAAACGGAAGATGTGGATGGGAAACCAGAAATCATCATCAAGGTGAGCTGGAATGTCTCCTGTTGTGTGAAGCTCTTTTGTTATTTGTCTTTCTCCTTTTAAAGATGCAGAGCCTTTTATCCCTGCCACAGAAGTCGTGTATTCTGTATCTGGCCTTGCCTTCGGGCAGAGATCTGAGCTTTCCCGAGCAGAACTAATGCTCTGCCGGAGCAGAGTGCGTCCCCTTTCCCAGGCCTTCCAGGTTTGCACAATCCTTTATCGTCACCTGGGCGGGTTAATCGGTCTCGCTCAGCCCTGAGAACTGCGGCTCTAATGGCTGCTGTCACTGAGGTGTGGTGGGAACTCTTCCTTTCTGTCCTGGGAGCTGGGTTTCAGGACTGTGGGGTTCCCTCTGGCTTCCGGAGTGGGAGTACAAGTTGAGTTAGTGCTGGACCCACGATTTAACCCCTCGCAGCTGCAGGTGGTGGTCAGTGGTCTGAGATCTCCAGGTCCAAGGGCACGCACTGTGGCTTTTCAGCATTGTCCGATACCCTGCCCGTTAGGAACAGCCTCCGTCAGTTACCCTCTCGGGACAGGCTGTGCAAGGCCCAAAGAGCAGCTTTAACCCCCTGGCTGGTGGCCTGAATCCCCGGCTGTCCGTCAGGAATGCAAAGAGAGTTCAGTCCCAGCGACTGTTAATTGTTGTAGGATGGGAGCAGATGGTGTGAGGAAGTGGGTGTTAATCCGGGCGCTGGGTGTCAGCTTGGTTGTGCTCAGAAGAAAGGAGCGGGTGAGAACTGGAGCCTCTGTGGTGAGCCCCCCGCTAACGGTGTGTTCACAGCCCAGAAACACGTCCCCGCCGTGGCCTCCGCTGCTGCTCTGACGTGCTAATGATTTGTCAGTAATTTAATGAGCTGGAAGCAGAGTGCTCTGTGAAGTGCTTATTTTTGTGATGGTTCAATGCTGCTTCCACCCAAATATCCAGGTTATGTTAATTGATGTCACTGTACAAGATTAAAGCGATAGACACAAAAACATCCTTTAAAATCCAGGTGTGATTTTCCCTCCATGTATCCTGTCTCATCTTACTTTTAGGTTTAACTCCTTGCCTCTGTTATTGCTTTCTTAATTTTACTCCTCCGTGTTCCGTTTCCCCGTTGGGACACTGTACGTAGTCGTGCTGCCGACTGGCAGAGGAGGAGCTTGCTCAGCCCGTAGGAGCCAGATCCCTTTTCCTCTCAAAAAACAGCGAAAGGTTAAACTGATGGGTCCCATCCCTGTGCCTGCTCGTCTTGTCCCTCCTCAGACCCTCTCTCTGACGTGCGGAGGATTGTAAACCAGACCAACCCACCATCCAACCAACCCACCATCCAACCAACCCACCATCCAACCAACCCACCATCCAACCAACCCACCATCCAACCAACCCACCATCCAACCAACCAAACCACCAACCAACCAAACCACCATCCAAACCACCAACCAACCAAACCACCGACCAAACCACCAACCAGACCTGCCTCTGAACCTTTAAACTGGAGATAGACTCAGAGCTTGGGTATCGGATGGGGGTTGGGTCTCTGAAGCCACTGGCCCATGGGGTTTGTGTTTGTGTCGAGGTTATATCAGAAATAAACGGGGCTTCGCCTGGGTGATCTCGCTGTTGTCGGTGCTCTGGTGTGGTCACTCTCTGTCTGTTTTCGCAGCAGTCCTGCGTCAACTGCGGCCGAGAGGCAACGAACGAGTGCACAGGATGCCACAAAGTCAACTACTGCTCCACTTTCTGCCAGCGGAAGGTATCGGCTTGTTCGTGAGTTGCAGATTCGGTCATCTGGGGAGGACTGGGTGACCCTGGGGAGAGCTGGGAGGCTCTGCCTGCTGCCTGATGGGCGCAAGCACAGCGAGAGGAACAGGCAGCCAGAGCACAAGCCTTGCCCGAGCCGGCAGCCTCGGCATCCCAAACCCCGGCCAGCCGATCTCCCAGCGAGGCGGTTGTGATGGGGCAGGGCCGTGGGTCAGGGTCCAAATCGGACGGGTAGGGAAGGTCCCAAGATTTGCGCACACTGTCTCAACGGTGATCCAGAAATCAGTAACGCCGGAAACGAGGGCATGGGCACCTCGTGGTGTGAGCTGGGGGAGCACTTTCTACAACCCTTCCCTGCTGCTGTTTGGTAAAACCGTCAATTAGCTCAGGCCAGAAGTCAGTCTTGGGAGGAACTGTGTTCCTCTCCTTTGCTGAACTAAGACCCCTTGCGTGGCGCTGTCCTTCAGGAGCTTGTTGTGAGCTGTCTTCCAGGAGAGGCTTTTAGTCGAGGTTCTGACTGTTTCAGTCCGTTTTCCACAACCTCCCTGGCGCTGCTGTCCTGGGGTGGTTTTTGGGTTGAGCAGCCAGCCTCCAGTGGCCCCTTGCAGGCTGCGCACCTCCCGAGGGCCCTCTCCCGTCACGGCCTCAGCGCCTGCTCTTCCCCCCCAGGACTGGAAGGACCACCAGCACATCTGCGGCCAGTCGGCCACGGTGACGGTACAAGCCGACGAGGTGCACGTCACGGACAGCGTCATGGAGAAAGTCACCGTCTGAGCAGACCTACCTCTTGAACCGTTCACGAGCAACATGGTGCGGCCGGCTGGACCGGCACCCCAACGTGAACGGTCTGTCCTTTGCAAACCACGCTTTTCTCACCAACTAACTCATTTTTGAAAGACGTTTTGATACTGTGACAGCATTTGCCTACTCCCCATCCTCTTCAGACCTTTGAATAATAGAGAGACTGTGCAAACCTCATCTGGAGAAACCAAACCCAGCCCAAGCGCCGCCTCGCAGCTGGGAGCCGCCTTCGGCTTAAGGAGGCGTCGACTTTCCCAGCCCGGAACCTCCACCGTGTGGATTACAGCGCTCTCCTCATCTCTCGAGATGGATCTAAAGCAGGTGCTGCCATGAGATTTGCCGGTGTTTCCTCCTCCCTGGGCCTCCCTACCTCTTGTTTGGAAACAGAAATGAACCTTCGTTTGGTTTATTTAATTGCCTTGAAGAACTCTGTACAAGTTCTCAGTTTGCCATTGGAAGGACTTTTTCCTGTGTTCCCTCGGTGCTGGGCAACTTCGGAACACAGTGGAGCTTCTGCACCAGACAATTAGTGAAAAATAACTTGTTGTTAAATAAAATGTGGTGAAGGCATGAGCGTGCCCGGCGATATTGTTTCATTCCCACGGCAGCGATGAACGCAGCGATGGACGCAGCAGGTGCCTGCAGCGTGGCCGGGGGGAGCTGGTGCGGCTGCGGCGCAGCTGCGGTTCCACACGCGTGTCTGTGTCTCCGCAGGAGGCCGGCTGGGGGGCGTTTGTTGGCGGGGGAAGCGCAGTCGTGCTGTACGCGCGGTGTCCGTCCGGCCAGCAGCAGATCTGATCAAACCCCTCACGAGAGCAGGCTGACGGCGCTGTCCTGTCGCTGCCCCGCAGTGACTAATTACAGCGCTGAGCATTAGGGAGTTATTTGCTTTGTTCACTGCAACAAGATCATTTAATTATTAAGGTGCTCTTTTAATAATTTAGGCTAATCAGGCGCGTTTATTTGTGTTTGAAGATTAATGCCCCGGGTCGAGGAGTCCCAGTAGACACGCACAGCTCTGGTTCAGGTTTTTTTTTAGCCTCAGGCAGAGCAGCTGTGAGGGGCTACCTGTCCCGTCTGGGTACCGCTCTGATTTTGTACTGGTGGGTGAGGATTCGTGTGACCCAACCCAGCATCGCAAATGCTGTCAAAGGGAGAAAATTCTCTCCAGAGTTGCAGGAAGGAACAGAGGAAAACACGATGGAGAATACTGACGTCTTACACACAGTTTCTGACAAGTCCCTTCCTTCCCCTGTCACTCCTAAAGGTCTCGTTACGTTTCGCTCCGGGTGTTGCACGGCGCTGGAAGCTGGTGTGTCTCTCGTACAGCCTTGGCTGCTCTCAGAGCCCGCGGCCAGGCTCTGGTCGAGTGGATGGAGTCGCTCCTCAAATCCAGGAGGGCGAGACAGCAGCGTCCTGCGTTAGTGTGGTGACGGGTGACGCTGAAGCTGCACTTTCGATGTCAAACCCGGCTTTCAGGGGGAGAATGTTCTTGTTGCTTCACCCTTTGCTTCTCCAGCGCCCGTCCCTGCACGGTGCCGGGGCCTGAGGGGCAGAGCGCGGGGTGGATCCCCGGAGGAGGTGAGCTCGGGTACCGGCACTCGGGCTTTTCCCAGTCTCCTGCTCGCGTAGGTGACTGGGCAGCAACTTCCAGAGTCCGCCGCTGTCCTTACTGCACAGCTTGTGGCCAAGCAGAGCTGAGCCCTGGCGAGTGTCTGAATTTGGGCTTTACTGCTCCGTCTCAGGGAAAAAAAAATAATAAATAGCAGAGAGAGTGGGGCTGTGTTCCTAAAGGAGGAAAGTGCAGGTATGAGTCGTGTGGAATCAAAGCTTTCAGGGAGCTTCCCATCAGAGCCCTGGCAGCGGGGCAGCTGCGCCCCACCACGGGGCAAACTGCAGAACTCAAAAATGTGCAATACAGTCACTGGGGGAATCCACTGTGTTTGCTGATGATAAATTGATCAAACAACTGCTTCTCTTAGTGAAAGAAAAGCTGCAGGCCTCCCTGCACTATTTTTTCCTTTTGTTTTTAAACAAACAAATTACCTCTTGGAAAGAACAACCCTGTTCAAAAATCATTCCTCAGCGGCGCTGTTCTGTGCAATAGTTGTCCTCCCTCCCGAGCCTCGGAGAGCATCCAGAGCTGCTGCTGTCGCTGCGCTCAGGTGTACCAAGAGGCAGAAGGGACCTCACGAGGCCCTTACTCCTCCCCTCCTCCCTCCCCTTGTGCGGTTCGTGCCCCGGCAGCCTGAGCGCAACCCCTCCCCATTCCCAGGCGCCGGGGCTGGTCTGTGTGCTGGTAACGAGGGGGGCGGCTGCGCCTGCAGTTTCCCGGGGGGAGCGTGTCCGAGCCGCACCCGCTGGTACTCACCTGTAACTAACTCCTTACTACAGAGGGCTGGGAGCAGCGCCCGTTAGCTGCCATCGCTCCTGCTCCCCCCCTCCCCGGCAACGACAGTAGACCTCAGGCAGAAAAAGATTTTTAATGAACTCTACAAAAAGGAGCCTGGTCCCTCCTTCTCCCCGGCAGCCCGGTGGCTCAGCAGAAGAGGTGCAGGACTTTGCGGAAGAAGTTCCTGAACTCCGCGTTGAAGACGGTGTAAATGATGGGGTTGAGCGCGCTGTTGACGTAACCCAGCCAAGTGACAGTGCTGGTGACTTGGGTGGGAATGGTGCAGGACTTGCAGAGAGCCCTGGTGATGTGCACCACGAAAAAAGGTGTCCAGCAGAAGAGGAAAGCACCTGCCAGAGGGGTGTTAAAGAGAGAAGGGGACGTGAATGTTAAAAAGGGTTTAATTTAATAAAAGCAGGAATGGAGACAGCTCGGGGAAAAGCAGTGGATGTGCTGACACACAGCACTGGGCGTATGCCCAGATGGAAAATTCAGGATGTCTTTCTTGTCCTAAATGTTGATGAAGAAAAGCCCAAGTTCGGTTTAATTTTGGATTTGCGTTTAAGCTACCAGGAGCTGTGGGTTTACCTTGAAGAAAAGGCTGGGATGTGAACACTGCACATACGCTCCTTCCCAAGGGGGGTGTTGGTACTGCTCTGGCTCAGGCACAGGGAGATGTTCAATCATCCCCTCGCACCAGGAGCTGGGCATGGAGGGCTTTACACCACCACCAGTGATGTTCCAGGAACGAGGGGAGGGTGGGTGTTAGAACACGAGCCTGCGGTGACGGTGACAGAGAGGGAGGAGGAGCAAAGACCCGGCTGGGGAGGTGGCACAAGAGGGAGGTGGCTTTTATCTCACCCGCACCCCTCCAGCAAGGAGAAGGTGTGGTTCTCAGCGGGACTGCTCTCGTCCCTGGGCAGTCTGGCTCCCTGTAAGGAAGCTGGAAAACCGTGTGTTCACCAGTTCAAACAAGTCCTGCCAGCCTGAACCCTGCTGCAGGGCAGCGCATCGCCCATCCTTCCCACCCTTCCCCAGCCGTCACCGGCTGCCACTCACCGACGACGACAGGCAGCACCCGCATGGCCTTCCGCTCCCGGCCGTTGATCTTGGCCCGCTTCCGGCTGTGTCCTGGGTGGGGGTACTTGAGGTGTGGGTAGGAGACGGTCTGGATCCCGTTGTTCATCACACAGTCCCCGGGGTGCTCAGAGCGGGCGTAGGGGTGGCACCCCTCTGGCTCCAGTCCAGCCTGCTCTCTCTCGATAAAGGTTGAGGGGTGGTACAGCTTCCTGTTGGCCCCGTAGATGCCGCCCCGTAGCTTGGCTTTCCTGGCTTCTTCCCAGCGCTTGAGTCCCTGGAACATGGCGCAGTACAGCACCAGCATGACGGGGCAGGGGATGAAGAAGGAGCAGACGGAGGAGTAGACGATGTAGTTGTCATCCTCCAGCTGACACAAGCTGGGGTCCCGGTTTGGGACATTGTTGAGGCCAAAGATGACAGGGGATGCTACAGCGAAGGCGAATATCCAGGTGGTGGAGATAAGGATCAGCTGTCGCAGGTCGATCTGTCGCCGGTTGTAGTTCAGTGGGATTGAAACGGCGATAAACCTGCCAACACAGGCCCCAGGGGAGTCAGTCCTAGTACAGTGGGAATGGTCCCAGAGCTGCTTGCCACTGTCCTCCCCCCCAGTAATCTACTTGCACAGCCGAGGCCTGGGCTACAGCCCGTCTGTCCCCTCAGGAGAGCACCCAAAGGGTCAGCACTGACCTGTCACACAACGGTGCTGGTCAGCTTGGCCACCACAAGGGTACCGATGGGCCACAAGGTGATGGGGAGGATGGTAGGGGGTAACACAGCCCTCAGGGGAGAACGGAATCCGGCCGCCCTGTGTGGGACCCTTGCAAGGGCGTGTATGGAAGGACACAGCGCTCCCTCCTCTGGCATGAGGAGGAGGAGGGCACTCACCGGTCCACGCTGATAGCACAGAGGTTGAAGATGGAAGCTGTGCACAGCATCACGTCCATGGTCATCAGGGCATCGCACAGCACCGTGCTGAGGGACCACACGCCTCCCTGGAACTAAAAAAGATCCCTGGGGTCAGCAGATGCCTTTAAAACAACTCTGTCTGGGCACTTCAGCCGCTCACGTTTTCCTCCAGACAAGCGGCCTAAAGTCGAGCAGTCCTGCCCCGGCACCGTGCTCCCCGTCCAGCAAAGCAGTGCTGCGCAGGAATTATCCCCAGGTGAGAGCTCACAGCTCGCTTAGGGCTTCACAGTCCTGGCCTGGCAGAGTCCCCAGCCCATCCGCGCTGCCACGCCAGTCGTGCTGGGCAGAATAACGGACCCGGGGCAGCCCGCTGCCTTGGGTTAGTGCAGAGTGAGAGGCAGCAGGCTCAAACCCCCCCAAACTCATCAAAATCACCACCCCAAAATCTCCCCAGTAACGCGGGGCCGAGCGTTGGCTGCACAGCATCACTAGCTGCCGGTCACCGAGGCGACAGGGAGAGGATCTTCAACAAGTGACAGCACAAATTTTTCTTCCATTTTTTTTGCCCAAACTGCTCCAATGCTCTGTTTACAGATCGTGTGAGTAGTTCCCGTGTTCCACAACTGCCACGCTAAGCACAAGGCCAGCTCTTGAGACTATGCTCGAGCGAGTCGGATAGAATTTCGTTTCTTTTCTCCACAACTGCAGGCGCCCAGGGCAAAGCAGAAGTGCTGCCAGGGAGGCTGTGACCAGGCGTGTGTCACTGGTCCGTATGATTTGGAAGTGTTGGCTCTGCTATACAAAAGATATCAGGCAGCAAAAATCTACACTATTGCATCCCAAATAATCACCAGAAAAAACCAACAAAGCCAGAAAATGCCCCCAGGTCTGTGGTTTATCAATACCCGCTTGTGGAGCAGGAGCGTTTGCTCAGCAGCGTGCTGTGAGCCCAGCTGTTGGAAACGGGGATGGAAGGAAAAGCTCAGGAAGCACAGAAACGCCAGGATTCATCACACCCTTCTCCAGAACATGGCACCGACTGCTTCTCCAGACTCTCCTCCATCCAAAGCTGGTGAACTGAATGTCAGCTTCCTTTCCCTGCAGCAGGACACCCCCTTCTAGGACCCTTTTGTTGTTCCCTGACAGTAAACGAGGGGCTCGAAACCCCGCTCAGCTCAAGCTGAACCCCTCCGTCCCGGTTTAGCAGTGGAGAGGAAGAAAGGCTCCCTCGGTCCCCCATCAAACTCTGTCACCCCACACCACGCCGAGGACCACACGACTGTGTGTGGCCTGCAAGCACTGACGCCAAATTAAATTCTTGAAAACCCCTGAGTTTCAGGCACACCAAACCGAGCCCGAGCCTCTTTCATCTAGCTAACGATGTCCGGGGCCTGCGTGCTGCTCCTGTAGGAGCGGGGACACAGCAGTGAACAGGAATCCCCCCAACAGGCCTACGGCAGAACTCAAGGAGCTGAAGCTGCTGCAAACACCACCCCGGGGCTCTCGGGAGTGCCTCTGCCTGGGGCCAGAAGCCCCTCGGCCGCGGGTGCTGTGCCTGGGCAGCACGCCGCACTGTGCCCTCCCCTCCCGGCCGCACCACGCCCCACACTGCTTTTGGGAGATTAATGATGGGACCTAATCACTGCCAGGTAGGGTCAGAGCACATCCGGAGAGTTCGGCCGCTTCGCAAAGTCCCATATATGGGGAATATATATTATATAGAACGCACACATGTATAAAATTGTATATAGCATATATATCATACTCATAAAGTCGATTATATATTGCTGTGATAAGATACAATTTACTAAACACATTTATACACATTGTACCTACATAGAGGCTTGTAAATGTTGCATATTGATGCAATATATATGGTTTTATACATTATATACAGCTCATCCATATTTTCTATATAATAGATTCTATATATGCAATATACGTATATTTATAAAATATATTTTAAATTGTTGTACTTGTTATTAAAAACTAGTTTATGTACAAATAAATACAAACACACATCTGCTCTCTGCTCTCTCTCCAGAGCAAACCTGTAGTAGGAGTCCGCCCGTGCTCCCGCAGTCTAACTGCCGGCCTTGCGCGCGGGTCAGGAAGCGGGAATGGATTCGTTCCTGCACAGATGCTACACCACCGGGTCTGGCGGCATTCATCCCGGCACACAAAGTGGAGCCACGTGGGTAACGCTCCCCCGCAGGGCTGGGCAGGTGCAGAAACCCCGGCCCCGCAGGATTAGTATCAGCAGCAATGATGTCACGCACAGGATTATGATTAGCGGAGCTGTAAAGCCAGAGTAGACGCTGAAGAAACTCTTGGGCTATTTTTATAGAGCCACCTCCTTGAGAGGTAGCTCGAACCTCCAGGAGGGCTGGACTGAGACCCGAATGCTTCATTCAGGCTTTTCTCCAGCACGGACCAGCCACCCCAGACTGAATTTGGGAGCTGGATCAGAAAAAACAACCCACAAATTTCTGCCAAGCTCCCAGGGATCCTGACAAGTTCAGTTCAGATTATAAGAGAGAAAATTTGATTCTTGGCCACAGTTTTCAAAACCTGTTTGTGATTTTGGGGAACGAATTGATTCTGAAAAGGACAAGAACTCTCAAGCTGCAGCACCTTCAGAGAACACAGCCTTTGCCGTGAGATCCAAGCTGGGCACTCAGAAAATGCTACAAACCTTTCCCGTTCCCCACCAACCCCCAAGACTGACTTTGAGGAAAGTGCTGGGAGAGGACTTCCCACTACAGCCTGTTTCTCACCAGCCCACCTTAGCAACGTGTGCCCAGAACCCCTCCGATGGGTGACTTTGGATTACGAGCATAGCTGGCTTCGCTGGGTCAGGGGCTTGAGTGGCACCTAATTCCAGGAGGCTGCAGAAGATTAGCCCATCAAGGTACACAGTGTAAAGCTTTAGGGATCAGAAACAGCTCAAGCCGCCTTTAAGAAGTGCTCCGGAGCAACTTCACTTTCATCGGCTTTTTTGCGTTCTCTGCTTTTTCAGCGCGAGGCCCCTTTTCTTTCCTGCAGCAGCACACAATCAGAAGTGCCGCTGCTGAGAAGACCCAGCCGCCAGCTGCACAGCAGAACAGACGCTCTGCAGGCAGGCTGTCTCCCGTAACACAATCAAACAAAGCTGCAAATACAACTCCACAAGCCAGCCCGTCTCCTACATCTTTTCATCTGGTGGCACGTTCTGCACAGCTCTGGCCAGAACACAGGCTGAGCCTTGAATGGGCGAGGATCGGAACGTTAACCACCGCGCTCCATACCTCCGGGCATCACTTCTTGGAAGAAAAAGGAAAACTATACGGGCAGGGAGGGTCACGCTCTGCCCTTCGCTCAGTGCTCCATGGCAGACAGGGAGGGTTTATAGGAAGGTGATCACCGCTCAGGATGAACCCAAACCCCTGTCAAAGCGATCTTCCAGGTGCAGAATATTTGGAGGGCAGAGGTCTGGTCTGTCATCAGAAAAGCTGTGTCACAGGCACACGTACCCGTGGGATGCTGCAAAAAACTGAAATCTTTCAATACCAGTGGTACAGTGCCACTCTGCAAGTTTTACACAGAACAGCATCACCCTCACCAAGAGAACAGCCTGTGTAAGTAGCACCGGCCACTCTAGTGCCCTGAGGATCTGCGAGGCAGAGTGCCCGCTTCGAAAGACTCGTCGTCTTCCCTGACCTGTAGAAGGAGCTGGGTAAACAGGCAGCTCTGCTAAAATCGTTTCCTCTTTTTCGTAATCAATTACACAGATCTTAGTGGCAAAGATGTTTACATAACCGTGCCTTACAGGGCTCCTGCCGGCAGCTTCCTGGATCAGCCTCGCTCACAGCTCAGGCACTCGGCGTGGATTAAGGAGAGAGCCGATCAGAGGAAGGTTTGCACAGGTAGGAGGTACGCTCCACAGCAGAGAGCCAGAGTGGAAGTTATTCAGCCTGCTGCCTGCCCCAATTGCTGGGAACACCTCCAGGTAATGAGACTGTATAAACCGCTGCCGTGGCTCCTGACATGGGCAAACGAAGCAGTTAAACACAAAGCCAAGCCTTTGTAGCCATGTAGCTCCCTCACTGCGGATTTCTAGTGGGCAGAGCCCCTCAGAGCCTGCCAATACTCTGCAGTACCTCCACAGCACCTCGTAGCTCTGCTTTCTCACATGTCCTCACTGCCTCAGGGGACATTTCCAGTGCTGGCAGTGCTCCAGAAAGACTCTGCTATCTCCTCTTGGCCTCTCCTCACACAAAAGCAGGGCTTTGCTCCTGGGGAATTACCAGGATCCCTGGGAGTGCCCAGCCCCCTCCTTCCCCCTTGCTAACCATCATCCTTGCCTTACTGGCACAGGGTTGATTGCTAGGAGAGCACTTCACACTCATCACAAAGACAAGAACCTCTGCAGAAAAGCAGTCTGCCTTCCCCATGGATTTTTTACCTCTCCCTGTCATACCGCTAAGACCTGTGATTCCCAAGCAAGTTGGAATGTAAATGCCTTCTGCACATGAGGGCAGGCTGCTGTTCCGTGTTTGAACAAGTTCAGCAGAAAGCACTGGACACGCCTGCATCACCATTGCTGGGCACGATTCCCCGTGTACATACCGATACCCGCGCACCGGCTCAGTCACCCTGTGCAGCAGCTAGCGAGGCAGAAGGCAGACAGCGCTAATCCATCTCCACGCTAGCACTCCAGACAGACTCAGGAATGGTCAGAGGACAGGAGTTCATCTGGTTTTCTTTAGAGATGGTGCGCTTCTGCAAAAGAGAAACTGGCTGTGAACACGCCCTCTCAGGAATTCACGTCATGTCCACAGCCTGAGGAGCTGTTCAGTTCGGAGACAGATGCTTTCAGCCGGTGGGAAGCTGACGTTTCTTCCCTTCCCATCCATAGGGTGCTTCTTGGTTACACCAGGTTGTAGCGGATCAGAACTGACAAATGACAGCAGCACTTGGATTTAGGGAAGACCAGCTTCATCACACCAGTTTTAACACTTGTTCTCATTAAGGTCCCATGCCTTAACTTGAGCTGCTAAGGGAGGTAAATTTAACAGGACAAATTAACGAGGAAAGACAAACAGCCTGAAGAACTCCCCACAATGCACAGTGAGCACTAGAGAGAGATTTAGGACAGGGCAGGACTCGGGGGAAAACATTCGTCTCACATAGAGGAGGCTGGACTGTGAGGACAAGAGCTCTGCGGTGCTGAAGGTTTTCCTGCACGTGTAGTGCAACAGGACCACAACTGGGCAGGAGGAACAGCCGCTGTCTCCTGCTCACCCCCAGAAAGCCATCGCACCACTGCGGTGCTTGTCCATGAGCTGCACGTGTGAGGACAGGGCCGGAGGGGGTTTGCAGTAGCCGGCCCCATTTCCCTGCCCTTCTGCCAAGCTCTGGTCCCAGTCAAGACTGCAGTGGTTGTGAAATGGTCCAGGGAAGAAACAGTTGTGACCGCACACACCAATTTCTCACTTGCCTAGCACCTGCTTCCAGCAATCCTCCAGCCCTGCAGGGACAGACAAGGGACATCCAGAGAGAACTGACACAGCCAAAGCCTCCGAATCGTCACCGTGGTCTGAGAGTTGAGCTGTGACAAAAAGTTATTCTGGCTCTTTCAGAAGTACAGAACAAGAGTATGTGTCAACAAATGCTGCCAGCACATCGGAATAAGCTTTCTTACCAACTAGAAACGACAGTCCAGATCAAGGCCTCTCCCACTGAGCCCAGGCTTCTGTGAGCAGCAGCAAAGGATAATCCACACCTCACAGGAAGGACTTCTGTCCCACTGAAGCTTGTGGGAGATCTGTTGTTTTGTGGGGCTGTCAGATGTCACCTCAAAGGTTTAAATCCCTCCAGCTGTCTTCTAAAGCCCTGACTGCAAGGGATCTTTCCAAAAACCTAACACGAGAAGCTATGGAAGTGAACACACAAAGTATTATCCTAGCTAAGGCACAGGCAGGACAGCCCAGGTTTTTAAAGCTCAGGGGGCCGAACACGCCTCGCCTGAGCATCCAGAATTTGTGGGAAGCTTGTGATACCCAAGGAAACCCCCACAATGCTCATGCCCAACTGCGAGCATGTCAGAGGTACCCCACTAGCATTAACTGGCATTTTACATGTGCCGACAAAACTCAAGTCTGCGGGCCAGAAGAAATGACACGAGTGTGTGTGTGTCTGCCCAGAGAATCGGGAACTGGGGGCATGGAGAGACAACAGAAAGAGCAAGAAAAGAAAAAAAAAAAAAAAGAGAATTCCAATTAGCAAGAAGTAGCTGAGAAGAATCATGAAGACAGAGGCTTTCTGAACACCCAAACTGAGTTAACAAGGGAAAAGCAAAACCACCAAAACCAAAGAGCACAGGGGGGCTCCTGTCAGTGTGGTGGAAAAGAGAGGGAAATCTAACCCTCCTGTTCTTCACCGGTTCTTCTTATGGGTTGAGAGCTGAACCTCTCCCTCCAGAACACCCCTGTCTCCAGGGAGGTCACAATGTCCTGCAAAATCCTAGCACCAGGTAGAGAGGCTAAAAGCATCCTAAGCTCTAATCCGCAGCCTTCCTTGCTTAAGGACATATCGGCCCATCCCAGTCAGGCAGTGAGTGGCAGCCTGGCCACGGGAGAGGAGGGGAGATGCTGAGGCCGGCACACTGCGAGTGTGCTTGTGTTCACCTTCAAGGATGGGAGCGCTTGGTCTCACTCATGGGGGGACAGCCCTTTCCACTCCCCGGGGAAGCACTTCAGCCATCACCTTACAAACACAAGGTTTGTCTGACACACACACCCCGCCCAGTCCCCCAACGGCAGCTTGCTGGGACTGCTCACTGGGCACAAGGCTGCATCCTGGCTCTCTCCACATCTGGAAAGAAGAGGACTCCGCTATCTCCACACCACCAGCTGCCACAAGGACCAGTGCAAAAAACCTCCTCTTTTAGCCCGTGGGTGCTTTCACCCACTTGGGCAGCTGAAGAGCGCCAGGGCAGGCTTTGGCAAGCCTCCTCATCCCAGCCCAACAGTCCCCTCGCAATCACACGGCATTACCAATCCCCTGGCAGTGGACATTTATCTCCCTTTTACACAGAGACAACACAAACCCACTCAGCCTCAGGAGCTCCTGTTTTTCCTCCCTCAGCTGTCACAGTCTTGGAGGTGAGCAGGTTTTGGATATGAACTGACCCAGAGTCCCCCAGGTGGCTCTCCATGATCACCATCACATGCAGGGTCAGGCCTGCGCGAACCAGAGAACCTGCCAGGAAGAGCCCTGCAGCAAGTGCCCCAAAGCCACCTTAACGGAGGGCGACCAAACCCAATCTCGCTCGTCAAAAGACAGCCTCCCCCACTCAACTCAACATGGAAACCAGTTTCCCGGCTAAGATCTCCTGTATCACCGACACCTGCTCCAGACAGAGCACAGCCCAGGAGCTCTCTGTCCCTTCATAACCATTTGGTGATGGCAGCCTGGGAAGGGTGCAGCGCCAGGGCCCCCAGAGCTGCTGACCGGGCCCGGGGCAGGCACCCCGGGGCATCTCCACTCGGTGCGTTTGCAGCTCGGCAGTCACCCGGGAGGACGACGGGGGAAACCACGAACTGGCACTAAACCGGCTGCAGCTACCACCACAGCGGGTTTGCGCTGCAGGCACCAGCGATGCCGGGGGAGACTTCAGAAGGTTTGAAAGCGGCACCAGCATCCCTGAAGAGCGCGGGGGGGATGGAGCGGGAGGGCAGGGCTGTCCCGAGGGGCTGAGCAGCGGCGGCGGCACTATTCCCGAACCGGGGGATGGAGGTGGGGAACAACCCGGAGAGGCGATTTAACCCTCCATACCTGGTCTCTTGCCGATCCCACCCCGCAGCCCGGTAACTTCAGGATCCCAGGGCACAAACCCCACAACTCCCAGTCCCACCAGTGCTCCCGGTTCCCCCGCAGCCCCCCGGGCAGCCTCACCTCGGAGTAGACGTAGAGAGGGAGAACCAGGAGGGCGAGCAGCAGGTCGGCGACGGCGAGGCTGACGATGAAGTAGTTGGTGGTGGTCTTCAGCGCCCGCTCCGTGCAGACGCTGATGCAGACCAGCCCGTTGCCGCCCACGATGAGCAGGATGAGGACGATGCCCAGCACCAGGGCGGCGATGTTGTGGCCGGCGGCCGGGGGCGGCGGCGGTGGCGGGGGCAGCCCGGTGCCGTTGCAGGGCGCGGCCCCGGCGCTGCCGTTCCCCATGGCCCCGCGGCGCTGCCCCGGCAGCCCAGTGCATGGGAGCTCCCCTCGCTGCCGCCGCCGCCAGCCGTGCTCAGCCCCGCGGCCAGGCTCCGCCGGCGGGCCGGCCGGCCCCAAACTTTCCGTGGAGCGGGGAGGAGCCTCCGCCGCCGCCGTGAGACAGCCCCACCCGGCTCTGGCCCCCGCGGCTCCAACTGGGTCACCAAGCGGCTTATGGGGCGATGGCGGGGGGGGCAGGCTGCCGGTGTCCCGTCCCCGTGCCTCCCGGGGGAGCTGGGGCCGCGGGGGACCCGCACCCGCCCCGGCTGTGGCGGCCCGTCCAGCCCTGGAGGAGTGCCTGGGTGGTCGTGGGACAGACCCCTGCTTGTGACCGAGCTCTTCCCGTGGCCGAGGCCAGTGCCGTCAGTCCCGGGCTTTACCGGAAAAAAACCGGGGATTAGTGCCTTGCCCTTCACTGCCTCACTTACCCCAGCCTCCACCTCCACTGGAGGAGTCTCCTTCTCCCGGGGTTAGGCTCCGTGTTGCCTCTTCAGCGGGAGGAAAAGAACAACTCTGCACTGACACAGCTAGAATTTCTTCTCTGATCAGCCACCCTCTTCCAGGTACAGCAGCAGCTGGTTGGTATTCCGTGCTTCCTGCCCCAAAACAGCTGGCAGTGGCTCTGTGAGTGATAAAGAAACAACACATTTATTTCAAAGCTAAAAATGATGATAAAAACAATAGACTTTGCAGTGGCATCTCTTAGGTTGGTTTGTTTGGGTTTTATGTTTTGTTCTTTCATTTGGGCTTATGATTTGCTTGACTTTTTTGCATGGCACGTGTTGGGCCATCAAGTGACTCCTACTGTAAAGGTGGCACAGCAGGAAAATCAAACCAAGGGCTGGGTGTCCTGCAGTGGGATTTCTCTGCATTGGACAGAATGTCTTCCTTGGTATGAGCCTGACCACCTGTACGTGACTCCGAAACAGCAGAGGCACTGGCCCCGCAAGCACTGGGCTGGAAATGTTGTGGTAGATCAAGAGGGGAAAAAAAACCAACAGGTAAGGAAGAGTTTACAAGGGTGTTTTAAATCAGCCTGACTTGAAGGTATTTTTCCCAGGAGACTCAAAGCAGTAAGGTGAACAGTGATTAGAGAAATCAGTGCTTTGATCTCAAGAGCATTTGAAGGACTGTAAAGTCCCCAGAAGTCCAGAAAATGGCAAACACTGCCTATTTTTAAATGGAGAGAGACAAAAAATCGGGCACTGAAGAGCAACCTTGAGTTGCTTCCACCCCTAGAAAGGAACAGAGCTTGTTTATTTCCGTGCTAGACCTAAGAGCACTTAGAGATACAGGGAGAAATAGTAAATATCATGTATCTCAACTGTAGTTCTAGCTGCAGTCTCACACGGCATTCTCCTAAGCAATGTAAGACCAGGTGAAATGATTACAGGTTGGGTGAATAACTGGAAAATTGTATTCCAAGATCTGTGCAGAATCTGGTAATATTTAGTGTTTACATAATTGACCTGAGTGAGGGTCCAGAGAGTCTATTAATTAAATTTGAAGATACTACCAAGATAAGAGAGGCTGTGAGCATCTTGGAGCACAGAGTAGGAATTCAAAGTGGTCTTGGTAAGTTGGAGAAACTGTCTGCCACGTGCAGATGCAATTCAAAAGGAATTTTGCATCTGTCCTGTGCTTGGGCAGGAACAATCAGCTGCAGCAATGCAGGACAGAGGAAGCAACCAGATAGGCAGATGTGGGAGCAAAGGTGGCAGAGCAAGTCACAAGCTGAACATGGGGGCCAGGACATCTTACTGTTGAAAATGAAAGAGGAAAAAAGAGTAAATGCTGCCCTGGGCTAATGCTGATTGTGAGGTACCTGTGCACCTGCAGTCTCCGGCAGCCTCCACTCTTTAGCCCCAGAGCCACTTTTCACAATATTTGCCATTATGTCAACTAAAATAAGAGACATCAATTATGATTCCTACGGCTAGGGTTTAAGGTAGCGTTTCTCATTCCCTGGGACAAACACTTGCCCACTGCAACACTGTAAGTGGCAAGGCAGACACGATGTGTGCTTGGCTTTGACTGGGGCAACTGGTGTGGAGAACCACGGAGCCCCTGACTCGTTTTTGTGTGTCCCCTCCAGTCCTTGCCATGGTGAAGGCACGTCCCTGCATTCCCCCCTGCACAGATGGAAATGAGCTCGGTGCAGTCTAGCAGAGTCGGAACCTGAGGCTTGGGAAGGACAGGGGAGCTGTGACCCCCCATTTCTAGCCCAGATGGTTTGGGAGATACGGGACCTGATCCAGACTCAGCGGGCACCTTTCCAGCTGTGCTGCCAAACTTCGGATCAGACTTTAAGGGTGAGCTAACCATTCAGATCAGCCTGGTGTTTATTGAAGGCAGTGGGAAGAGAAGGCATAGCAGGAAAGGATCATTTACACTACATGAAGGGGTAAACTACATTATTGTCAGCTTTTTATAAGGTGAGAAGCTTCTCAGAGCAGTTTATAGGCTCTAGCTATGAGAGTTTCATCTGATCTATTAAGACACTTCTGGAAGAAATCCTCTCTCCACCCCTCGCCCTTGCTCTCTCCAATTCCCTTACGCTTTTTTGAAAAAGGACGTGATTAACCCTCAGCATGTGCAGCATGGAAAAGCCAGAGCTCTGTTTTCAGCCATGGGGACAGAGTCAGGTCTAGGTACCATCCTTTCCCTGGAGTGGATTAACAGCAGTTGATCCACACGGTCTGTTTTACCCAGCTGCCCCGGGCTCCACAATTTCATCCACGAGTACGAGAAAATTACCTTGGTTTAAGCACTTTGCTGGCAATCTGGCTTGCCAAATACTGTCTCCAGAGGTGTGGCTTTCAAGTCTTTCCTAAAGCCAGCGAGAATACTATCCCTTCAGTAGCTACTGAGCTGTATTACCCCTGTCTCCCATCCCCAGCATAGGTTTGCCATCCTCACCTTGATCCCAGTACCCATGGATTTGTCTAGACATCTTCCTGCAGCTGACCTGGCTTTGACATTAATGCATTAATGAAATGACACTGAAACCCTTTGTGGACAGAATACCCTTAATTGATTTGTGTGTAAGCTACCTGAGCAGCAAAGAGAGCAGGATCGAATTGTGACTGCAGTCCTTCTGCCTTCCCACAGGGATTAATGCTATTTATCTAATCCACTTTAACAGTTAATTTATGTTCATTATCTTGATTTTCCCAGTGGGTTAGTGCAGAATGACTCTTAATTCAGTGTGGAAGCCCTTATTCCAGACTAACAGTGCCTTAATCCTAAACTAGTTTAGTCCTGGAGTGGATTAAACTAACGTGAAATAAGGCTTTTGACTTCCAAAAAAGAGCAGCCACGCAAAGCACTAATTATGACAGCCCTGCCATTGCAAACTCCCAGGCTACAGTAAGCCTTGCTCACTGTCACTGGGTCCCACGGTTCCTCTGTGTTTGCCTACTGCCTCTCTGCATCCCTTGCCAGATACAGCGGTTGTAACCCACGTCCTGCTAGCCAAGCTCCTAGCTGGGCAACTAGCGTGGGCCAACTGATTTGTCTTTGCTGTGCAGTGTCTCCAGGGGAGCAGTGCGTCCTGGAGGGTGAGGGCTGGCAGAGAAGCACCCTTTTTCTGTTAACAGGTGTAAGCATTAGACACAGTCCCTTTCTCAGATAAGAGGAACTGTCCTCCTGGCAGAGAAGGAAGGTCTGTAATACATCAACATATCCAAAGAAGTCATCTCGTGTCACTGCAAGAAAACAAAAATGACAAAGAACAGAGTCATTTGTCATCCTCATGGAAAGCAAGAAGAGCTGTATGTCAAAGTGATGGACAGTGAATGCTTAAGAGCACCTTTGGAGAATGTCTGATGTGGTCAGTGGTTATGAACAACCTTTTTTTTGCTTGGATGCGCAGTTTGCAGAGTGTCCTGGTTCCTCTGTCACACTGTGACAGCCTGGTCAGGGCAGGGGGTGGAGAGGCTTTGAAAGCCACCCGCAGCTGTTCTATTTAATCAGGAAAAAAAAAAAAGTTTTTTTCTGTTCTAAGTAGGTGCTGTGAAGGACACAAGCTATGAATGGCAGCATGGACACCTCAGTCTCACTTAAGACTGTGCCTCGGTTTCCCCCTTATACACTGGCAGATTGGTCTCCCAGCCACTCCATCAAAGAAACGTCTGTCCACACTAGGCATGGAGTCTAGATAAACCCACATCAGTGCTGTCAAATATGGGGAAATGAAACCCTGGTACCTCTTAGGACCTCTGTCTTTCCTTCTGTGCCATGCATCTGCGACTGCAGCCTGTGGCATGCAAAGACTTGCTAGCAAGCACAATGTCACCATCGCTGCCCTCCAGCCACCCACAAACTCAGCTGCCAGAGACCAGCTCATGGCAGCACCCGGACGGCATCCATTTCTTATGCAAACCAACAGAACAGTGGGAGATCTGCCTTTTCAATGGGCTTTGGAGTGTGTTTTTAAAAGAAACTCAGGCAAATGAGCGGTGTGGTTGGTTTTCATGACAGCGGCTGCAGTGGAGCTGGTCCCCAACAGCCGGCCAAGGAGCCAGTAGGACTCCCCCAGAGACCAGGAGTTAATGGAGGATTTGATTGTGAGGCAGTTCAAAGGATCAGGAAGGTCGGGAGTTCGCAAAGTGAGACATCTGTCAGAGTCTCCCAAAAGACATGGAACTTTCATCACCATAGTTTTTCACACCTGAGGCACTGAATTTTTAAACAGGAGATCAAAATTACCTGCCAAAGTTTCAGCACAGATGTGCCTAAACTCAACTGTTGAATAGTACCCTGATAGCTGGGCAACAGATCACTGGGGCTATCTTCAGGTTCAGAACAAAGGGAGGAAAATAAAGAGCTTTTAAGGCAAATCCTGTTCCTTTTATTTGACATATTTAGCTGAGCAATTCTCTGTGAAAGTATCATCCGCAGCAAAGCCATCCTGTTTTACAATCTGCCTGTAATGCATTTCCAAGAAAAGAGGCAGAGGCAACATCCTGCCTTTCCAGGTTAACCTTTGCAAGAGAGGGAGCAGGACGGCATGGCTCTCTTGGCTTTCCAGGCTCTCTGAGTCCTCCTCCAAGAAGATGCAGGGATTTATGTGCACACTGAATAGATCTTTTGACATTTAACATTTCAAAAAGTTATGATAAATCCATGTAAGATGTAAAAACTCATGTATTTTTAATGGTCGTTAGCTGTGCAGATGAAACTACAGAGAAAATGGCTGGATTTTCCGTCTCTGTTAGCTTAGTGTCAAAACTAGATGTTTTTGTGGGTGCCTGGCTTCAGACTAAGCCTCATAATTGATCTCATGCAGGGGTAACCCAGTGAAATATAAGGGTTTGTGTCATGGGGCAGATCAAATTAGTATAATTCAAGAGTCCCTGCTGGTTTTAAAACATCAGTGAGCTTGTTACAGCCACTTGTATGAAAAACCTCCTGGGGATGAGGAGAAGTGCAAGGCACCACAGGCAGGGACAGGCACGCCTGTGAGCAGCAAGCACCTATATAAGTAAGTGCACCTCCTTCCACCCTTATCTTCCCAAAGCCTATTCTTGTTCACCTGGAAGAGATGTCCCTTCAGGTCCCTGGCAGAGTCCAGAGAGGGATGCAGCCGAAGCGAAGCCTGAGCAGCTGTGTGGCTGTCAGGAGCTGCTGTGCTCATTGCTGGCACTGCACACCTGGAACAGCTGGGCCAAGCCTGCCTGCCAGCCAGGACACGGAGCATGTCGTCCTTATAATTAAAATTAATTCCCTGAAGTGCTTTCTCCTCTTCCCCAGACACAGCAAACAGCTGGAGGCTGAGATTACGGACGCTGATGCCAATTAGAGCTGCGATAAGGCCAGACGCATGGAGAGCATTAGTGCACAGCTCTGCTGCGGAGACACAGCCCTCGGAGCTCCTCTGTGTCAGGGTGCGAGGTACCTTCTGGCTGGGTAGAGAGCAATGCCAGGCTGGGAGGGCAAGGATGGGCAGAGCAGTCCTGGGGAGGAAGCTACCCAGTCCTTGTCCTATCGTGTCGCTGCAGTGGTATGTGTTGTCCCATCCATGCATCCGACACTGTGGAGAATAGCTGGAGGCAGGCAGAGTGCACCCACTTTGGCAGTCCCCAAAGGAGATTTGGAAGAAGGCCCAGAGGGTGTAAAAAACCAGCAAGTGGTTGATGAGGGCAGCAGCTTGTCTTTGCAGATCTTTAAAAAGTTCTCTGTGCTTACTTGATGGCAGAGAGACAGCCACAGCATGCACATAGGATGGGAAAACAGAGTTCCCCTCTTCCCCTGAAAACTAGACTGTGCCCTGAGCCTGGCTTTTGCTTTTCTGGGTCACAGTGCCAGCCCTGGTAAAACCAACCCTTGTTTCTCTCTGCTGTGTCCATTCCCAAGCAGGGAGGAAGATCTGCAGGCAGGAGGGAAGTTCCTTAGCAGCCCTTCCAAATTCAAGGCTGTTTCCTGCTCACTGCAGGCGTGCTGCACAGGGGAGCAGCCTCTGCAGGATGAGCCTGCCTCAGCATCCTCGGGCAGAGCATCTCTAGGGAGGCAGACTCACACCTTAGGGGACCCTCTGGCTTAGCACCCATCCCTACTCCAGAGCAGGGATAAGGGGTGTTCCGGCTTGCTGCCAAAGCACTACTCTCATCCCATACCATGAAGAACCAAGGTGCTCTGCCAGCACCCAGGGTACCACTCATGCACCAGTGGAGTACTTTTCCCCTTTCTCTTCCCAATTCTTAGCAAAATGTTTCAAGCATTTTGGTTTTTCCAGTGTGAGCCAAACACCTAATATTTCTGTTAATCTCTTATTTCAAAAGAGCTGGGTTTTGCTGCAGATTTTGCACAAGGATTTGGCTGGAAGCATGTATGACTTTGATCAAAATGACTGAGGTCTCCTTTAGCACAGCCAAGAGACTCTAACAGAGGTTTTGCTGTCCTTGCCCCTGGATAGTGCTGCCAACCGTGGAGATAACTAGCATGTCCAGCATCTTCCTTTCAGCCTTCAGAACAAGTGGGCACATTTCCAGGAATGTGACATTTTATGCTTTTGGGTCCTGCATTTTAACTTTCTTTTTAAACCGGTGCAAATCCAGAAAGGTGCCATATGTTGCAAAAAAACACAACACATCTCTAACCTGCCTTCTTGGACACCGCTGCCCAGCCAAACAAACCAGAGGAGAGACACAGGCAATCTAAACAAACCCAGGAGCAGCTCCGGAGCTGAGCACTGTCTAGGCAGATGGAGAGCTAGCCATGCACACCCTAGATCCGGACAATTTATTTGCTGAGAGTAATTTGCCCCTTACTGAACCACATGCTGCCATGGAGGGGTGTGTAGCCTCAAGGACAGGGGCTGGGACTTAAACCAAACCCTGATATCTTGTTGTACTGGGCATGGGGAGGTGCATAGTCCCTGCTCACAGAGTGACGTAGCCCATTTGCACACACAGAGGCACTGGGAAGCCAGCAAAACAGAGCGTAAATGTGGCTTTTCCCACAGTTTTGTGCATTGATTCAAGCACAAACTTCCAAAAGCGACCAAGGGCCTGGCATGTGCGTGTGGCACTGGGTTTATTCGAAGACAAAGATTGCTCCCTACCCTGTTGGGAATAATAACCGAGTCCACCCTGGGGTTTGGGAGTGGGGTAGGTGTTTTTCTGAGGTCTCCATGGCCATATAGGACTGTGATTTTCCTTGTCCTTTCCTCTCCCAAGCCTACTTACAGCTGTCCCTGCTCACCCCTTCCTCCCATCCCACTCTTCCCTTTTGCAGCCAAAATTACAAAATCAGGTGGTAAAGATTAAAACCACTCCTGAAACCATCCTATGCAAGAAAGGAGCATTTAGAAGGCTAAATCCTCCAATCCCCTTATTCCAATTAGGGTCCTTTCTCTTACAGACCTGGGAGTGGTGCAAGAAAGTGACTCCAATCTGCTCGCGGTAGACAGCAGCATCACAGTCAGCTCCTTGGCACGGGGATGGCTCACCTGCAAACACACAAGAGCAAATCCCCACTACACACATGGACTCACACACATACACATATTAAGAAAGAAAAAAAAAGAATGGGGGAGGTAGAAGTTCCTGAACACACCATAAGCTGATTAAAGGGTATTTTACTTTTACGTAGGAAGGATTTAGCCACTCAGTTCCTAGTACCATCTGACCTTAATAAACTCCCATGCCATTGCTGGGTGCTGCCGTCGGATGGGGTTGCAGCCTGTGCCTGGGCATCTCGAAGGTCAGCTGCACTTAGACAGCTTCCTCAGGGCTTGTGACACCACTGCTGGACATGTGCGGTGGATGAGATGGTCCTTCCCCAACCTTCTCAGCCTGCCTTGACCCTCGTGCACTTAGCCTTGGACCTCAAAGAGAGCAGTGCAGAGGCTGTAGGAAGATTTTGGGATGCACGTTTTGGCCAACCAAGGTATCTTCGTGAAGAAGAGTAGCCCCAGCAGATCCTGAGTTGCTGCAGTAACACAGCTGGGGTCTGGACAGTGGACAATCTCCAAGGGATGCTTGCCCTGCATAAACAGCAACCTCAAAGGCTGAGTGGGCTTTCCTGGTCCGAGGCAGGAGCAACAATGTCCACATGACACTGTCGCAGCATTTATCCAGCCTGTTCTTACAGTTCCCTGGAGATGGAGTCTGAATGCATCCACACTGCTCCTCCAGCCAGAAGGTCTTTTCTGAACTCCTGTATCAATTTCTTTCAAGTGTGAACGGGAATTTCCCCCATTCAAAACTCAGAATGAACCCCTAGAGCTTAGTTTGCTTATATTTTGGAGTCTGCCTGCATCCTTCTTGCAGTGCGGGGTCAGGATAACTAGCTTTATGACAAAACCCTCTCTTTTTCAAAATGCAGTTTCTTGTCTTTTTTCTCCAACACAGAAAAAGGCCAAGCTCATGTGCTCTCAAATATTGCCAGATTTGTGGCTCACACATTTAACACAGTTATAAGGTGCTGCATTTCACACTGCAGGCTCGGTGACACCTCCCTCCCCCTGTAAAGAGGAGAAGAAAGACCTTCCTCTGTGCCCCTCAGCGTTGATGCCTTTGGGATGGGTCAGCCTGTGTGCACCAGCCATTAGGTACCTTTAATGCGGAGCCTTGGTGTCGAAGTGGGGATGGCCCTTCTCGTTCGTAACCTTTGCTCACTGCCACGCACGAGGGTGTCCCCACCCAAGAGTGCGGCTGCTGTGAATAACCCTGGCACCCGTGGCAGCTGGATTTACTTAATGCAGCTCACCACAAGTCTCTCCACACTGAGCATGTTAGTCGGTGTTCAAGCCTAAGCACAAAGATCCTGGTGGCTTTACACCTGGTAACGTCCTCAGGACAGCTCACCTCCTGCTCACCTCCTGCTCGGGGAGGACCCCAAGGCTCACAGACCCCTTCTCCCTCCTGCTCTGGGTCATCTCTCCCTGCCCTCTTCAAGGAGTGTTCATGCACAGCCTCAGCGCTCCGTGGTGTTACCTGTTTGTGGCACTTTGCTCTACATCCTGCGAACACTGTGTCCCGTCCCGTGAACAGGTATGTCACTGGCGGCTGGTGGCAAGGGTCAGTTCGGCCCCAACTTCTTGCAGCTTCGGGTATGGCACCTGTGCAAAGAGCAGGGATCAGATGAGGGCAATCATTCCCTTTTCCTTTGTCATTCTTAGAGTCAATGATGGGGAGCTTTTCTTTGCAATGATGCTGCACAGAGATGATGGGTTCGATTACAGTAATTAATGGACTATTTAATCACACTTTGTGCCTGCTGGGTGCAGGCGCAGGTCCATGGTTGTGACCTGCATTATGTTGCAGCATGCTGTGCTGGGCACGGCCACACACTTTTCACTCTCTGCCACTGTTGCTTCAAGACAAACCCCATTTTTTGTTGCAAAGTAGATAAATCAGGTTACTTAGGTCACGTCTTTCCAGTCCCAGAAGCTGTTACCTTCCTGTTACCCTCTGCTGCCATCAAGGGGCCTCTTCGTCGTTGCTACCTTTTCTGTGTGCCTCTTACCCCGAACGGTTTAGATTTTCATAGCAAATGGAGTTTCCCCCAGAGCCTGGGAGCATTTCAGACCTGTTGAGGTTATTTGCAAAGGAAAGGAAATCACATTAGTCATTTTCAGCTCCCTGTGCGTTGTTTAGCCTTTTTTAATAAACTTTTTTTCCTCTTTGCCTTGTTCCTACATGGTCTTTCTCAGTTGCAGATGATTGGCAAGAACACGAGCCCAAGCCAGAGCTGACCACCACCAATGCAGACATAGAATATGAACACAGAAAATATGAAGATTTAAATGCAAAGAACAAAAATAAAAGAATTGCAGATGTCACTAATGTCACTGGGGGCTCCTGAAGAAGGGCTGGGTGCCCAGAAGAGCTTTCAGCTGCCGTGGGAGAAAGATGTGACTCACAACGCATCCTCACGTGGTTGTATAGGGAGGAAATGCATTGAACGAGGCTGTAACACTACAGTGAGTTGTATCAGAGCGATGGGATGGCTGCAGGAGGAGTGCCAGCACAAACGCAGGCAAAGAAAGCAGAATTACCGAGAGGAGAGGAAAATGGTTGGAAATGCCTGGATGTGTGCAGGACTGACCTGCACTGTCTCCAAGAAGGAAATGGGCTCTCCTGTCCAAGCAGCGGCCATGGCACCTCTTGGTCCTCCAGTCCTGGAATGTCTCTGCTATTTCTTGCCCTCCCTTTTGCAGGGGTCTGCCAGCAGCCTGCAGTCACACACAGTAGCGCTGAGGCTTGCTGCTCATCAGTGCATGGAAAGATGCAAGGGAGAGATGATGGGGAAAATCAGGTCACTCCCAGCCCTCTAGGCAGGGGATGCCTTCTGCTTTTCCAATGGAAAAAAAAGATAAGTAGACAAGAAAAAGAGTAATATAGCTCCTATTTCTCCAGTTGGAAGATAAGATTTATTTCTAATGATTAATCCTTCCAGGCTACTTTACAGAACATAAAGAAGGAGAGAAAGGACATAACCCTATTTTCTCCCTCCATTTCCATGTCACCTTTAGTAGCAGCATTAGAGAGTAACCAGCTCCAAACCCCAGCAAAGGCAGGGGATATATTCAGGATGTTTTCTATGCTTGTAAAAGTATGCTTCCTTCTTTGAAGCTGTGATACAGTCCGTTCTCAGCAGACCTTTCCCATGGCTGTGAAACCAGAGCTTGAAAAGTATTGTCCTGTCGTGCAGAGTCAGCCCTCATCCCACTGATCAGACAATACTTGCCCTAAAAAAGTGACACGTTGTTTAGCCAAATCACAGGTATGCACACTGACAGGCAATTGCAAACAAAACCAAAGACAGGATTAAAAAAGAAGAACAGAAGATTAAGCTCCTATCAAGAGGTAATTAAAACCAGGAGGAGAGATAATGATGACTATCATAATGAAGCAATTGGTGCAGGATGTTTGCCCAACAAATTACTGTCATTATAGACAGAAGCAGGAATTAGTACCCATCAGCAGAAACACAGTCCATTGAACTGCTGCAAATGACCTGATCAGGTTTAGACAGTAATTAAAAGGACATTCCAACCTGGATGCAGTATTTGCTGTTGATCATGATTACTCTTATTCATATATTTACCCAAATAATTGCTCCTGATAAGGGCTGCCGATTTATAGGGGGCCATGGAAAGGAGTGGGCCAGTGGCGCATTCTGGTTGTGAGACAGCTGAGAGCCTGGAGTGACCACGGTTTGGTGAGTATCGCTGTGCCGGCACATTCAGGCTGGATGGTATGTCTTCTCCCCTCTTTCGGTTTTTGGGTGGCGGATTTCAAGCCTCCGTGATGCTTTGCTGAGCCGCTGCCATCAGGCCATCCATCTCCTGAACAGCAATGCTGGTAATATGTGGGGTTTTCCTCCTCTGGAGCAACTGGAGGAAAGAACGGAGCCCACACAGCAGCTGGACCAGATGGCTTGCATGGTCTTCAGGTTTAGGTAGAGCCCAATGGATGGGCAGGAGCACGCAGGTGCATACACTGGCTGTGTACCAGCCTTTCTGGAAGCTCTTCTAGCTCCTGCAGGGTGATGGGAGCCTTGATTCAGCAAAGCCTTTGGGTGCGATGACATTTCAGCAGGAGGATTTGTCTGCTGGAAAGGTCTGAGACACTCCCAGTTCCTGGGCTGGCTTGGTGGACACTTCTTTCAGTGAAAGGCCCCAGCTAGCTAAGGAGTTGGCGTTTATTGAAAGCCAGCATCACCGGGGAGAGCAATAAAAACTCAGAAGTATCTTAAGAAGGTTAAACAGCTCTAATGTAATGACACTGACAATCTACCTCCGTAGGGCCTGACTGATTAAAAAACCAATGCAATACCTCATTATTGATACCTGGGAGAAGTTCCCCAACAGCTATTACTGATCCGAGCAACTTAGCTAGCAAATATGATCTGCACAGGGAAGACAAAATTATGTTCAGAAAGAGAAAAGACAAGTTGATCCACTTGATTAGCAGCTAGAAAGGTTATGAAGAGGGGGGAAGCTCTGGAACTAAGGATGGGGTTTAAAATGGGCTCTTGGATGTGGTGCTGCAAGACAAACGCAGCCAGGATTGGCACAAGGAAGAGCAGAATGCTGTGGCGAGATCCTGGCTGGGGTCAAGGCATTGCGTGGCAGGTATTGTACAGACTGAAGGGCAGGCTCAGGACCCAGGTTTCCCTTCCCTGAAGGCTGGTGGGCTCTGGTTTTGGTGCCTGTTTCAGCTGTTTCGCAACCCTTGGCTGAGAAGGAGCACTGTGGAGTCTGTTTTGTTCAGACTCCAATAAGAAAGTGATCTTTGAAATGTCCTTTGTGTTTTACTTATTCCATCTCCTTCAAAGCCGAGTCGGGCAGGAAAACGCAACACTAAAGCAGCAGAAGTCTGTGTGAGATGAAGCTTATGGCTCCTTAATAATGCAAATCCTCTCACCTGTTTGCATTAAATATTTGTGCTGTGGCTTACAGTGAATAAATTCCTGTATAAAATCCCCACTCTTGTCCTTCCTCCTCTTGCCTCTTCTCATCTTGCAGTCTCTCTAGAGCAGCGAACAGTCCCAGAAGGGTGGCTAGAAAATGTTCAAGAAACTCTGACAGTCCTTTAATGCTCTTTGTACTGTCTTGTTTCAGACTAAAATAAACCCAAAGTGGGAGGACTTTGATTTTGGGTTAGCAAGTACAATCTGAGAGTTTCCAGGACAGTGGCTAAGAAAGCAATGTTTGCTTCTCTGCAGGAGGAAGGCAGATAATATATTATAAATCACCGACATGGCTCCTGCGTAATCCTTGGGGAAACGTGAGCACCCTCTTATAAAGGCAAATACGCATCTCTGCAGGCATAGGGCTGCAAAAAAGAGCCTGGAAATAAAAGGGGAAAACATGCAATGCCTTGTGAGAAACAAAATGTGCTTTTCTTTTTATTTCAGTAAGAAAACAAAATATGAGGTTCTGCTGCTACTGAAAATGTGTGCTATTTCTTTTTTTCTTCTTGAAAGACTAGAGAACAGGCAGATATCGGCACACACAAGAGCCCTTCCCTTCCCCTGTGTGTAGATGAACATTTATTTGGTATGGGGGTTTTTTTTGGTCTGAAAAAACTCAAACAGCTTTCTCCTGGGCATCCTTTAGGCATACTAATAACTGTCCATGTGGGACGTTTTCACAGCACTTTAAATCTTCTCCCTGAAGGCTCAGCTCTCAGAGACTTATAGTAGATTGGGCTTTATTCCTGCCTAATTTAGTTACAGCTGTGTTACTTATATAGCCGTGTCTTCTGTATGGCATGTGAACTGTGCCAAAGACCAAGGTCATTTGCTCTGCTCCTCATAAAACCTTGTGCTTTAATTCAGGAGAGAACATGGTTTCCCTGAGGACTGGTCTGTGGCAACTAATTATTCCCATGATTGTCCTGTCCCACTTCTCAGCATCTCTTCCATCCCGGGAGAGGTAAGCGTTTCTTGTGCCTCTGCTTCCTTTTTCTCCGTGGCTTTTAGTTCAAAGAGCCTGCTAGCTATGAAGTCAACCTTTTATTTTCCTTCCAGAACTTGCATCTGCTTGACTGTTGGATTTTTTCTTCCCTAAATTGATTTAGTTAAATGAGTACAAATGTTGTAATCGTTTTTCTTGCTTAGGAATGGAAACATTGATTTGACTTAACTCAGGAGAAAAATCAGGGCCCTTTTCTGTGAAACTTTGCCAAATTGGCACAAATTCTTGCCCATCTTTGTCTGCCAACGCTCTTTCCTTGAGGGAGCAGTTTTAAATGCCTGCTCTCCTCTGGTCTTAGAACCATGCCTTTTCACCTTTGTTTTCCTCCTCTAACCTCCTAGGACTGAGAGACACGCTGATGGGCTCTTCCACAGTGAGCTCAGCAAGATGAACGGCAATGCCTATGTGCAGCAGCTAGTCAAACACCTGGTGGGACTCAAGGAGAGGTAAGGAAGCACCAAACCCACCTTCCTGGGCCATGGAAGTCTCCAGCAGGAGATGAGATCCCAGCAATGAGGGGGATGCCTGTGGGGCTGAGCTATCTCCAGCTCCAGAGCCAACCTCAGCACTGGCCTCATCCAGAAGATGCCTAAGAGGAGAAGGGGAGGGATACAGGGCTCCTTGATGGTGGGAAGAGAGAAATTTCTGTGGTTTGTGGTAAGTCCCACACCACACGGCTGGGAGGAGCTCCCATTGCACTGTATTTTCCCCGACGCAGGTCCCAGAGGCACTCAGATGGACTGTTTACCAGTGAATACAGCAAGATGAGAGGAAATGCTCAGGTTCAGAAATTCATACAAAACCTCATGGGCCACAAGCGCAGGTGAGAGCTCTGCTTTCTGGGGAATGAGAAGGCAGCTTGGGCTGCAGGCGGGCAGGTCTCAGGACACAAACCTTCACACTGAGGCCATTTCTAAGCATAAAACAACGTTAGCTATTGCGTGTGCATATCAAGCTTAATCCATAGGGCACAAAACTTTACGTCGGATCACAGCCTGGGATTTTTTGTTTGCATTTTGATTTAGTCTTTTGGAAAAGTTGTAGGTGATTTACCTACTTCAAATAAAGCACCTGAGAAAATGTTTGTAGATAAATGGGCTCCGTAGCAGAATGAGGAAGACCTCTGGGTTTTGCAGAACCCAACCATGGCTCTGGCTGCCAAAATGGGCAGGCTTTATACATAATCATATATATGGCCATACAAGGTCTTTCATCCGGTCAAAATATGGGGCTGCTAGCTCCCACTGAAGCCACATATATGAGCATACCATCAGGTTACATACGTATTGCACTGTGATGCAGCTCACAGCTGCTGCGGCCCTTGGCACTGGCACTGGAGAGCGTTGCCTGACAGGTTCCCTTCAAGCTTGGTCCTTTCTTCCCATCTGTTCAGAAAATACCTGTTTGATATTTTCTGGAGCACACAGCACTAACAAAATCCTGGCACATGCAGCAGGTTTTTAATTTCCAAATGCTGGAAAAAGGTATACATCCATGGGTGGAAGGACATGCCAGTAGAGTGCAAGTGCATATCAAAACCTGTCCCTTTGCCAGTTAGAAAGCATCTGAGCCTGATTTGAAGAGGATACTTCTTTTGCTTCCTGCACAGCTACTGTGGCAGTCAGGAGGTTAACAGAGCATGGACTATCCAGACAGCAGTGCTGCTTTACAGCTGTGGTGGTTATACTATTTGTTTGGGGTTTTAAAAATCATTATTATTTTTCTTTATCTAAACCAGCTCTCCAGACCCAGTCAACAGAGATGTGCAGGGGAGAGAGGAAGAAAACAGCCATGAGAAACTTTGCTTTATGTGGTTGTACCAGAGCTTTCTAAACACTAGGTAGGTGAGGCAGATTTGTCACTTCTGTGGCCCTGATCACCACAGCACTGAAGCTAAAAGAAGACTTTGGGTAACTTGCAAACGCCCAGTTTTTGCCCCAAGCACAGAAGTCTGATGTAATGCAGCAGATCAGAAGGGCTCAGCTGATACACTCAAAAATATCCTCAAAAAGGGGGAGAGTGGAAGATTTAATAAAATTGTCCATATTTTAAAATGACTTCTGCCTCATTCCCTGTCAGCTTGTGAGGCACTGTCTTGGGGACTGTCACTGCTGAGTTGCAGCCCTCCATCACACAGTGTTGTGCCTCCTGTCGCTCTGCCAGCAACCACACACTCCCAGGGCTGGCTTGCAGAGCTAGAAAAGCAAATGCTTTAGTCTGACTTCAAGGTGACATGTGGCTGTGTGCAATCTCAACTGGTTTCTGTGCCTGCATTCAAAGTAATCTCTACTTCTATGTGCCAAACACACCTGGCACTCAGTTTTGCCTTACCTAAAGCAAAGCTGTCATTGAGATTTACAGCTGAGTGCCACGTAAAGCCAGTTATTAAAAACAATAAACCCCAGGGAAATGAAATAATATATTTTTCTAATCATAGATTTGTCATCATGGGCTGAAACAATTGTCTTTCCCATTCGGAAACCTGACCTAACAGTTAAAATAGAAAGCCTCTGGTACCCTGTCTTGATTCAGTTGTTGATTCAAACACACACCTCAGGATGGGCTGTCCCAGCTTCTGGACATTGTCTCTTCCTAGTGACCAACCACTTTCAATTAGACATCTCACTATTAAATCCCTAAAATTAGGAGAAATAAGCTGGCCCTTAGTACCTCTTGTCTGCATTGTCTGGAATACTTTATTATAACACCAGTCGGCTTGCCTGTGCATTTGTGGGGTGCCTGGCTGGCAGGCAGCCACGGTCTGGGTCCCTCCACGGTCTGGGTCCCTCCACGGTCTGGGTCCCTCTATCTGCTCCTCGGAATCATTGAATTTTCCAGGGTGGCCTTTTCACACTTCGTGTAGTCCACACCACCAGGAATAACAAACTGTCACTCATTTTTTCCCTCCCAACAGCCAGTTGGACAGCGATGCCAGGGACGCTGCTGCGATTACCGGCCAGTACATTTGCCCCATCTCTAAGCAGCTGGTTGCAGACATGAAGGAAAATACAGAGAGTTTTGACTGAAGGTGAAGGGGAAGAAACAGCCAAGGAGATGCCTTTGCCTGTACATAGCCTTGAAAATAAAGAAGGAAGCTATTGAATTTGCTTAGGAAAAAATCTTGAGATCAGCAAATTAAAAAAAAAAATTCCGGAAACCAACCAAAACCCAATAAAACCTCTTAGATTATCAAGAGTGAAATTATGTCAGTGTGAACTCATGTCAGTAGGTGGAGCCTGAATGAAGCACATCACTCCCACTCTGTGTTAGCGTCTGTCTGCCAGCTTCTAAAGTCAAATAAAGATGTTAGCTATTCCTGTGCTTTGGCTCCTCTCTGGGAAACAGCTGTAAGGGTGGTACCATTGGTGCTGGACCATTAGGAACACAGAGGGAGGCAAGAAGTATTTTTCCAGGCTTCCCCCACTGACATACAGGAGCATGGACTAACTGGAGTCCCTGGCCACGTCTTCTGTGGCTGGGACTCAGCACTGCCCACAGTCCAACTGTCCGAAGTAGCCAGGAGCAGGGCCTCTGTTTAGCAGAAACTTAGCCAGGTGCTAGATTTTACTGCAAAGAAATGTACTGAAAGCTAAGCAACACAGCCATACACTATAAAGATTGTTTCCACTCCATTCTGCCCCTGTATTCACTGGCCCAGCTTTCTCATAGCCACTAAAGACAAACCCTCTCTAGGAGAAATTTGTTCCCACCATCTACTGAGGTTTGCATGTTCTCCCTGCACCACGCTGCCTGGCAGATTGTTTCCTCTGATCGAACAGCAACTCCCACTTTTCTGTAAAACCAAACAGATCTTGAAGAGCAGCTCTAAAAGAAGTCATCTTCAGCTGCCATCATGTGTGCCTCCCACAGAACTGCTCAGCCCCCCTGCACTACCAGTTTTCCCCAATTATGATGTACCTGACATCTGCAAAGAAGCTGGTCCCTCCCCAGTGTTCACTTAAGCACCCATTCCCTTGCTGGGATGTTGAAACGCTGTTCTCACAGACCTTGGCCCTTGTTTATTTTGGTCCATAGGAAATCTCTGCTGGGAAAGAGACCTCTCAGAGGACTTCTGAAAGGAGTGCTGACAGTCTGCATTTTGTTAAGCCACTAACAGCCATCTGGCTAATATGCAGCATTTGAGAATTCTCTGAAATCAATTGGGATTTTAAAAGGAGCAGCGAGAGCAGCTATTCCCTTTCTCCTCCTACACAATGGTCAGGTTGAAAACAAATGCTTTGCCACATGATATTTGGCTTGGAAAAATTTACACAGGCTCAGAAAAAGACAGGACAAGACAGCAGGATAGCATGCTATGGAGGCTTCAGGAAGCTGCTAAGATGTAGATGATTGGAACCTGGATGGAGATTCTGGGGAGCATCCCTACAAAGAGCCTGTAACAACATGATAGACTGCAACTAAAAGAGAGAAACTGTATGTCATGAGCTGGAGAGCAAAACCTGTTATAAAAGGAAATGTTGAACATGCAGAAAAAGCCTGGATAAAATAAATAAGATAGAGGGGGTATAGTAGCATCATTATGCCTTTTTCTAGGAAATATTCTAACCAAAACAGACCCTGTCTCTGGCACATCAGAAACATAAATTTGCCTGCTTCCTCCCCACTGTGAGAGGCTGGAGTGTACAGACAACTTCCCAACTGTCAGCCCTTGTCCTCCTTCATGCTCATTCTCATCTCAGGGGGCTTGGCTCTGAATTCCGAAATGCTTCAAATATATCGTTGCTACAGAGAGTTTAGGATAAGAAAGACTCAGGAACAAAGCAGAAACAGGAATTCATGTGTTATCATGTTCCGTGACCAGTAAGTATCTTTCAATAAGTCATCCAATGAGGCGAAGAGGCAAAGGTTGAACTGCAGCAATCCACTCCAACCAGCCAATGTTTTTTGCCTTCGTGAAGCAGTGAATGCAGAAGACAGCACTGGGAAACAGGGAAGGAAGAGGATCAGCTTAATCAGAAACAAGGATTTTTTCAGCAACTTGCAGCTCACCATGGCTATTTCTGTCTGGCTCCTCACTTCTCTGCTCTTTCTGCTGCCCTTCAGAGCACGGGTTTCAGCACAGCAACAAGGTAAGCTCTTGCAGGAGGTCCACGACCACAGAGGAATAACCCCCACAGCAGCAGGTTGCACTGTTACAGGTGGGAGATGCCTACACTCTTACTCCGAGGCAGCTTTTTCAATGACCTCATCTCCAATGGTAACCAGAGGGGTCTGGGGTCTCAGGTCTCACCTAACTCTGTCACAATGTGAATCCCTGGGCAATTTTGTGTCTCATTTGTGTGTTTTTCCAGGATGTTCTGTTGATAACAGCAAACCAAGCGTTTATGAAAATAATCGTCCAGGCTATGTGGTGACCACTATCCATGTGGAACCAGGCTTCACTGTCATGATTGATCCTGCCTCCCCCGATGGCAGTTTTTTCACTATACAAGGGTCCGAGCTGCAGCTGAAGCAAAGTGTGGACTATGAGGTAAGCTTCTCTCCCTGTGATTGCTGCAACATGTCGGCAGAGCTAATCAGCCATTTTCTCACACTTTAGGTGAATTCAAACGAGATTTCTTTTTAAAGCGAATGAAACAGAAATGTACCATGCAGCAGAGTCACCTGCAGGGTGTTAACTCTGCTGCTCTTCACTCAAATGTGGGGTTTTACAGTAGGGGAACGGCAGCTTAAGGATGCTTGTCGTTGTGTGCAAAGTGCACCAGGAAGGTAAAATAATTTAGCAGCAACCTAACTGAACACACTGACCTTTTATACTGCCTTTATACTTCACACAAGCTGATCTTTCTTTGACTCCAAACAAGACCCCAAAGCTGATGGATGGCTGTAAAGGAAAGAAAGGAGAAGTTAGATATGATTGAAGACAAGATAAAGCCCAACAGCATTTCTGATCCAGCAATGAGTGTGTTTATCTTATTTACTGTAGCAAGAGTTAGTACATTCTGGCTTGTTCCTCTAATGGCTGGGGTTTTGTTTTTGCCTACAGAAAGACACTGCACTGCTGGTGTACCTGATTTGTCAGAACACTGCTGGACAGGTGAGTGTTCTTCCAAACACTCCACCCGGTTACAAAGTACTGCAGGGCAGCACGTACTTCTCTCTGCTCTTCCGGGTCCACAGACCAGGATGAGGAGATGTCCTTTTCTTTGTGGACATACACACTCCTCTCACAGTCAGAGCAAGCCCCAGTCCCCATCCGGCTGTGCTCCTTATGCCATCCCCTCTGCTCACTCTGCAAATCCAGATCAGCCCCTAACAGTCTTATTTTTGTTTTTGACTCTCTTCCTTTACCCTTTCTGCAGAGCAATTCTTTGCAAGTTGTCGTGACCATTCTCAACGAGAACGATAACAGCCCAGTGTTTGAGCAAACGAATCTCACCAGAGTTGTTCCTGAGGTAAGGAATTCACAGAAGTGAAGAGGGCACTGGCTCACCCAGTGCTGTGGGACTAAGGAAGAGTTAGCAGGGAGAAGACTTCAGCCCGTTTCACAGAGAGAATAACCACAGCAGCTTTGTTTCAGGATACAGAAGTGAACACAACCATTGTAGCCCAGGAAGACTTAAGTGCTAGCGATGCTGACCTGGACACCATCTATTACGAACTCACAACAACAGTGCCGGTGAGCATCTTTGTTCTTGGGGAAAAAATGGTAGCTCTGGAGAAGTCTTTATGTTTAATTCAGAATAGCCGCAGCTTTGAGGCTAAGCTCACTGTATTGCATTTAGTTTTCTGACAGCTTCTGGAAGAGGTATGTCTTTTGGAAAAACAAAGCATTGGTTTGGTTAGCAGAACAGAGCAATCAGCATTGCAGGTATTGAATTTTTTTACTGCTCATGCTTTTATTACCCCGTAGAGATTAAACTTTCATCTAGGATATTGTGAGCCGTATGACCCATCTTGTTGGGATGGTCTGTAAACACACCAGGAGAGACCTTTGTGCCTCACGGAGTTCAGAATTGCGCTGAGGTGGATAGGGAAGGAAAGAATTATTGTCCTGTTTGCCAGCAGTGTCCATGCAGAGTGGAGATAACATGAGCTGCCCAAGATCACACAGTCTCTTTGGCAAAGCCAAAGACAGTCTCCGCTTTCCCCAGGTCCCAGTTCAGTGCCTTTGCTTATTTGCTCTTAAGGGGTTTGCTTGATAACATGGGAAATTAATTGGATGCACAGTTAAATTGATGCCAGCCTAGAGTGCAAGGGCCAGAAACAAAGAAAACCCAAAAAACCCAAACCCCCAAACCAACCAAACAAACCCTTACAAAATTAATGAGAAAAACAAAATATATATTTACATTTACATTTACAAAAAATGTGGAGTGAGCAGGCAGTGTCTGGCATTCTGCCTCCATTACCTTCACAATTCCAGGGATTTTAAGGGTTGTGAACAGAAACCACAAGTTTTTGAATTTCAGCTATGGGACCAAACTTTGCACTCCCATTGGTGTAAATCCAGAGGGATTTGTAAATCTAGAGGAATTCTAGTCAAGACATAAGATTAGAGAACCAAAGCAAGTACAGAAGGTACACGATTTATGTTATTTCAATTTAGCTTTACTTGCTTCCAAAGTTCTGCTGTGTTAGGCTGAGGCAAGTGATGGGTCAGAGGCTGACCCATCTTTGATCTGTTTTGTGCATGGATGTGAGATTGCTTGGCCGTCATGGACCCAAAATCGAGGATTGTTGGCAACCTGTTGAGTGTAGGAAATAAATGAGCTAAAAGATTTCTTCCAGTACCTGCTGAGCAGGTGGGCAGGCAAAACAGGGGATCTTGGAGTAGAAAACTCACAGGAACATGAACAAAGCTTTCTGGCAAGCCAGGCAACTCCAGTGTGCAATACCAAAGATTAGATAGATCTGGTGTTCTCACACTTCACACTCCCCGAGCCCCAGGCCCCCAGGCTTAAAGGTCTGATTGGGATGACAAACAGCAATAAGCAAGCAGTATTTTGAACATGTCTGTGACTGAGTTTGCTAGAAGGATTTTCCTTTTTTTTCCCTCCAGGACACAGATGGTTATTTTGCCATAAAAGGAGTTAATAACCCAGAAATTTATTTACAAAAAGCGTTGGACTATGAGAAATTTAACTCAACAACATTGCTCCTGTATGCAATGGTAAGTTCTTTAGGAGGAACAAAATGCCTTGTTTGCCCCAGTCTCTCCTAACTGAAGGGTTAGTCTGAATGGGAGATCTCCGGGATGGCAGGAGGGAGGGTGGATACTGGGGATGGTGATTTTGGAGCAGCCTTCCACGCTCCATAATTGTACAGTGACTGTGTCCAGCCTTGTGTTCAATTCACCTTTGTCAGCAGAATGAGATAACTCACTGCTTTAGCTAAACTCACATAAGGTGATAAGCCTTAGCCAGAATGGTGTTACAACAGCTACAAGACCCTGGCCCACTGGCTTTTGCAGATGAGCTCTTCTTTGGGCAATAAAACTTGCATCTCATGCATGTGCTTTACCTTTGGGTACAGGACAGGCCTGTGGGCAGCACCAACACCACCAACACAGCTACCGCAACAATAAATATATTTATTGAACAAGCTGACACCAGACCACCCTGGTTCCTACCCTGTACCTTCATTAACACGGACAGAAGCATTTGCATCAGCAGCCCCTATACTGGGAGGGTCAATATCTCCGAGAAGGCGGTAAGCAGGCATGATCAAACTATCCTTGATGCTATTCTCAAACAGTATCCAGATGCTATTCCCAGTGGGTAGTGCTTAATAGTTTGCATAAGCTCATGCTCATCTCCAATCATAAATGCAGATGATTCAGCATGACAGGGAGCCTTCATCATCCTGGAAAGTGGAGGTTCTGCCACCCCAAACAGCATTGCTTGTCCTTGTTCTGGAGCACACCACAAGAGTCAAGAGCTGGAACCCCCTTTGCTCTAGGCTGTCTCGTTTCTGCCCTGTCCCAGCCATTTCCCGATAATAAACGCCATTCTGCCCAGACAAAACCACCAGAGCCATGCTGGGACAGGAGAATGCTGCAGATGCTAATTTGGTGCTGTAGTGTGGTATGTGACGCTTTGCCTTGTTATTGCAGACAGAACCACTCATCCTGGAGCCGGGGCCTATCTATGCTATTGATCCTGACTACACTTTAAATGAAAAAATCGTGTACAGTATTGTTGGTGGTGAGTAGAAGTTGTCACCTTCCACAAACTGCATTGCTCGTATGTCCCCTACATTAGCTGCCAAGAGGAGATACCCTCCGTAGCACTTGGGAGTTGGCCTGGGGATTTTGCCCTCTGTTTCTGACACAGAAACATAACTAGATCCACAGAATATTGTGGGTTAAGTAGAAGAAATAGACTGTACAGAGAGGAAGAAAAGAGAATTACAGTCCCACAAACCAATCTCCCTTGAATCTGTTTCAAAAGGACTTTTTTGGGGGGGCGAGGGGAGGAGGTGAGACATGTTTAAGCTTTTAGACTTGATTTTGCCAATCTGGTCATATCACTTTCACTTTGAGCTGAACCTAAAATTCCCATGTCATCAGCATAATTCTCATTCATTGCCAAGAATGACGCTTTTATTGCCTGGCACATTGTCACTGTCTAATCTGCCCTGTTTTAGTCTTGATTTCAAAACGATTACTTGAATACAGACAAGTGATTGCCCAATCAGTGACTGAGCCACTTCTTTCATTCAAAGGATTTCTTCTTTTTTAAACAATAGTGGGGTTTTGAATGATGATCAAGGCAAAGATAGCCCATATTGGTCAGGTGGAATGATCACTTGTTCGTTTTCCTTAACCTATGCACCACATCTGTGAATATCGTCCTGATAATAAATACATCAAAGAACCTTAAATGCCACTGTCATTTGGGGGGTAGTGTGGCCTCCCTGTCCCACAGTCAACAGGGAACCCCACACTGGGGGGGTCTTTGTCTAAATGCAGCTCACAGTGTCTCAGAGTGAGGAAGAGAACTAAAAGTTTTGCTTATGTTTAAACATATATCTAACATAAATGTTTTTATGATTCAAACACAGACTAGAGATGTAGGAGGAAGCTGGTTTCTACCCCTACATCAATACAAGAAGGTTTCTGTGTCTAGGCTCCTTTTGTAGTCAGTAGAGAGAACTAAGCATTTTCGGAGCAGAATGCAGCTCACGTTGAGGGCAATGTTCACTGTAAGTTGGATAAATCATGCACTGAGATGCCATTTGCTCTTCACAATATAGGTCACAAGGTCAGGCAGAGATGCCTTCCCTTTAGACAACTAGAGCTATTTGAGACGAACCCCATCCTCCTATTCTTTGTAGATTAGTTTCTTGTCTTTAAAATAGGAACAATCCTTCCCTTATCTCTCCTGAAGTGCAGTTTGTGTTCAGTTACAGTCTGGATTCGGGTTAGGATTAGGGAACTGGAGTACTTCAGTCCTCAAATTGCACCAGACTCTCTAGGGTCTAGGCATTTAGCAGAATTTAAGCTGGCTGTATCTGGGCCTAGGCACTGGAAATGCAAAGCTTTGCTGTCCTACCTCGTCTGGTTGTGTTCACACATGTCTTCTCAATGCTTTTTGTCTGTTGAGTCCCTCTGAATCCCTGGTCAGCATTCCCAGCCCTTGGAGCAGCCAGCCAGGCAAGGAAAACAGCATTATGCCCTGGGAGTATTGTCACTGAGATGTGAAAAGATGAGCCAATGAGTTCCAGGTCACTTTATGAAGGTACCTGGTGACTGAATAGTCTTTCTGTTTTCTTTAGGGGATGCAGACAAAGTATTCTCAGTGGATGCAGACACAGGGAATCTAACTATGAACAAAGCAGCAACTTCTCCAAGCCCATACCTATTGCAAGTCATGGTAAGTCTGATGACATTGCAGACAACAGCCCAGCACAGCTGGCTTTCTAGGAAGCAGAAGTCTTGGTGTGACAAGAGTCAATTTTATGTCCCATCAGTAATAGCAGAAGGCTAGCATCTCTCTCTCTCTTTCTCTCCAGGCCACCCAGGTCAACAACATACAAAAGTACTCCTTAGCCACTGTAGAGATTAAGGTCATCAATAAAAGTGATTATGCGCCATACTTTGAGAGCAGGATCTACAACGGGACAGCATTTGCTGGTCTGGCCCCAAGAAGATTTGTCTTCCAAGCTGATGATCCTTCAAGCCCCCTGATGATAACAGCAGTGGATGATGATTTCCCTAATGTAAGAAACTGAAAACGCACTGTGTTCTTTCTCACTGCTTCAGGCTTAAAGCAGGATCAGCAAACAAGAAGAAGGGGAGGTGGGGAGAGGCAGACACATATTTTCCTCTAGTATTCTGTATTATATTTGCCTACAAATTCCACATAGATCAGAACCTCTTATGGTGTGATGTAATGTGGAGAAGCTCCTGAACTCCCCTCTTCCAAAATCCAGTCCCACCCAGATCTGTGTAGGTGGGCTGATCCACTGCAAAACAGCATGCTGAGTGAAGCCCAGGGTCAGCAAATACTGTGAACGGGTCCTGACCTGAATTAAGGCTGGGTGAAGTGTTTTCCTGAAGTGTTTTCAGGGTGGCAGGATCCCAGGAAGAGGTGTCCTCTCTATCAGGTCAAGGAGAGCTATTTGTGGACTGGCCTGGGAAGAGGGGCCAGTCCAAAGACAGCAGACTAGCAAAGACCTGCAGTCCTGGGCTGGAAATTGTTAACCTCGTCCCTAGAAGGACTCATTTTGAGAGAGCCATTCTTGAACAGTGTACTGGGAGACGGAAAGGGGAAGAGATTTACTGACCAGCCATTCTCATCCTGCCCTATTAAATAAAGAAAAAGTGCTGGTTTTATTGATGCCAAGACTTCCATAACAAGGCCAGGGACCTAGTAGAGGGATAACAGCCTAGACACAAAGGAAAAGATTTGGCAGACCTCAGCACAAAGATTATTCTCCATGTACATCCCCCTTTGGTGCTCTATTAAAGGCAGAACTGAACAAATTTACAAGCTCCCTTGCATATATGTGTTTTGCTTGGGCTAATAATAAAGATACCAACACAAGCTGGGTAAGAGTTGGTATTTTTCTGAAGGCAATGCTTTTAGGATACATTCTGGATCTCTGAGCAACAGGGTGAACACACTTGAGTTCAACCTTTCTTACCTCCTCAGTCCAGATGTATATACTCCACTACACACCTGCTCATACTTCTGGTGTATTTGACAAATCCTGCCAATGGGTGGTTATGAAGATTCACACAAACCACAGTGTGGTTTAATCATTCACTCTTCTGGATTTTCAGAAAGTCAACCCAAACATTGAGTACTACATAAAAAACAGCACGGATTTCATCGCAACCAAAGATGGATTCATCCTGACAAACGCGATGCTACAATCACCGCAAACTGTAACCATTGAGGTAAGGCAATTTTCAGTATCTTGGCATGGTTGTGGAAGGAAGGGGTAGTTTCTGGTAGAGAAGTACCAAGGGTGGAATTCTATTAGGTGAGGGATATAACGAAAGGATAGTCCTTGCCCCAACCATTTGCATCATAAATGTATAGGGAGGGAGAGAGATGAGGTGATAGCAAATTTACTCTGGCCATAGCTGGTGCTAGCTGTAAAATTGCTTCTCTAATCCCAGGGAAAACGTTGTTGGGGACAAGCAAAAAGTCAACTGCAGAGATTTTAGGTGCCCCTCTCCCACACTTTGATTCTGATTAACAAAAAAATGAGGGTAAGTGGGTAGGCTGTTCATGTGTAGGTAGGGGTAGGGTGTGATTGCTGGCATATTCCCCAACTCTAAAGGCTACAGCCCCAAACTTGGAAATCCCTTGGTAAATCCAGTATGTGTTTTGCTCAGGTCAAAGGAAGCAGCTAATAACTTTAGACCTTCTAAGAAGCTAGATATTCACTTTGTCCATCTGCCTGCCAGTGACAACTGGCTCCATAAGACTTGTCTAGCACAATGCCATGCCCTGTGGAGCTATCTGAACCAGCTTGACTACAGAGTCGTTTTAGCCACACGGGTAAGGCAGACAGAGGTGCCAACACATGCTGCTGCCTGCCCCACACTGCCTCATCATCTGTGTACAGCACTGCGCTGCAAAGCCGTACACAGCCAAGGCACCTGGTTCTGGCCCAGGGCAGGGACTCTTCAGAGCTCTTCTGTGTGACCAGATTGCCCAGCTGCAATGCAGGGATTGTATGGGATGTGGTGAGGATATGGGCAAGGTACTTTGTCCACAAAAGGCCCACCGCATACCTTGAGAGTGAGCTGGAGATCTAGGAAGTCCCTAAGCTGTCTCTTTCCCATGTTCACATAGGCTGTTGCAAAAGATATGGTGAGCCTGCAGGAGGGGAGCACTGCAATCATGGTGGAGGTCCTTGCTACAGGTAGGCTGAGTGGCTCTTTGTTTTCTGCTTTGTGGAGATGACTGAGGAGTCTTTTCTACTTCTGTGGGTGAACTGGCAATGACAGGTCACCCACTGAAGCCTGAGGACCTGGGCTGAGGCCAATGCAATACCTACAGGAGGTTTTACAGTGGCTATAAGAGAGAAAACACTCAAATTACACCCTTATGAAGTGGTCACCACATGCCTCAAACAGTCTTCTGGAACTTTGTGCTCTGTATCGTAGTGTCTTTTCTTGTTATTCAAAGCTAAATCTGGGGTTGCTTCATGCTGGTTTGTGGGTCAGAAATAACCCAAGATGCCTTATCATGGTGAAGAAGGGTTGCCCTGATGCCTTGGTACATCATTGCTCCTTTTTAGGCAAAAACAGAAAACGGCAACATTATTTCCTGTCTTATGCAGAGCAGACAGAAGTTGGCATACCCCCACAGAGCCAGGCCTCCTCACAAGCCAAGTCATTTTCTACTCAGGTCAAATTCTTATACTACAAGATTTTAAGGTTTTACCAGGAGAAATGACCCATAAGAAATGAAATAGACAAGACGCTACACACAACCCTCCAACCATCATTAGGCTTTGTTGATGTGAAAATATCTTACACTTCCCTACTTCTTAGAAATGTCTCTTAAATAGATCTGATAAATCAGTTAGATTTGAAGCTTATGAAGCTTCTTATGCTTTGGATCAAGATGAACCAACATCATCCATTTTCATATCAGGATAGGCAGACAATGCCCAGACTTCATTGGTTTCTACATAATGCTGTGTGATTGAAGTTCTGTTACTTCACCCTCTGAACCACGACAATCACGGGGATTTCTGGAGGGGGAAAAAAAAAAAAAAAAAAAAAAAAAAAAAAAAAAAAAAAAAAAAGAGGGATCCTGGGTGTAAATTTGGATTCCCTAAAGGTAGTGTCACTTCACAGCTAAAAATACTGGCTGCATAAAACCCAATTTAAGGGCATAGTTCAGCTCAGCAGCATGCTAGTTCAGATGCCAGTGCACAGAACTGCAAATGCTCCAAACCCACGTACCAACATTTCCATGCAACTTTTAAATGTTGCCCTTGCTATTTAAACCCCACAAAATAGTGATGCTGGTGACTGAAAAAAAAGTAGATTGAAATGACACTGAATGGTTCAGAGCCTATGAGAGCATATGTGCTTTATTCTATGCTAACGTCAGCACCCAGGAATGGCCTAAACAGAGCTGAGATTACCATTTCTCTGGCCAATCTGTAGGATATTTAACCCTCAGCTCTAAGAGGTGGTGTTAAGGAATGTGTATGCATTGTGTTGGAGAGTGCTTTACTGGGCATTCCAATATCCAGAGAGAAACTAGAGTAATTCTTAATAAACTTTCCTTCTGGGAAGTGGTAACTGTACATTGGCCTCTGGTTTCCGACACACTGGTGCCAGAGCCAGCTCACATGGATCTCAAGGTGAGTCATTCCACCAAGGTGAGCTACCTTTCACAGAGGCACCGCATGCTGCACGCAGGGGTGGTGCAGCTTCACGTCAGCTCTGTGGGCTGTGGCTCCCTAGGAGACATGATCAAGAAGTAAAAATTCACTGAGGTCCTAAACCCTCACCAACACATTAATGATAAACTGAGGGTGCAATCAAACACAGAGGGAATACTCAAAGTCCATTGTCATAAACAGGTTGTCAGGAGAAAAAAATACTGTCTCATTAATCATTAAACTTTAAAGAGACTAATTCATGCTACTAAATGAAGGTGGAAAACTTAGAAACAAAGAATTCTTAAAACAACAACAACAAGCAAGCTAATTAACCCTGAGGAAGTTACTGTCTTTCCACTATAATGTTGATCCCTATACACACATGCTTACACTGACCGGAGGCTGAAAGCATAAACCGCTCCTGAGAAGGCTGGTGTATATTGCTACAGCTACAAAAGGGCAGGAAAGGATTTCCTGTCCTGGGGACCTTCAAATGCTTTTCCTATTTCCTGTTATGCCTTTTTATTTCTTATTTTAATGTGCTCATCAGTATCAGAGGTGACGTTCCAGATTAAAGGAAGCTTTGCATTTTCACACACACATGTACAACCATACCTCATTTTTGCATGCTGGTGTGAACGGATGAAGTGGGAAAGTAAAAGACCTGCCTAGCTTTACACCGTGTAACATCTGCTTGCCTAATACAGTCACGTATGTACTACCTTAGTTAAATCATGGGGTAAAAGTCATTGTCCTGTGAATGGATGCTATTTCCACTTCATGTAACTTATTGGAAGTTATAACATTCTGTGAGTGGTCACCTTAAAAAAACCCTCTGCTTTTAGGACAGCAAACAAATGACCTTCTGTGACATTAAATATACTGTCGCATTCTGCAGCAAAGGATGCTTCTTTGCTCTTCAAAAACTGGTTGGAGCTTCTCCCACAATGAAGTGTTGTGTTAAAAAAGCTAACTGCCGTTTTTAGGCTTTGTAACACTGGTTTGTTTTTCCTCTAGCTGTAACCTCCTCCGACAAGATACACACTGCTCAGGATATGGCTATCTTAGGTGGTACATTGGCAGCACTACTATTAATTGCCTTAATCTTCCTTGGAGTGATGATATATAAGCAGTATGGAAAACCAGTCCAATACCTGTTAAGGAAAAAGGTGCGTGCCTTGTTTGTACCTGAATTTCTTACAGTTAGAAAGTGGGATCTGAGGAGGTTTTAAAGTATGGACGGGCTGTCCAAATACTACGTGTTTGTGTGAAGGTGATGAATCATTCCTGAGACAATGTTTGCAAAGGTAGCATCACTTTGGTGGTGTTTGCTGTTGTTCTTTTCTGCCCCCTGAGGCTGGAGCTGTAGGATGATGATGAAGCAGACTTGGTAAGGAGAGGACCACAGCTCCCTGGCGCACAAAATCTAGGATGAATGTGACACATATCAGAGGCAGTCTCTGAAAAACATGTGTCTGTGGTATAAACCACTGTTCATGCTCCCTCTACAGTCAATGGAGAGAAATCTCCCTTCATATCCTATCCTAAAGCCTGGGCTTAGACACTTGTCTGCACCTGAGCTGTTTACTTTTGGCTCTCTCAAGTCCCTGGCAGACTGGTTACTTTGAAGTTTAGGGTGTAATTCATCAGATCAGATGCTGGTCTCTGCCTTCGGATGGGACTGTCAGGAGTCTAGACTCCACTGAGCACATCATCAATCCAGAGCACACAGTTCAGGTGAATAACAGTCCTTCACCCTTAGTGAGGTAAATCCCACTCCAGAGTAATACCTCAGAGGGATGGGTACAAATCAGCATACATCGCTGGTGCTCAGCCCTCCTGGAAAACATGCCCATGCTTATCTGAAAAAATCCAGAAATGGAGTAAATAAAAAATAGCTGTTCTAGGGAGCCCTGTCTTTCCCAGGCTTCAAATAGGTCTAACTGCAAAACAAGCTGAAGCTCTTCTGAGCAGGAGCTCAGTCACTTCAGCCACCCCTTTTCCTGCCCCCCTCTTTCTTTTCCTTTCACTACAATCACAAGGTATCTCCTCCTGTAGTTCTCCAGGGAAATGCCCGGGGGTTATCAGAACCAATCTTACAAGCAAGATGAACACCCAAATGTGAGCACCAAACAGCACGAGATGTCAGAAAACGGCAGCGTCCAGCCGATGACACGTGTGCTGGAGCAGCCAGCACTTTCCTTGCCCTCTTCCAATGCACAAGAAATTGATAGCCTCCCAAAGGCTTCTACAGCTTCCACCATCATCTTTGACCAGGAAGAGAAAGAGAAAGAAGTGGAAGAAGAGACTGAGCGTGAGAAAGAAGTGAAGTCTATCCTCAAGACAGACAGGCAGGTGGCAAATGATGGATACAAAGCTGTGTGGTTTAAGACCGATGTGGATCCAGATTCTGGAGACAGGGTTGAAGTGATCGAGGACAATGCAGGAGATGGCAATGACGACAGTGACCAAGATCTGCAGAAGAATAAGGAGGAGGAGGATTATGACAAAGACAAACACCACAGAGGGCTGAGACTGTCCTTTGCCTCAGAGAGCTGATCACTCCCTCTGCAGAAGGGATAGTCAATATGTCCTGCACAGATGCAGTGACAGAAAATGACAGTGACATATAATGGAAATAGGCCTGCACTCTCCCCCTCAAAATTGGGGAATCTCAGCTGCTTTGCTGACATGAAGCCCATCTTTCTGCTCAGGGGGGAACTGGAATGCAGGAGGACGAGGTTGCCTGTCCTGCTTGTCTTGAATGCAGTGATCAAAGCTGGAAGAGATTACAGATAATTCAAACTTTTAGTGAGACCTCGAAATATCACTTAGAATTTTGGGTGGAGGGAACAGGTCTCGTCTCTCCACCATCCTGCCTGTTCCCCTTGGGGCCCCTTACATCACATTTCCCAAACTGTTTGCAGGTACAGCAGAGATGTAGCTGAACTGACTCTGAAGCTGTTAGCCCAGCTCACAGTAGCAATGTCTTTACACAACCCAGTGTTCATCTCCTCTTGGTGGGTAAATAAGCCAGCACCAAATGCTTGGCTGTTCCCTTTAGGGCGTTAGTTTGATCGCAGCTGCAGGGCGTAAGCCAGCACAAGTCACCCTGACTCCACAGTTGCTCATACGGCTGTACCCAGGAGCTCAGTTCAGGGCTTGGCTCTGCTGAACGCCGTGCCAGACCCTGTGCACCAACACCGTTGTGTACCACCGTTCTCCATTCATGAGGAGCCCAGCAGGCTCTTTTGCTGTTAAATACCATCTTTCAAGCTCTACCTAGAGCCGAGCTGCAGCCTCAGAGCGGAGGTAGTTCAAGTGAGCTCTGCTGTGCTTGGTTCAGGAGTTCAGGCTTGAGCTAGAAAGCCTGCTGACCTCTGAATTGCCTTCGTGGGGTGGTAGCACCATAGTATCTTGGACCCCTCCTCCCTCATCTTTCAGCAATATTGTCTTCAGTTATGGTCCTGCCATAAAGCCCCAATCCAGCAAAGGGAGTACACCATTTACAGGCAGCATGGGGAGTAAAGTGTTTGATGCTGTGATCTAGATTTACACCTCCCATCAATCTATCTCTCCACCCACCTGGCAACCAAAAGCTGGGCTGATTTCCACTGTCTGAGAATATGGCTGTGTGCATTTGCATCTTCTGATCTATCAGCACAAAATTTGTGTACTCCTGGTTTTCTCATTTTGGGGCTAGCTACAGGGCAGACATGGGCTCTTGAGTGTTTTAACTTCCAGCAAAAAGCTCAAGAGTGTACAAGACAGGAATGCAGCAGAAGGAGCTTGCGTCATTAACGCTTATCTCACTTTCTCATCTCAGCACAGCAGCACAGGATTGCAACAAGATAAATCTCCTGGTAGGGGAGCAAAACCAATAAATAATCCTGCCTTTTCCCTACAAGTCAATCTCCACATTTCCGCTATTACTCCAGATAAACCCTTGTGAGAGAGAAACCAAAGTATGACTGCTGGGATCCGCACATACACAATAGCACACAGGATTTCCAAGGAGGCTTTCATGCTCTTGGTCCACACTTTATTTCTGTACATCTCCTGTCCCAGTGTTGCTAGTGCTCGGTTCTGCTCTCCTTTCTCTGAGGAGTGCTGCATTTGCTGTGTGGACTTCAGGAGCTGCACTTTTACTGAAGGTGGAGCTTGAGATGTGGAAAGCTTTCCTCACTGCAATAAAGCTATTTGCTCAGAAATCGCAAGTGCACTTTGTCTGATAACAGAGGGTGGGGAGTGCGCCCTGTGTTTGCCATGTTCCTCCGGTAGCTTAGGGGTATCTCCAGCAAACATTTTCCACTGGACTGTGAGGACTCTCCACTAGTTGTTAATTGCTAGCCCAACACCTTCAGTCACCAGCAAAGGTGAGGGTAGAGCCCAGCCTGCCCTCCATGCTGATGCTACCCATAAGATTGCTGAGGGGTGGGCAAAGCTGGAGTGTTTCTACTCTGACCCCCTCCAGGCATTTGCTTTTTTTGGCTCTGGCTAAAGGTCCAAAAATGTGCCATGGGCTTGCTGTGCACCAAGAATCAGCAAAGTGCAGAGAAAAACAACCTCATGTTCACTAGCCCCTCTGCCCCAATTTTCTGCAGCTGGGACCAGTGCTTATCAGAACCCAGTTATTGTTATCCACAGCTCTGTTACACGTGTTGCAATTGATCATTCTTGCCTCAGTGCGTTAATAAGGAGCTTTGAATTATTTTAAGACATAATGACCTGAAAAGTGACTTACTGGCATTGGGAGGGAGAACTGCTGATTGCCAGATCCCATCTGCCTTCAATGAACCAGGAAAAATGTTTCTGAGAGAAATGCTGACACAGACAGGCGTGTTTGCTGAAAGCAAGGGACAAGCGACAGGCTCAGATCAGTCCTGGTGCAGCTGGATATGTGCAGTTAGGGGGTGCCAGTCTGGTGTCTATAGCAGTGTGGTGAATTTGGCCCCACCAGCTGATACCAAAGATGATACCACCACAGCGATGGACACACACATACATGCTCTCACAACTCCCCTAGCTGCAACCCGAGTGTGCTAGAGCAGAAATACCTCTCTCAAAGCCAGCTAAACCCAGGCCTGCAAAGCCCAGCCAGGGAAAAATGCTCCTCCACCTCCCTGAATAGCTGGAATAGCAACTAGGGGCACCAGTGATGGAGAGCAAGAGCTGGGTTGGTGGGCTCTGCAGCTGTGCTTGACCAGTTTTAGCAGCAATCCTTGGTGGAATGGCTGCCATGGGAGGCAGTAGGTCACCTGAAGAAAATTCCCTTCTCGAATGTACCCAAGGGAAGGTTTTCTTCTCTCCCACTTCCCACACCGGCACCCCAAGCTATTTTCCTATCAGTTTCCTAAATTAAACAGCTACTGTTTCCCTCCTCATTTCCTGCAGCTCTTTGCTAGCCTCAGGATTACTGGAGGCACAACTTTCCTCTCACTTTTACATTTGGAAACTGCCTCCCTGTGAACTGTCCTTGTCTAACTCTTCTTTCTGCACACCTGGAGAGAAGAAAAATCCTTTTCTGCTTGTCCAGAAGATTATTTTGGCATATCTGTGACCAACCAGTGAACTGAATGGTTTCCAGCAGACGGCAGTTTGTGTGGGCTGACAAGGCATAGCTGCTCCATTTCCCTTGTTGCTGTGCCATATGTGATCCATTCCTGTCCATTGGCACGCCGTTTTCAGTCTGTCTTCCCTCTGCTGCTGTGTTGTTTGCAATTCGTTGGCTGCTGGTGCTCTGGTTTCCCTCCGCTGGCACGCAATTGAAGTCCTGTCACTGTGCCACTCACCTGCGAGGCTCCCTGTTGGCAGTTCATTCCTCTGCAGCCCCAGCTGCTCAGTCTGTCTGCCCACAAGCTCTTCTGTTCTTGTTCTTTTATCCTTCAACATTTGTACTGGAAGTAGCCAGAAGTTTGGGCTTGCTAAAACAAAAGTTAAACTGCAGCACTCAGAAGTGAAAAAGAGTGTTCAAATAGTGCCATCACACGGACAGCAAAGGCATCTGTCCTTTATCCTACACAGCTTGAATGAGAAAGCAGAAAGTGATGCTGCTTCTGGCCTCACAGATGACAAAGTATATACTCCTGGTAAGAAGGCAAAAGGAAACCTTTCTGAGCTTTGAGCACCTTCTTCTGGAGTAACACACACCTAAGAAGTGGCCATTTCACTTTCATTCTCAGCCTCTAAAGAGAAAAGAAGCAAAGTCTCTTCATTAGCTGCCAGGGAAAACTGAAAAGCTAAATTGAAATCAGCAAACACAAGCAGGGAATTTGAAAAATCAAGAAGTTAAGTACAGACATTTTACCTTCAGGATGTAACAGAAACAAACCAAAAAATTCCCAGGTGTCTGAAAATTCCAAATTCCGTTCCCATTTAGAACAGAATAACCTCACTGATTTTATCAAGTCTTCTTGGCACAGTTGACTGCCAGTGCATCCTTTTGCCTTTTATGCCTCCAAGAGAAAAACTGCTTTGTACGTGGTGAATTAGAGTGCAGAGGACACTCCACGGTTTTGTTTTGAAGGGACGGAAGATAGCTGGAGACCTATTCTCTTTGTTTGTAGGATGGCAGAACTATCTGGCATTTATCTGAAGCAATAATGAACTCTGATCTCTTAAATCACATAACCCAGAGAAAATTATTCTTGATCTCAAAGGACAATCAGTTAACTGTAGAAGACCTATTTTAACCTGATTTGCCTTGGATATACAGTGTCTTTAGCTTCAAAAGGGATTATCTTTTCTTTAAAAAGTCAGTTTGATTTTATTCTGGTTTGTACAATTTATTTTTTCATTAGATGATTACTAAGTCCTTACAAAACTGACCGCAGCAGACCTGTAAATAGAAACTTACAGAAATGGGATCAACTCCATCACATGGATTTTGAGCTAATTTTGGCTTTTACTTTTTATAAACACATGTTTTGTCCAATGAATAAAAACAAAGCACTCCACCAAACAGAGTCAAAGGAACAGATTTGGAACAATAATAAAAACTGGGACTGCAGAAATGACCTGTGGAGAGCAGTGACCGAGTGGTAGTAATACTTAGATAAAAATTGTGTTTCAGGAGTACAGTCCCATGTTTCACTCCTAAAAGGGGGAACGATCCAAAAGATGGTGCATTTACAGAAGCAAAGCCAGTGGCTGAAGCAGAGTGAAAAGAAGCACAAAGATTTAGTGGGGGTGGGAAATCTGCATTCCTCAATCAAAATGGCCTGTTCTCTCTATATGTGCAAGGTTTTCCTCCTAAAGTATCCTCCCAATGCCTCTTTCCCCTGTTTGTGGCTCAACACAGTCAAATTTTACGTTATAAAAACCAGAAAGTCACATAAACACAGACTTGCATTCAAGATTTCACAAGATTTCCTTCACTACCGTTTGACTAGATGAAAATAGTGTTCTAAGACTTCTGTATGTATATATAATTTAAAAAAAGAAAACTTTGATTCAACTCAAACGTGGAGGACTGTCCTCCAAGACAGTCACTGTTGTAGAAAGTCAGGATTTTCATAAAATTTAAACATTTGTTACTATGTTTAGCTTTGAGTTATTGCTCTTATTTCTGCTAGCTGGATGTGTTGCAGCACACACATGTCTGGCTCTCTGTATCTGAGCCAGAATTCAAGAACAGAACGGAAACCAGCCTCAATTATCTTTTTACTCATTAAGTATTACATTTGCTTTATCAAAAATATTTTTTTATTGATCACCTTTCCAGTAATAGCAGGCAGCTAACCTATATTACTCACATGAAATTTCTGCCTGTATCCAAGGCATTTTTTTTTTCAGCTGCCTCACATTTAATTTTTTGCAGATGTAGAATGCAGAAAGGAACAAGACATCTGTACATTTAAGACTCTGAAGATAGTGGGTTTTCAACTTTCACGTAAAGAGAGGTAAACAACTCGTCCTAACTCATTTCAGTTCAGAAGAACAACTTGAAGCCAGTGTGGGGAGATGAAAAGCGCTTAGCCAGGTGGCTAACTCTGAGGACATGCCTGTGCCAGGTAAATAAGGGCAGAACACAGGAGTTTGGTCTCTCACTGCACGATCCCACCCTAGCCCTGGAAGCAGTACAGCAATATTACTGCTGCCCGTTGAGGTAACTGCTTCTCTCTCGCAATGCTGTAGGAAAGAAGGCAATCAACTGGGCTGAGCTACTACCTCTATATTCATTCTTTTGTTCAGACCAAAGAGGTTACTTGGAGCCAGTTTGGGGAGCTCAAACACCGCATTGTATTTAACAGGGCTACCTGAAAAGTAAGGTTTTCTGTGACCACAAACCCGAGCTAGTGGCTACTGCATGCCGAAAGGCGTGCTCCCCTGAGAGAAGATAACAGAATTATTTTCCGGTTTTCTAGCAGAGCAATAACCTGGAGAAATCAGCAGCTCCCGGCCAGCAGCGGAGCCCCTGTCAGGTCAGATGAGCACCAGAGCTGAGGAAGGAAAACGATGCGAGCAGGAAAAGGAGGACTCGCGCAAGTTCCTTGTGGTGACAGCTGCCTTTTAGACGAGATTAGTTGTAAGGTCATTAATTCTAAAGCTAATTACTTCTCCCTGCCGGCAGCGCGGCGGCGCGAGCGGCCTGAGGGGAAACTATAATTCCCATGATGCTCCGGTGCGGCACGGCCGGCGCGGGGCGGAGCCAATCAGGTGGGGCGGGGTGAACGCGGTGGCCAATGGGGAGGGGGCTGGCGGCCGTTGGAGTTTGAATTTTGCGGGAGGCAGCGGCGGGGCTGCGGTCGCCGCGCGGGGGTCGCGTGCTCGCCAGGGACCCGGGACGGCCGCGCTCGGGTGCGTGTGGTGGTTGGTTTTGGCGGGCTGAGGGCAGCTCCGGCCGCTGACAGGAGAGCGCGCGGCCCCTTCTCCCGGCGTGAGGGAAGTGGTGAGGGGGGGGGGTCGTCCCGGGGTCCAACCGCCATTCTGGGGCCGCGGAGGGCACGGCTTCTTGTCTCGCTTTGTGTTGCCGGGGAGGCCGCTCGTTTATGCGCTGAGGGAGAGAGTCTCTGCCGCCCTCCTCGTTCCCTCCGGGCGTCGCCTCGCCACAGGGAGGCCGGGCCCGGGCCTCGCCTGTCCTGCCACCCCGCGTTGGGGAAGAGCCGGGAGGCCTGACCCGGTTAACGGCGCCGCCCAGTCTCCCCTCGGCCGGAGGTCGCTGCTCGCCAGCCTCAGGGAGGTTGGTAATCTCGGGGAAGGAAGGGGGAGGGAAGCACCTTTCCTGCTAACATCACCTGCCTGAGGTCCTTGATTGTAGAGAAGGGCTGAGCTCTTGTTTGATATAATGCCCCATCCCTGGAGGGGTTCAAGGCCAGGTTGGATGAGGCTTTGGGCAACCTGGGCTAGTGGGAGGTGTCCCTGCCCATGGCAGGAGGTGGCACTGGGTGGGCTTTAGGGTCCCTTCCAACCCAAACCATTCAGTGATTCTGTAATACCCATGGAGGGGAAATAAGTGCCTAATCCCCTCTAAAAGTTGGGGACCTAAATGGTATGGTTATGGTTATGCAGGAATCGTGTGGTGGATCGGCTAATGACAGCCAGATCTGTCAGGTTTCAGGTTAGTATCCTACCTAACGAATCAATTCTTATTGTTTTTGTCGTTAACGCAGAATTTAAAAGAGTGGCTGTCATGTCGCAGGACTGCAACGATGAGTGGGAGCTGAGCAAAGAGAATGTGCAGCCCCTCCGGCAGGGGCGAGTCATGGCCACCTTGAAGGAAGCCCTGGCTCAGCAGGAGACCTCCAGCCACACTGCTGTGCAGCTCAAAAAACAGTGAGCAACGTTTTGACACCTTTCCCCTTATCTTCCTGCCTTATTTAACGTCACAGTACATATGTCTGACAGTAACTCCTCATAAAAGAACAAGCATTCTGTCAAGAGAGATCGTATAAGCCTTGGGGTAGTAGAAATTGTTGGAAATATCCTTTGGAAAGATGCATATCTGTTCTTGTTAAATAGTATTACAGTTCCCAGTGCTTTCATTTTGAGGAGTACAAAAGCTTTTTTTTTATTCTTCTGGTCTCAGTAAAAGCTCAACTATAAATATATGCTAACCTACCCTTGTATTTATTGGATGGATAATTTTCTTTTTTAGGGAGTTTGAAGCGGAAATCCGATTTTACTCTGGAGATGATCCACTGGATGTCTGGGACCGGTAAGCTTACTTTTATTTCATCAGAAAGACTAGAAAGGTCAGATACCCTTGTAAAAGCTTGTGAAAAAAAATTCATTTAATAAGGAACTCATTAAAATATAATTTCTATAACTTTTTTGAATAATATGTTGTGATTCATACGATATCTATTTTTTTCTCAATCTCCTCATGTTGTACAGAAACAGAAGCCTTGTATCTTCTTCAGAACTGACTTCCTATGAATGTATTCCATCTCTAGGTACATCAAGTGGACAGAGCAAACCTTCCCCCAAGGTGGAAAGGAGGGTAATCTCCCAGCAATATTGGAGAGGGCAGTGAAAGCACTCCATGGACAGCAGCGGTACTACAAAGATCCCCGTTATCTTAGTCTCTGGCTCAAGTTTGTGAGTGTTTTCCAAATATCTCTCGGGTTCTGCTTTTTCTTGGTATTTGTCATGTCATTGGCACGCAGGCTGATTTTTGTAACAATAGAGTTGAGGAATACGTTGTACAACTAGTGCAATGTTAGAAGTCTCTCTCTGCAGACATGTTACCTGCTCTTGGATTGCACTTATTTTCAATAGGATCTTCAGGTCTTTGTAGCTGTCCAAACTGAATGATCCTAAAAAAGTCCATAAGCTTTGTTTTGGAAAAGCTAGTTTGAATAAGTGGAGCTTGATTATTTATTTAAGGAGAAAAAGTGATTTGCAGATACATTTTAGGTCTTATCTGTCCTACCAGTTATTTTGACTTCTAACTGTCTTGTAAGAAAAACTAAGCTGAGCATGTTCTGGTCTTATCTTGTCTCTCCATTGTTAAAGTTTTTGTTGTTCTCATCTTCTTAAAGCAGCTTTTCTCCTGGTTTAGCTTCCTGAGCTGATGTACTAGTTTTGACACTGGTAAAAATTATGTTGTACTTTATCAATAGATAAAATAATTATTCTCAGGAATACTACTATGACATAGTTCAATAATTGAACTATCCCAAATTAAAAAAAAAAATAAAGAAATACTGACTTTGAACATACAGGCTAGAATTAAGGTATTAGTAATAAAATTGACAAATATATACATGTAGTCAGAGTTTTTTCTCATTGTTACTATTCTTTTTCTTTTCCTATTTAATTCCTTTTCTTTATCTCGGGCACTGTGACATGATACAGCTCTACGTCCTGGCCTTACAACTGCTCCTGTAAGACTTGTACTGAAATCAGTGGGGTCTTGTAGTAGGTATCAAAATCCAGACATCAACTTGAAACTCTTTGGAGTCCAATGCAATTACTGAAGTAATTTGGTTGTTTCAGGGAAATTGTTGTAACGAGCCCTTGGATCTGTACAGTTATCTACACAGCCAGGAAATTGGCACAACACTGGCCCTACTCTACATCACTTGGGCAGAAGTACTTGAGGCTAGAGGAAGTTTTAAGAAAGCAGATCTGATATACCAGGAAGGTCTTCAGCGCAAGGCTGAGCCTTTGGAAAAACTCCTGTCCCATCACAGGTAAGCTTCCAGTTAAAGGGAAGAACTTAGCGTAGTGTTATGTTCTTCGGTGGATACCTGGTACAGTGAAACTTTGCTGACTTCTCCAATATTTTTCTCAGGCAGTTTCAGACCCGTGTTTCTCGGCAAACACTACTGAGGCTTGAGGAAATTCCTGATGAAGAAGATGCGGGTCTTCTGGGAGCTGCAGAACCTCAGAGAAGTTCATTGGCAGATCTAAAAGGCAGGGGGAAGAAAAAAGTGAGAGCCCCAATTAGTCGTGTAGGAGATGCACTTAAAGGTACATTCAGTTGCTGAAACCACATATTGTTGGAAGAGTTGTCTTTTTGTTGTGGAATTTGTAGTTGCTAAAGTTCTTGAGTGTGAGAGTCTAAAAGTTAATTTGCCTAATAAATTTTTTTGCCTATAGCCACGAACCGAAACAGAAGCTTCCAGACTCTAACTTCTCAGCAGCTTTCAAACAATCCGGGTTTTGCTGTGTTTGATGAAAACTCAGCTCCAGCTTCTGGACCCGAGATTCCCGTACTTACACCACAGCCATGGGCAGCACCTCCAATTCCGAGGGCCAAGGAGAATGAACTGAGCGCAGGACCTTGGAACTCTGGCAGGGTAAGAAGTCTCAAAATGGACTGGCAAAAAAAGAGGAAGGTGTGCGTAAGTTGATGACTTCTTCTGATACTGAGACAAAAGTCGTACTCCTCTCTTGCCTGGGGTTTGTGTCTATTTGTAACTACAAATCTTCCCAGCTTCTTCCTAAAGAGTCTCTGGCTGTGTGTAACCTATTCAAGTTTAGCAAGATGATCTTGCTAGAATAAGTTGAAAAAACTCTCTAGACTTCTTAAATGAAGAAATTATAATATTTGCTAGCCAGAAAAATAGGTGGCCTGCCAAACTGTTTGGAAGACAAAAGGAATATGAGTGGGAAAACACTAGCCAAAGAAAGGGACAGAAGGCAGGCATTAATTAATGCTGTAAGAAAGGAAGAGCAAGAGTTAAACTGATATCGTACAACCTGAAAGAAGAACTTGTTGCCTATCTTATGAAAATAAGACATGTACGGCGTTCTGCAAGCCTGTTTTGAAGTGCTTGTGAGGAAAACAGAAGAGATCAAAAGAACTGGAGAATTACTGTATCAATGGAATATTTATTCTGACAATAGGATGACAAAGTAGGTTCCAATGGTTTAAACTAATGCTGGAGACATGAAAAGAAGCAGCTGCGCTACAGGTGTTTAAGCTGTTCTAGAGAAACCAGGCAAGATGTTATCTGAAGGAAATGAATCCTATGAAATCAAGCTTGTTTCGTAGGTGCTTAGATAACCCCCCGTGTTCCTCTGCTCTTTCTGCAGTAGAGGGGAAGAATAGAAAGTAATCAGATAATAATAATTTAGACTTTTCAATGCAGAAGTACTTATGAGTGAAGCTTAGAAACAAAAAGAAGGATGAGTGGAAGGAAGCAAATGGGCTGAAATTCATGGAAGCTCCAGGCAGAATTACTGCCAGATACAAAGCAATTGATTAAGTAAATGGAAAAGTTCGGTAAATCAGAAGTTTAATTTAGCTGAGAAGAATGAGGAGGAAAAATTATAAGAATTATTAATATTAAACTTCTTTTATCAGTTGCTTTGCTTTGGGCTGCTTAACACATTCATTCTGGTCCCCAAATACTCTTTTAATGTCTGTCCTTGGAGTTATCTCTGTTCCCCCTTTCATGAAATTTGTTAGATTTAATTAAAAAAAAGAAGTTGCAACTAGCAGAAGTGTTGAAGATGCTTAGTTCACCTTCGCTGAAGTGTGGTGCTTATTCTGGCTTGTACTACACTGAAAGAATAACCTTTTGTAAACCCTTTGAGATAATAAAAACTGCGCAGAGGAAAGAGGCTTCTTTTATTGCCAATATGAAGATGGCTAAGTAAACAGCTTGAAAATAAGATAAAAGATATGTCAATTTGTGAAATATTCCCACCACGTCACAACTTCTGCTTACGAGTCTAGGGGAATTTCAGGTGGGCAGATGAGAGTAGAATGTTGTCAGACTAAATTCGGTCTGTCTTCTCTGAAATAATGGACCCCAGAAGCAGTTAAGAGATTTTTGTGGTGTTGGAATGGCCTCTGAGAGGAAAATTGAGAAGTCTGGAGGTTCTTGGTGGACAGCAGAAGAAATGCAATCATAGAATTGGGACAGTCTTGGCTGAAAAATGAGGACTATAGCACTTCTGGAAAACAAACAAGAGGAGCAACCAGAATACCAAGCTTGACCAGCATTCCCTCAGAATAGCAGAAACTAGGTACTGAATGGGACACACAGGAGGAGTGTGTGCTTTTCTACATGTAGTGCTCAGCTGATGGTTTATAAATGTTTATGTATCCGAACGGAATTAATCTTGCTAGACTTCACCAAGATGAATTTACAAGTTTTTTTTTTTTAATAACAAAACCTACAAATGAGCCAAATACAGGGAAAAGAGATTCAGAGTATAGAGGAATGTAGAGTCTAAAAATGAGTCTTTAAGCTGTTAACATAGTGGTTTTTTTTTTTTCCTCCTTCCTCAGCATCCTCGCAACAGTGGAAATTCTGGTACAGAAGTGCCCTGTCCACGGCCCAGTTTCACCCCATATGTGGAAGAGTCGGCTCAGCAACAAGTCATGTGAGTCTTCAGTTTGAAATGGGGATTGCATTTGAAATTACCAAATCTGCTCCATAAAAACCCAAATCGTTTTGCCAAGTAGCCAAGCCTCTAGATCTATAAGAATTTAAAAAATCTGTCAGCCTGGAAGCTCTTAGGGCTTTAGCTTGATGGCAGAGGCTTCAGTGGAAGATGCATAAGGACGTGGGAAGTGTTTAACTATCGCTGCTCATTACGTGGGAGCCTACATCATATTTATATATGCTAATTAGTTTAATAGCTTAACTCACTGTGTTTACACAAGAAGACAGTTACCTCTGCTAGGATGCTGTTTGCTGTGAAAGCAGCCCTGAACTGAGGCAGGCTTTTTGCTGTTTTCCTCTGTCTTGGGAACTCTGTGTTCATTCTACCTAGAGTTTTATTCTGAAATAAGCCATTAGAGTTTCCATGACAACAGTGTTGCTTAGGTTATGGAGCAGTATGCTGTTTTGCCTGAAATTACCTTCCTACTTGTACAGTGCTCACCGAAATGTTGATAAATCCCAGGAGATGGGGTTGTTCTGTTGGGTTAGAGCAGAGGAAAAAGCATTATTTTGCGAAGCCACTTAACTTCCTTCCGTGGCTAATGATGGCCATGGAAAGCATAGGCTTCTCCTAAGGAGAAGTGGAAAAGAACGTTTGATGTTAGAGACAGCTTCCTTGGCTTTGAATTGCTTATAATCAAAAAACGCCGAATGGTGGCTAACAGCAGGGATTTTTCTTGTGGGTTTTGTATGTTGCATTTAGATTGCAGAGTAGCTTGACCAAGGACATATCCTAATTTATTTTAGGAATATGTGAAAAATTAAGTTTCTATCTAAGCTATAAGACTATTATAGCTAAGACTATTTTTTGTTCCTGAAAGTCAGTGATGCCATAGAATTAGATCTCTTGACATGCTGGTACCTCTTAGATGAATGCTTATTATTTATAGAAAGTACCATGCTTTTATACCAGGGAAAGGAAGGAGTGGCTCGGAAGTGAACATCACACTAAATTAGCTGTAAGCAACTTGAGCAGAGAGTTTGTACATAGTTTTATACTATGCAGTTGAAAGTTTTAAAGCAGATTTTTTTTGTTCTGCCTTTGAGTCCATATCCTCATGATGCCCTGGCCGTCAACCAAATCAAGTCTGAAGGTGTCCCATTGGAATTGTATAAACATGATGCAAATCGTGCCATCAGTTGTCATCCAGAAATCTGGGTAGAAGGACCCTGTAGTGATCTTGGTAATAAACTCCCTCCTCCACAGAGAAAAGCTTTAAGAAAACCCCCAGCTATTAGGAGCACCTGTTTGCCTCATAATCTCCTGGATGGTCTTAAGGTTGCGAGTCCATTCACATACAAAACAGATGTCTTGGAATACTGCACTGTGTTTTGTTTTGAACTATTTACTCACACCACAGTTAACAGTTCTCAAGGTCAGTTGTTCAGATTTACTGGAGTACAGATGATTGCTGGAATCATCTGGGTTACTGGTATCTGTAAAACTGCACAAATTCTGTTTCCTCTCCCCTGAAATTGGCACGTAGTACTTTCAGAAAGCACTTGCAAGCTAAGAAATTGACTGCTGCAGACTCCTTTCATTGTACAATGAAGGGGTTTTGTGTGTGTTTGTAGTGAGGCACTTCATTTCTGTCACTCAGCATACAAAACATTCTCCTTGAGCAAACTCCCTGCTTATTACATCTTAAATCTTCCTCTTTTTTTCTAATCTAAAATGCCAGGTTTAATCTAGTCCAAGATCTTCCATTTTTAAGTCCTGCTGATTCTCCCTGTCCCCCCTCCTTCCCCCAACCCTTTTTTGCAGGATGAATAGGGACTTGTCACCTGTGTGGTCCAGAATGCACAGCGATTCAGAGTATCATAAGATTTCTTTTTGCTCTTGACTGGCCCTTATCCACACTTTGTTTTGATGGATTGTTGGGGTTTTTTTTGATTACACAATTCTAAGTTAGCATGCTTGTTTGCCTTTTATGTGCTATCATTCCATTTTTCTTTTTTTTTTTTTTCTATCAACAGAAGGTCTTTAGACTGTTCTACAGCTAGATTCTGAAATTAGCTGTTTTCTCTCTTATGCTTCCTTTTCTGTGTTACAGGGAAGTACGTGTAATCAAAGTAATAACTGCATGTTTTTTCAGGACTCCCTGCAAAATTGAACCCAGCATAAACTGTGTTCTAAGTGTTCGCAAACCTGAGAAAGAGGAGGATCCACTACAGCGAGTGCAAAATCATCACCAGGGTGCTCAAGAAAAGAAGGAGATAGTGATGTACTGTAAGGATAAAGTTTATGCTGGAGTCGAAGAATTTTCTTTGGAAGAGATCCGAGCTGAAATCTACAGAAAGAAGGCGAAACAGAAAATGGAAGGTATGCTTCAAAATGGGATAACATACATAATGCTTTCTGAGATGGAATCCTAAAATTATACTTGTTATTAGCACACAGCTGTCTACAGCTGCTTTTACTTTTCTACTGGAATAGTTACTTAACTGCTCTGAGGTATAGAGAGAGTAACGTATCTGACAGCTTTACATGTAAGCCGTGAAACAGGGAAAGAAAACTGGAGGTTTTAGCCCCTTTACAAATAATTTATGCTTTTGCCACAGATTGTATGTGAAATATGTGTTGTGCTTTTTCTTCCTTAGAAGAGTTGCAGGCTATAGCACAGGAAAAGGAAGAAATAAAAAGGAAAATTGAGGAGCTGGAGAAGAAATTAAAGAAGAAAGAAGATGACAAGCAGCAACAACAACTGCATGAACAGGTATTATCCTCATTTAACTGTTCTTTTAGAAATAGCTGCTATTTCAATTAAAAGTAGCAAAAGAAGAACAATATCTAATATGTTTCTCTTTGGCTAATACTTTTAAAACTTTTTTTGAGAGGATGCTTCAGTTTCTTGTATGTATACATTATCTAGTGAATGAATGCTCAGAGAAATACTTATTTTCTTCTCTCCCACTTGTCCTCAAGCCATATCCTTTCATTATAGGAATGTAAATCAAAGACTTTTAAGTTTTGTGGTGTTGCTTTGCAAGTATTGCTAAGTTATTTAACAATCAGACAAGATAACTTATGCTAAGGTATAAACTTCTAAATTTTTTAAATAAAGGTATGCCAAATGCTTAAGGGCGAATTGTTCTTTCTTAAGCTCTTTTCATGTGTGGTTTCCTTTTATGTAGAGAAGTTGTAGTGCGAAAGAGGACAGGAGAAGAAGCTGGAACTAGGGAAAGAAGTGAAGGCTCACAAAGTGGTGTGGGCTAACGCCAGTAGGCAGCTAAGAGCACGCACCTGCTTGCTCACTCCCCCTCAGTGGGATAGAGGAGAGAATTGCAAGGGTACTGAAAGCTGCACACTCAAAGCAAAATAAGGAATTCATTCGCTGTTTCCCATCGGGAGGCATATGTTTAGCTGTTTCCAGGAAAGCAGGGCTTCATCGTGTATGATGGTTACTTTGGAAGACAAATTGTAATTCTGAACATCCCCCTTTCCTCCAAATTTTATTGCTGAGCATGATATAATATGATACGGAATATCCTTTTGGTCAGTTTGCGTCAGCTGTCTGAGCTGTGTCCGCTCCCAGCTTGTTGTCCACCCCCAGCTTACTTGCTGGTGGGGCAGCATGACCTTGGTGCTGTGTAAGCACTGTTCAGCAATAGCTAGAACATGAGTGTTATCAACATTGTTTTGGTCAAATATCCAAAACATAGCACCATACCAGCTACTAGGAAGAAAATTAACTCTATCCCAGCTAAGACCAGTGCACAAAGCCATATCTCATTTGTTTCCAAGCTTTATAGACAGTAGTATGCTCTACTATTTACTAGGTTTTTTTTGTTTTCCTTTTTGGTGCAGACCCATCTTCAGCAGAGTATCTTTCAAGCAAGTATACTTTGGTCTGTTATTGCTAGGCAGTGTTTAAACCCCAGTTTCCTTATGGGTTGCAAATAACAAGTAAAAGTTAGTTGTTCTAAAGCTTTTCTTTTTCCCAAATTGATCAATTGGGCTAAAAAATTATGTTCTCTCTTTCTGTCTCTCTTTCTCCCCTTCTTCCCCATTTCCAAAACAAGTCCTTAGTAGTAAATATTTTAAATAACAAAATACAAACTGTTGTGAATTTCATGTCAACTTTGTGACTGCTTACATATGTCTTTAATAGTTGCAGTATAACTAAAATTTCCTATGAAAGTTTTATATGCAGTTGTAAAGAGTAGAATTATACATTTTAATTACAGTAAGCAATAAAAATAAACTTTTTTAATGCAAGTAAACTAAGTACAAATAAAGATGGCTAAAGACAATTATTAATCTGTCAGGGCTCTAACAGGGTTATCATAACGTTCTTGGAACCTTCTTGCATTGCTTGTGATGCCATTACTGCAGAACCAAAATATTGTTTTATTTCTACAGCCAACAGAGACAACAGACGCTTTGCCACCTTCGGGACTGCAAGGATTTACTTCTTCCAGCGCTACAGAAGTTGCAGAGAAACAGCTTCAGTTGCAAAGGTAGTACAGAATTTTCTTTGCCAGCAAGGAGAAAACTTGGGATAATTAATCACGAGTAACACGGATCACTAACAGGTAGCCTGTTTCCACAGAGAATGGAGTATACCCCTGGGCATCAGCCTGTAACCACGATCTGTAAACTGTCTTTATAATTTCAATTATTTGTCTGAGAGATCTTAACTTAAAAGTAACATGTCAGCTTGGCTTGCCTTATTTACAAAGTTTACTTACGTTTTGTGAAGGTGTGTAAAATATAAGAAACAAGTCTGAATCTTTTTCACAGTGAATCCCTGGTCTCTGAAGACACTCGAATGCATAAACCATTTTGTTCTGAGGGTAAGTATTTAAATTTTTTACCATTGAGGAGCTGACCATGTTGAAGGGGAGGGAAGTGTTCTTTTATATGAATAGCAAGGCTGCTGCAACAAAGTAAAAACAAAAGTCTAGGTGGATTAGAAGAATGAAAATGAGAACGTGCTAGTGTTGAGTGCCTTTAACCATATTCAGCAAAAGACTGAGCATCTGAGGTCTGAGAACTGTCATTATTTGAAAGGACCTTCAAGCAGAAGAGCTTTTTTCTTTTAATAGCTGAAGAGCTTTCTTCACGCCTTCATATATGTGGTCTTATTAAAATCTAGAAAAGAGTCTAATGCTACGATTGATACTATCTTAAGTCCTTTTTTCTCAGAGGATTTAGTAGAGGAATACAATCAGAAATTATATATTCAGATTTGTTGTTGGGAAAGAAATGGCTGAAGAAATTTACTTTTGACCCAATTTGACTGCTGTTACTGTTGACAGAGGTTATCCAGTCTCTTGATGTATGCCCAGATGCACAAAGGGGAAATGTGTTTTTAGACTCTGAGGATGACCAGGAGGAACAGAGGGATGAGGCCAGCCTTGAAAAAAAAGGTACAAATTCTGAAGAGAGCAAGTTGGCTTAACATAAGATGGTGGTAAAAGTGTGGTTCATTAATGTGACAAAGCCAAGCCTTTTTTTAACAGGATTCTTTTAATGTCAGTTGTGTGACTTCCTGCTAGCACTGGTGGTTTTCAGGCTGTGTATTAAAAGTTTTAAGTAACATTGAATGTTATGTTGTGGAAAAACCATTGATAAAATAAAGTTTCTTGGCTTTTCTTTACAGGTGTAGGTCTCCTTCCCCCACCAGTTCCTGCAACACTTTTCTCCGTATTTGATGAATCCTCTACTTTGGCAAATCAGAATACAAGGTAGAATTATTCAAGACCTAGATTTCAGAGGGAAGGAAAACTGAAGTATCAAACCACTTTCTGTAGCAGCTGAAATACAGTACTGCTTTTTTGTATGGATGCGGGGTGGTGTTTTGTTCATGTTTGTGGGGATTTTTTTGTTTTATTTCATTACTCTACTTGAGAAGTCCATGATGAGGAAATACTCTCCTGTTGTTCCACCTCAATCTAAGACTATTTAAGCTGCTATATAAACTTTCCTCATTCTGGAGAGCTGTATATATTGCAGTTTACTGCTAGTTGTTTAGTAGGAAGTGGTACATCGTAATTGTTAGTAGACTTAAACTCTTGAGAGGAATCTCTGAAGATAAGCTACCCTAATAAATATTTAATGGAATGTAACTTTATCTTAGTAGTTCTGCAGGTCATACACAGAAAAGTGCCCGGCGCCCTCTTGCTGTTCGTAAACCCTCAGATTCTCTAACTGCCAAGGAGAACATACCACCAGAAGCCTCTGTAAGGAAACAGTAACCTCACAGCAGATTTCCTCTTGAGGAGAAACCACCAGAGAATGTCCTATTGTTGAACTGAGTGAGATGGGCTGGACTGACATGATGTGTGAGATAAGCAAGGATTCTAAACTTCTGTCTGGCATGGCAATACTTGAATTGGGTGGTGTTAAGATTACACTGGAATTTCATTATTTTATTAGGTGGGGTAGAAGAAAGGGGAGAGATAAATGTTGAACTTTGTCATCTTTTTAGATTTATTTAAAAGTTTTCTCTCTCTTCTTACTTTTTTCAGGATGAGCTGAATGGAATTGAACCTTTGACTGAAGATGCAATTGTGACTGGCTCCCACAAGAACAAAACCCTTTGTGCCAATCCAGAAGACACATGTGACTTCGTTAGGGCTGCCCATCTGGCCTCAACGCCCTTTCATGAGGTGGTAGCTCAGAGAGTCCCAGCTCCTGATTTTTCCCAGAGTGTCCAGAAGGAAGACTGTCCAGAATCTAAGAGTGCACCTCTGAATCAAGAAACACTGGTTTCTGAGGGACCGTACAATGAAGCTCTCTGTGTAAATAAACTGAGGTAATTAACAACAAAGCATCTTAAGCCCCTTTTCCTCTGTATCTTTCCTTGGTTGTTTTTTTACTATTCTGTTTCTGAAGAAACAATTTTCTGAAGAGATCAAAATATGCATGAGAGCAGCATTACTCTAGCTCTGGGTCCGTTTTGCCCTGAGCAGATTTAAGAGGTAATAGCAAGCCTGCTTGGCTTTTCAACGTTACTGCTGCAGGACTCAGCTCCATGGTTTTACTACCAAATAACTTGCAAAGAAATTAACACACATCCTGTCTTTGTAAGCAGAGATTAAAAGTAGAATAATTTGGTTCCTTTTATACTTGCATGCTTCTGTAGTTATTTTAGTATATAAAATGCATATGGTGATTATGGCTTAGATTTCTTCTGCAGAGGAGAAAAGCTAAAGAGAATAAAAAACTGGGAAACAACCTCCTGTTTCATTTTAAAGAAAAAAAAAAATCAGTATGGGGTTTTCTTAGTTTGGAACTGAGTTTGATATGCTAGCTGTTAGTACATAAACATGTATACCTTGCTGAAGGTGTTTGTTTACTTGACAAGCTCCCTGGGGAGCCATGCTGATTATAATTAGGAAGGAAGAGCAAGAGTTATTTCCCACTCAACCTTCCACTGCTTTAAAAGCACTGTAGGTCTGAATTTTCATAGCTGAGGGAGTAATAAACATTCACTATATCTTCTGTTGTAGCGGTCATATTTAATGGGAGAGAAGACAAAATTCATCTGTAGACTAAGATTCTGAGTATAAACAAACATTGAAGCTAAAATGAAGCTCTGACATAACTATTGGTTTTCCACTAAGGGTGGGAAGGGACTTCTTTAACATGAAGAGATCTCAGAGTGTGCAATATCCTTTTGTAGTCACCAGGCTGGCATTATCTAGACACTGTAGCTTCTGAAAGTCTGAATAGTTGATGACTTTATTTACAGCCCGATCATGGAAGCAAGCCTGGAAGATACTCGCTCGTCAGGTTCTGTCTCCTCAGGATCTTCTCTGACTTCTGTTACACAAACATCTGCTATTAAATCCCTGCATATCCCTGAGAAACTGGAAGTTGCTCAGAGTTTGCCTGCTGAAATGGTTGCTGAAGCTGGAGGTGTCGGTGAAAACATTAGTGGTTAGTACTTAAACCATTTCACTCACAAGAAGTAACTTGCAGCTGTCACTAAACTATGGTGATTTTTCTGCACTTCCTATATTCTATCTGTTTTTCTGTGTATTTCCCATTACTTTGACTTGTGACTACACTTGTGTCTCTTGTCAGAAGTAGTGGTGAGGTATACAGCATAGCATGCTTGTCAGCATCTAAAAGTGGTAAATATTAAGGTGATTGAGAAGTTATTTAAGGTATTAAAGCAGGGAGTGTGTAGGAGTAATGAGGTCAAATTCTGAGATAAAAAATTTGGACTGGATGGTACCAAGAACTTCTAAGACAGCTTTGTTTTATTTTGTCGTAATTTTTTTCTCTTTGTAATTGTATTGTCTGTTCTCCTGGTGTACTGATAAGTGCCCCATTGATAAAGGTGAATATGAATTTGAAATCTAGTGAAAGTTGCATAGTTTTGTTTTTAAATTTGCAGTCTTTGCTGTAAACTATTGTGCTGCTTTGCAGTACATTTCTCCTATTGAAGGAAAACAATACTGGTGCTTAAATAGGCTTGTGTTTGTGGTTTGGTTTTTTTCTTCTAGCCAAAGACCTTTGCTTGTCTCCGTAATAATTCTTTGTATTACAGTTAGAACAGGAACGGTCCCAAAAAGCCTTCAAAATCTGGCCTAATTAGGTTTGTGTTGAATTGTGGTTTTCGAGGTGTTTAACCTCTTTAACTCCTTTGATTTTTGGTTTATGATATTTTCATTGGAATTGTGTATCTGAAAATTCTCAGTGTAGCTACTCTAGAGAAGAATGTTATTGTGAGTCTGCAGACTATTTTATGATGAAGCATGCTCCAGACGTGGAATGAAAATACAGTTATTAGAAGGGTCACTGAAATAACTGAAATATTTGAATAGATCTTGCACTCGTTTTTTATCGTATGCACTATTTTTTAGAGCAAGATAAGAAACTTTACAGATTCTTTTCAGAAAAGAAGTCATTTGTTCAGATGTTTTAATGGGCCTTTCTTAAACTTTTGACCATTCCCATTGCTTTTTTTGTCTTGCTTTCTGCACATCTCCCTTGAACAGCAGTTCTCAACCTGGATAATAGTAATTCTACTGAGGACTCCTTAATGCTGCATAAACCAGAAAAAATTACTTCAGATTTCTGTCAGTTTATTCCTCTAAAATACATTTAATTATCTTGGGTGTCTTCCAGGAGGTAAAAGCCATAAAATTCTTAATATTGCAGAGAACAGCAGAGTTGGAGTCCAGCTTTTCTTACATAAACCTGCTGCTGTACTCAAAGGAGTGAATTTCAGTAAAACCCTTTATTTAAAAATCACCAACTGATCACTTACTCTGGAAGCAGATTTTTTTAAAAAAATCATAGAATCATTAAAGTTGGAAAAGACCTCAAGGATCATCAAGTCCAACCCAACACCACCTAGTTCACTAAACCATGTCCCTAAGCACCACATCTGCACTCTTGAACACCTCCAGGGATGGTGACTCCACCAATTCCCTGGGCAGCCTGTTCCAAGGAGTGTTCATTTGCAAAATCTTTGAGATGTACGTAATTTAATTCAGAGCTTTGTCTCTTGTGAAAGATAAATTTTACATGATGCTACAGTAGAATCATTGAGAACTCAAGATATTCTGTAAGGTAGTTTCAAAGACAAGCATTACGTTCACAGAATAAGAAACTATTGGAAGGAGATTAATTAATTGGCTTGCTGAAAGGTGGTGCAGTAAATCAGGATAGAAAGCTTCCCAGTATCCAGGTTACTTTTTCTCAACAGATATAATCAAGTCACAGAGACTCAACACCTAGTTTCAGCTCATCTGTTTCTGTTCCTTGTCTTCCTAGGTGACGGTGTAGCTCGGTTTTTGTGGAATGCTGAACAGCGTAAAAGGCTTTTGGATCCTATGCCAGAATCATTGACTGCCTCTCCAGATTTTCACTTGGAGACTGGTGCTCTGCCTGTCGTGGAGTTTGGGAAAGACGTTGAGCTAGGTAGGTCTGCCAGACACTTCACAGTGCAAGTGCTATCGATGTTATAATTGGTTTGCAATGTGCTTCATAGTCACCTTCAGTAGTTCTATGTGGTGTAGATGGGGAGTCACTCGAACAGCGTGGGTATCTATATGTGCTGTGACAGCTCATGAATGTAAACTTTCATAACAGGAAATGAGACTTACTCTATCAAATGGGAATATTGGACCAATGAAGAATACAAGATGTTTTTTGCCATTTTAGCTAATTTTCCCCAGCTGGATGCAAAAGGATTTATAATAAAGGTAACACATGTGTGAAATGTTAAAATCTCCCCAGCCAGTATAAAGTAAAATGTAGTAAATTTTATCTTAATTTCTATATTCTGTGCATGAAGTTTGCTATTTCAAGTCCTCTTTCTAATTGTTGATATAGATTAAAAGTTTCTGACAGTGGAAAATGTCCTACTTGGTAAAGTGGGGAGGGAAAGAAAGAGGATGAGAAGAAAATGAAGATGAGCAATTTTTGCTTTTTTCCAAAAATAAATGTTCTTATGTACCTTCTTGTAGGTGTATTCTCAGCCTGTGCCTTGGGATTTTTATATCACGCTTCAGTTAAGAGAGCGTTTGAATACTGACTTTGACCAAAGCTTCAGTGAGAACTGCAGCTGTTTCTTGTATCAAGATGGCTGTGCTATTTTGCACAGGGATATAAATCGCTTCACGCTTGCGGTCAGTACAGATAAGTACAATTGTAGAAGACATGAGCTCTGGCATAGGTACCATTAGTGGGTTTTGTTTGTCATTATGCTTATTGCTGAAGATGGCTTTGCATGTTTAATCCTGCAGTCTAGACCCTCTGGATTTTTTTATCGATATACAAATTAGGACTGTCAGTTGTAGCCCTAGTTAGAGCCGCTTTCTCATTCATAGATTGTGTCCTTCTTGGAGACAAACCTGAACCAATTTTTCACATTTTCTTTATTTATGAGTGATAAACAACCTGAGCCAAGAACTCCATGTTATTCCACAAGGTTTGCAGCTAAAATTCATTTAACTTTACATCTTTCGATGAGTTCCAGTCTTCCAGCCTGCTACAGAAAGGTCATAGCACTAGTGTCCTGCTGAAGGATTTACGTTTTAAATAGTCTTTAAATGCACTTGTAAGTGCATTTTGAATTGTTGCATATAAATAGGACACAAATTAAATTGTGATTTCAGTCGTCAGTTCAATTTCTTCCTCCTGATCTTTTGTCCGCTTCTGAATAATAGTATGGTTTTTTTAGTTCTGGCTGGGCTGATCATGGGCAAAATCTGATTATACTGAATTTAGGCTAGGATTCTTATCTCTGTACAGATGAGTAAGGAAAAAATGGTGAACTAGAAATATTTCACTTAATCTAAGGTAGAATGGCATATAGATACATGTTTGTTTCCTTTTTTCAGGATGTTATTTGTGGCTCTAAGTCCATCACAGAGGAAGTTATCCTACTGGTTGTTCATAATCTCCTGGGTGTGGTAGAGAAGCTCCACAAAGCAGAGATTGTCCATGGAGATCTGAGTCCAGAGGTGGTCTTTCTGGGAGACAGGTTCGTCTCTTTTTGTAAAGATAGGAGGATATATAATCCTTAGTTTTAGCTACAGCTCTTGTGCTTTTGTAATTTCTCCTCTTTAGCCGAGGTACTGATACTGCAGTCCAGTTATTTTAGGCTACAGTGTATTCTGAAAATAGTGAAAACACTTTGTTTAGGAATAAACCTTTCTTTTGTTTATAGAAATAGTATACAATGATGTTGTAAAACTTTAACTAAACAGGCTATTGCCTGTGTTCTCAAGTTCCTACTTTACCAGCGTACTGGACAGCTGACTGGATATTGGTAAATAACTTGCCTTCTGTTTTTATGTCTCTGGAAAACAGGAAATTAGGAGACAGAGGGGAGGTGGGACTGGAATATCCAGACACTTTCTTAAACAGATTGCCTGGCTTCCACTGCAGCCCAGCTTGTAACGTGATGCACTGATCTAGTTTACTTCTTTAAGCTCTTTCCCATGTTATGTTAACAAAGTTGCATATCCCTTGAAATGAGAGCTGTGAAGTAAGTGTGGGAAGACAGTAACTTTGGAATGTCTAATGATTTGGATATCATTACGTTAGAAGGAATGCACTGAGGTTATTCTTAGTCTTCACTGATATATTAAAAATAGCTATTAACTTTAAATGGATTTTGAAACTATAGTCATCTAACATGCGCTCCCCCAATATCTTTTATTTACAATTTATGTATAACTTTTATTTGTAAAATTTATTTATAAATTACATACATGTACTACTTAAGTTCTTAATGTTTTATTCACACACTCCAATGGATTTTCTTGCACAGCCCTTAGGGTGCACACATCCCATTTTGGAAGTCACTGATCTGACAAGTGGCTTGATGGACTTGGATATCTCCCGCTGGATTTCTCTGTGACAAATACAAACCAAACTAAACTGCCAAAAAAATAGGATATTGATGTGGGGGTTTTTTAGATAGCAAAACCTATCCTAGGACAAGTGCATGGTATCAATTACAAAATATGCTCATAGCATACAAATAGAAGAACAATAGTGAGAGTGTGATCTGTTTATATTGTTGGTTTGGCAGTACGCAGCCATCTGTACAGATACGCCTAACTGCCCCTTCTCTTTGTCCTCCCTAGTGTGTAGACTAGGAAAGATTTTTTTCAAAGTATTATGAAGTTTAATTCTTTCTTGTAGAAAGCATTCTGTGCTCTTGAAGGAGAGGGAGAAGTGCTCAACATTATGCTATTTTCCCATGCCACCAACTGTGTTTCTGATAACTGACAAATATAAAAACAGCATCATCACTAACCCTGTAGTGTTTCCAATTGCTTACTCTGGAGGTACCAGTATCATCTCTAACCTTCAGGCTGCCAGCAGGTTCCCATCCAGGCATACTCCTTTCAGCAGTAGTTCTTAAGCTAACCATCAGAGGGGAGCATCGACATAGCTAAGACTCACCTTCACTATGCTGTTAAATTTCATTTTAAAAAAAATAATGTTTTTTGGGTTGTCTTAAACTTCATTTGCTTCCTCTGCTCAGGATCTGTGACCCATTTGCTAGTGATGAGATTACAACAGCTCTGAAGATAGTGGATTTCTCTCACAGTCTAGATTTGAGATTACAGTCTCAAGTAAGTTTGCCCAACAGCTTTCCAATATCCCAGACCCCTCATGGACAACAGCTTCTGGTGAAAAGTTCTCTTCCTTATCAGGTAAGTATCTACTTAGCAGGACATCTTAGTTTCTGTGTTCCCTTTACAAAAATCTCTCTTTTCTGAAGTTATATTTTGAAAACTCTGTGGGAAGCTGTGATCAATAAATAATGAATAAAGAGATTTTTTCATTTTTCCAGGAGGTCTCTGGAAAGTTCTGATACAAAGACCAGTTCAGACCTAAATGTGTAAAAGTACAGACAGTAGAAATCTGTAGGGGATTGCAGAAGTTGAATGTTCTGATGTTGGTTGTGATTGCAGGTAGACTTGGTTGGCATAGCAGATATCATCCATTTGATGCTGTTTGGGGATCACGTCCAGGTCTATCAAGAGAATTCCATCTGGAAAATCAGCCAAAATGTATCAAAGTAAGTCCTTTTGCAGAGGAGGCTGCTGGGAAAGAACAAACTTCTAACGTCCTTCACTTTCTTTACAATGGTACCATCTTCAAAGCTTAGAACACAGAACTTGGTGCTGTTGTTGCCAAAAGCCTTAGTTCTGTGGGGACTTAGATGTTGCAGCTACTAGACCTGTTCATCACATAGTAGCTTTGGTGCTGTGTAGGACACAATTTTAAGCTGAATGTGAACCTAACAGTCCAGTTAAGATGATTTTACTTTTTCTTTCCTCTCAGACCAGACTGCTTTAATCTCTCTTTTCACTCGATAGACCAAGCTTGGGGAATTTTGTAAGTGGGTGGGTGGTGAGGAAAAAAAATTACATGAGAGTGTTGTTTTAGAAATGGAGATTATCTTGTTTTTCTGCTTTTTTTTCATTCTAGGCTATATTAAAGGACTACTAACATATTGATGCCAGGGTTCTGTTTGTAACAGTTGCAGAAACAGTATATATGCGCAAGAAGGAAAATAATTTAAAATCACAATTTAAGATGCGTGTGTAGGCAGCTTCTTTTTGGAAGCTGCTGTTTGTTTGTTCTCGGGTATTAATTTCTACTGCTCTCTTTTAGCCACATGTTTTGGCTATAAGACTACTCTGCCTTCATCTACCCTTTTGTTTGTTCTTAGACTAAAATCTCGTTCACATTACTAGGCACATCCTGCAGAATTTTCTGCCTTAACATTTCATAAGGATTTTCCAGAGCTCTCTGCTCATGACACAAATTACTTGATGGATGTCTGCATTCAGGACCATGGTGTGTCAGCTACACACGCTGTGTGGATGTACCTCTAGAAGTGTTGCTTTAAGAAAATCTACTGCCAATCCGGGAGTTGTCCAGTTCCCTAGCAACCTGCATTACTTATACCTCCTAGTTTGTTGTATTCAACCTTTGAAAAAAATCTCATCTTCTTAAGCTGTGTACAGGGGAAAAACACTTCTTTTCTTTACTGGGCTTATATCTGTTTTTCTGCTACTGATAGCAGTAGTTACAAGGCTACAGCAGGCTTCTGCTGGGTGCTCGCTATGCATGCCATGCTGTACCCTGTAGCTTTTGTTTTTTCTTCAGGACATCAACTTACAGGACTAGTCTGTGAAGAACAAAATCCCCATGAGTGATTGTTCTCTCAAGAGATGAATATTAATGACATAGGTTGGCAGTAAATACGTATCTTATGCTGCTGTTGTTTCAGAAATACTAAAAAAAAGGGGGCAAAAAAAAAAAAAAAGCCCAACTAAATCATTGATGGAGAATGGCTTTTGCTCTATAGACAGATATTCTAACATTGTGTCTTTGAACTATGTAAATCTGGCCTGCTCTGAAAAATAGGATTCTTGTATGCTAATTTCTATCAGAACATGATCTGTTTTTAACAGTATTCTTGGAGGGAGAGATTTCTGATAGGTGTTGCCTTTTTTTAAATTTATTTAACTTCTACAAGAGATTAAATTGAGCAATGGCAGATGAAGCCACTAAAGGCCTGGGTTGAGAAGGTAGGAACAGGGTGTTGGGGACCTCATCAGGACGTGGGTGTGGGAAAAATAGCAATAACTGTCTGGATAACTGGAGCAGGAGGAGCTGAGTAGCAGGTATAGTAAGTCTGAATTTGGAAGGATAGGGCTGGCTGTTATGGGAGCTGGGAGGGGAGGGATCAATTCAAAAGGAATTTCGGTCAAAGCTCGGGACAATGGATCAAAATAAGTAGGATTCTGGGTAGAATTACTAGAAGAGGTAACTCTAATAGGGGTTTTGATAGACTTCTGAAACAGGCTGTGCAGTTACTCTTCAGAACCCTCCTGGAGAAGAAGGGGGCCCACACGTATAAACTTAACAATACATTCCTGCTTTTCTTCTACCTTTGCTCATGTGAGTGAAAGTATTATTTCAGACTTGGTTTTTCCAGGACATTTAGTGCTGAATATAAATGTAAATCTTGACAGACATGTCGTGTGTGCATGCCATTTCACTGAAAAGTGCTCTGTTTGTTTTAGGACTGTTAACAGTGATTTCTGGAGTAAACTTTTTGGAAGAATTCTGAATGCAGGTGGTAAGTCCACAGTGCCTCTGCTGAGGGAGTTAAGAGAGGAAATAAGTGGCAAGTTTGACAGCCGTTTCCAAGAACACCTTTATGAATCCTTAGCTGCACTGGGAGAAGCTTTTCTCTTGGAGAACTTCCTGTGATTTCATAGAGGACATACATTTTATATTATCCAGTGGAATTTGTTGTTAACTTTTAATTTTTTTCAAATGCAAGCATGAAGAGTGATTTTAGCTGTTTCTGCCACACTTCACACGGGACTCGCTAAAGAATGCTGATATTGCATCCGTGCGTAGGTAACCTCCTAAGCCTGCTAACATGAACTAGCTTGTTGGAGCAGTTTGCCAGAGAAAATTTGTTGTCATAACTGCCCCCTCTCTTTTTTGCACAGCCCCTTAAATGTGTTTAATACCTAGTTCACACTGTAGTCTCTGAAACGTCTTTGTCCTAAGTTTAGTTGGTCTTTTAATCGGTGTTTCATCAATAAAGTTGTATTTTGATAGCAACTCTGTCATATTAAATGTTACAGTCAGATGGTTTCAAAAGACTTAATTTAGTATGCATGCTGGAGAGCTTCTGCCTGACCAGGAATTACTTGTGACTGCTGGATACAAAAGCCCCTCATTTGGTGGCAGCTTTCATAACCACATGGGACTTCCTGGACACTTGAACACAACTTGAATGATTCTACTCGGAATGTGCTCTCAGGGATGCTTGTCATAAGAAAAAGTAGATGAAGTAATGAGTAAAAAAAGATGCATACTTCAATTTTTCCTTCACAGTGTGAGTGTTTTATTTACTTTTGCAAGGGCTAGAGTTACTGACTGGATTGAAGTCTCTGAAAGATGCTCCCTGAAGTCTAAATTTGCTATGTGCTGAAGTGTTTGCAGGTTTTTGTGGGACTATTTTTGGATAGATATTTGTGTTAACCTTTTATGCATTGTATTATTGAAACCAATACAAAGGCTTCATTTTATTCAAGAGAACAGAATGTACAGGACCCAAAACCAAGATGCTGTGTACCTGAAGTGTAGAGGAACTTCTCTGACTTGGAATTTACTTCCTCACAGCTTCTCCCATGTATGAAAGTAAGAGTAGAAGACTGCATCACTAATAATTTCTTCTTTCTATAAAACTAAATTGGCTTTAAGTCTGGGAGATCTCACTGTCCTCTCACTTTCAGCTCTTTCAGTTTATATCCAGCAACACTGGTATGAAAACAAGGTAGCTTAGGAGGAGAATGCTCATAAAGTATTGGTCATCCCAAGGACTTCCCAGGCAAGATTTGTTTCCAGCCAACACAGAACTTCTTTATCACTTGCAATAATATTATTGTCCAGATGATGCTTTTTCTTCTCCCTTGGTAACCTGCAGTAAGAAAGTTTGGGTTTTTTTAATGCATAGCTTATTTCCCTGCTTCTGAAATGTTTCAGATGTATCCCAGGGCTCATCAAGATAACTGTCTGCACCTGTGAAATACAGATGATAGAGGTTACCTTGTTAGTGTTTATGCATTGTAATGACAACATTACCTTCTTACTCCTACTTGACTATGGCAGTGCAAATGGTAAGAAAAAGCAGATCTTGATAGCGAAGAACCAGAAAACTGATTAAAAGAGTTGCAAAAGCCAACCCTAAGAATCAAAGTTCTAAAACATTAATACTAAACTAGAAGTTACTTTTTAAAGGATATCTACAGCTGTTTACAGAAAGTCTGTTGCAAGCTCTGAAACTAACGTGCTAATACTTTACATCTGAAGAGATCACTGTAAGGAAATGTCTCAGCTAGTACCACTCATCACCTGCTGTCTTTAAAAGGTATTTACTATGTAGGACGTTCAAAATCCTAAAACAGGTAATTGGTAAAAGTATTTATCAACTCAGAGATTCCAAATGCATTCATGTCTGAGACTTCTCCCTTCTAGCGTAGGGTCTGTGTTCAGTAGGAAGATTATGAAAACCGCATAGTAGAAACATGCGCCTGTTGACTGATACATTATCGGAGGTGTAAGCTTGTCCTTGTGCTAGCAGGAGAGATTACTTAACAGAAAATTTCCAGAATGATCTAGAAACTGTAGCTTGCACTCTACCTTAATGCATGTCCCCTGGAATACTGAAATTAGGCGTTTCTGTATAAATCCAGCTGATGAATAAGGAGAATTCCTGTGGCTGGTGTATGAGATGCCACATTTGCATTAACAGCTTTTGATATGAAATAATACAATTATATAGCATTTTGATTATAGACTGTTATAGATTCATATAAATTCAGGAATTCTTAACAAAAATTTGGCAATATATAAAGGTAATTACTTTGCATTACTGCGGTAGCCTTAAATTTACATGGGACAATATTAAGATAATTTCAAGACTAAGCAAACCTGGTATGTTTATGGCTCACGTCAAGCTTTCATTCTGCAAAATATTTCAGAATTGCTGAGTTCTAGATACATACAGAACCCGAATCTTGAGGGCTACCTCTCGTCCTGTACAGCAGTATTTGTCCCCAAGTCTTCCAGACTAGCACAGCTCAGAGCTCTTCTTCTAGCTGATAGAGAACCAAGGCGTAAGAGCAGGCACAGAGATCTTACCTGTACAGTCAGGACAGGGCTGGAGTGTGCTCCCAGTAACTGGGAATGCTTCCTAGTGCCACAGGTTTGACACAGCCGAGGAATTTTTGGTTTTATGTCTTTCCTAAACCTAGGTTTCTTATTATTATCAGAAAATTGCATTGTGGATACTGTGAACAATTGATGTGGTTTGAATCTGAATCTTTGGAAGGTTTTGAACAATTTCAATAGGCTGAATTATTCCTGTTTCTACTATCTTTATATTAATTTGGAAATTGACTTCCATTATTTTCCACCTATTGGATGTGTCACTTGCCTCACTACAGGGTAATGAAAACAAACAGTCTGTTCATCAACTTCATTGAGGTTTTACAGAGTTCAGGCAGTATGATCATGTTTTAAAACAGAACTTTAAAAAGGTTTTGGTGAGCCCTTTGCCTTATCTTTACTCTAAAATTGAAAGAATTACAGAAGAGAAAAAAGTAATTACTTTTTATGAAGAACACTCTTCCTTCACATTTCCTGTCGCTCTCACTGACCGCACTGTGGATTCCATACATTAGTTAATTGTGCTTTGGTTCTACCCAACCTACTGTACATCAGATCCAACTGGTTTTTAGTTCATTAAATTTATTAATGTGTTTAAAAGCACACCTCCTGCATGCGCATCACCAAATAATTCTAAATCTTTCTTCTGTGTTCCTGTTGATTTCCCAAATAATAAATATTCCAAAATGGCTTTGGGCTAAACTGTAACTTCAGAGGTGTTGCACTCCATGCTGTGCACTAGTGATTTCCCCAGCGATGCTTCGGTGTACAAAAGCTTAGTGTTCTTATTCTGAGTGAGTTATTTGACTGTGGTCTTGAGAATTGGTGGTTAGAGTCTCTCAGTTAGCCTGGGGCTACGGGCACTGCAGTTCCATTAACATGCATGTGCTTAAAAAGATTGCCCTTAAAAACTGCTGAAGGAAGACTGAAGTTCCTTTAACAGTTTCATTCTCTTGGTTCTTACTATTTTACACTCATTGCCCTTCTGCTTGGTTAATCTCACGGAATGCTGTGTCCGGAAACTTAGAAATAAGGGGGTTTCATTTCCATTCAATCTTTTTCTGATAGAATATTTTAAATTATTAAACACGCATGTGAACATGGAGGTCCCTCAGTAAGACCAGAGAAGAACACCATTCCTTTTGTTGGTTCTAGAAATATTTGTTCCCTATTCTCCTTTTGCAATAAGTACCATCCAAAGCTATTTAATTATTGATCCAGCTGCTATGGAAGTGTGATTTACAAAGCAGGATCAGCAGCGAAGTGACACAATGCTGACAAAAGACAGATCTTAGTGTTCTGTTCAGTTTTTGTGCCTGAGCTTACATTCTCTTCCCAGTGCTTTGGCTGCACAGTTCTTCAATATCCCTTGAATTGTGTAGTTCCTTTCTTGAAGCTAAACTAGTAATGTATTTTGATGTAGTGTAACACTTTAAATAATCATTCACTCAGTAATAATTTTTTAGGGAAAAAGAGTGTTGGAGTATTGCAAAATTCAGTGGTGGCTGGATATGGCTTGTTGGTGCATTTCCTTGGTTTCCAGTCAAAACAGACCCAGTAAAGGCATCCTGGACCATTCTGCTGCACCATTAGATCTGCGTTTACTCCTAAAGAGCCAGCCTGGCTTTGTGCTTTAACTGTACTGCGAACTGAACTGGCTACAACTCGTCCTTTAATTAGCCCGTTCCCAAGGCTTCACAGTCCAGATCTGCTGATACCCTGTTTGAAAAGGAAAGTAAGTCAGGGATTAAATCCAACTGGAAGTAGGCACCTATTGTTTTAGTGGCGCATCATCTGCTCCTGCTCTGTCTGTAGGGGAGTTATGGAAGACACTTATTCATAGAGCTTTATGGAGTGTGCCATATTCTTACCTCTTGGAAACTATTGCTTAGATCTTGTGCAACCGAAAGCAGCAGTTTTTATATCAAGATGTAAAATATAAGTGTCAGCTGAAAGTAGTCTTGCCTAGCCTGAAACAGAAAACGTTACTGGCGACTGGTGTGGGCTCTCATTTGCTTAACATATGGGGAATGTGTAACAGGAATAGTCCATTTTAATGCAATTGGAAGAGTTTTTATTGCTCCTTGTCTCCTGGGAAAGCACATTTTTCACTTGGTGAGCTAGATAACAATGGAAAACTCACTGTGACCCTGTCCTCAGTTCTTTCAACAGGTAATTCCCGCACAATTGAACATTTGAGCCATCTTCATCGCTTCTTGTTTATGAGCATTCATTTCTGCTACACATGTGCTCCATGCACCAGGACCAAAATGCATTTTTCGCTTCCTATCAGCTCAGCTGAGGAGATTCCTATCCAAGTGAGCAGTAGATCTATATGCTTTTAGATTGTCTGCAAATTGCTTCATAACTTTCTCAGTTACAAGCTTAGGTTTCTGGCCTTTCACTATATGGCATATTCTTCACTTTCTTAAACTTTATTGGGGTTTCTGCAGTGATCTTTCCTGAGGTATCAATATCCTTTGCAGAGATGGATGCAGAGCAACGCGGGTGGAGGGGGAAAGGCAGAACAGCTGCCATGACATTAGGAACACACTTGCATGGGAGGAGGCTCATGGAGACATTACCGGTTTCCTTGCTTCCTTAGTAAATTCACCCTGGTCCTTGTAAAATGGGAGCCAGCAATTTGGAAATGGTGTTTGAGTAGTTGGACGTGCTGAAGGGAGAGGTAAGAAAACTATGCTTCTGAATCTTGTTGTTATTTCATTATGGTAAAAGCCAAGCTGTTTGGTGTTGTGCTGCAGAAGCTGTGGACGTTTTGGCAAAGCTGTGTTAATGTTTCTAGCATCTATAGTGGTGTTAAACTGTATTTCTGAGACAAACAGGGTTCCAGACTGGTGACCTTCCACTGTCAGTATTGCTCCTGGCTTTGCATGGGATACTAGGCAAATCATTTAAGTCCTGAGGTTTTCTTGTTTATAAAACTGGTATTATACTTTTATGTATATCTTCATATCTAAATATACATATTTATAAATGTTTCCCTTCTGTGGAAGAGAAAAACCAAGGTAACACTTTGATACATTTAGTCGCTGATTTCCTAACCTGCATTTGGATGAGTGATTGCTGTTGCTCCCTATCACTGTATGCTTCTGACAGGTGAAATGTACAATGCAACCAGTAACATTTCACCAAAGCAGCTTTGGGTTTTGATATTGGTATCCAGAGAGTAAAACAGGGGAACCGTTCCTCTGCCTGATGCTGTTGTTTAAGCTGGAGGGTAGTTGTTCTACCAGCTGTTAAGATCCACTCTTCTTTTCTATTTGAAAACTAAGCTATTTTTTATCTCAAAGCTGAATTTCGGACCTTGACCTGTATTGTGGTGAAATCATTCTTCTTAGCATCCAGCTTTTAGGAATGCCGCTGGCCTGTCAGATTTCGCTGTGATAGATGGATGCCTGTTTGGTTTAGCTGCCATACGTGTAAATAACGCTTTTGACATCTATGATAGCTTCTCTGTCATGTTCTTAAACCACCTCATAGTTCTCCCAATTTATTCTAAATTCATTCTAAATTTTTTTTTGTTCATGTCTAAGCTTATCATCTTCCCTGTTCTGTCTCTTCTGTGTTTTGCAGCTTTTATATGCACTAAATGCTTCATTATACGAGGGTTGCGTTAACATGCAGTGGCACCCCACATAGTCGAGGCAAAACCAACAGTCGCAGTTATTATTCAAAGTGATTATAAGCAGCATGAAGCCTTTAAATGGAGTATCTATAACCTCTCTTTTTGTGACATGCTATTGTCTTTCTTTTCCGAAGTGGCTCTCTTTGGGTAATACTGTATGGATGTTTCAGGACAGAAGTTACTATATGAACACGGGTGTTATATGACCTCAAAAATAGCTGTGAGCTGGAGAGCTAAATCCAGCTCTAATGAATGAAGTCCGAAAGCTGACAGCATTCAGCAATTTCACGGGCTAAGGATATTTTCTAACAGGAAAATTCATTTCTGAGACTTGTTGACAGAAACATCAAGAATGGAACTGCTGCCTTTGCCTCCACCCACCCCGGCACAGAGTGGGGGAGAAAAGCAGCTTTTTATAAATAGCTCTGTTCCTGTCAGTATTTGTAAATTCAGTGCTTTTTGTGTCAATGACATCACCCTCTTCTCCATGGCAACTCCCTACGATGTCAAAACTGCAGGGCACCATCAGAGAAACTTAAACCAGCAAACAGGTTGATTCAAGATGATTTAATTGAGAAATAGTGCAGGGGGCGGCAGGAGGGGGTGGGAAACATGAGCAGATAGGCTACAGTCAGCTCTGCTTCTCTGGAAAGCTTGCACCTGTAATGTCTCCTAAAGCTCCATCCTCTCTCTTCTTTTTCTAAGTCCTTGTCAGGAGGAGGAGGAGGTGGGTGGAAGGCAGGCACGCATCTTATTCTCCATCTCCAGTGTGTCTGGAGAGAAACACTACAGGTGACTAAGCAGGAGGAGCGTGACTGACTCACTCCTGAATTATTTTCTCACTCCCCTTCTCTCCCCCCTCCCATCTTTCCTGTTTGTTTTTTTAGCTTTCACCCAACAGCTTGTATTTTTCCCCAGGCCCTGATGAGAAAGAATTAGCAGCAGGCTCTCTTGTTACCTAATGTGCACAAAAATGTGCTCGTGGTTATCCAGGTGAGGAAATAAAAGCCAACTCTAAAAGCAAGAAAAATGAATTGTCTCTTGGATACGACATCTTTATCTCAAAAAAAAAAAAAAAAGTGCTTCTCCTTTCTGAATGTTGTCCAGGAAATACTAAAGCAACTGCCATGCCAGGAAACTGTAAATAACTGGCTTCTTTATCAGACTACCTATGGAAAATACCTGATTGCCTCACTGGCAGCCCTACTGGTTTTGACTTGATTTCTAAACTGACTGCAGTGGGGGGAAGCTCTTGCACTGGCTGTCTTGATTACAGAATTGGATTCTGCTGTGTTCCATTTGGGACTCAAGTAGCAGGAACATAATGGTTACAGCTGCAGACTTTCAGCCGGTGTAAACTGTCCGTGCTTCAATCAGCTTAATAAATCCATCTTAATTTACATCCCTATGAAGTCTGAAGCCTTAGAACAGTTTACCTTCCTTCTTCTGCAGGGTGCCGTGAGATCTGTTGCTGAAATTTAGCCTGCAGAAGCGCCAACTTGATATTATATTTTGCATTTTTGAAATTGCATGGCATGGATGCAGGCAAGTTATGCAAGATCAGCACAACGCCCACAGAGTTCCTGCATCCAGAAAGGGACAGGGGAACGCTTACCAGATTGAGAAGCAACATTTTGGTTTGCCTGAGCAATGGAATAACACGGTGTTTGTTGCTCATGGTCTGCAGTTTATACTTCTATAGGGCACAGGAGTCTTTAATCACAGATTCTCAAAGTGTGAGGCTTTGTTATGTCTGTTAGCTCCCTCTCCACCCTGCAGTGAAGCGTAAGTCAGCCATCCTGTGATTTCAGGGCTTGGTTGAGGGGAAATGCATACATAGTGCTTATACACCGGAATCTTGATGAACATCTTGCTCTTGCCCTTTGTGCAAAACGTCACTCAACGCACAGTTCCATCCTCTTTGCCGAGATCACAGCATCAGCCCATGATAAAAAAAGGTCCCAGAAAACACTGATTCCCTGCAATACAGAATAGTGGCATGTGTCTACAATGAGACCCCATCAGTTTTAACTGCGAGGTTTTAATGGAATTTATCACTGTGGTCTCCTCTGCCCTCCAATTGTGAGGATATTTTACCTTCAGTGAATTTTTCCAACATCTCCACCGACGGCCAGGAAGAGGGGGCGGGTGGCACTGAGGCACTCCTCCAGAGCAGCTGGGATTGGGGCAGTGCTGATGAGTAAGCAGCTGAGCTTCATTTGTTTGCATGTGCATGAGACTGAAGCAGGAGCTTTCTGAAGAGGCTTTAAGATTAAATTGCTAAGAATTTTTGCCTGAAGCAAGGGATGTTTCCCGTATTTAAGACAAGCAGCAACCTGCAGTCAGGAGGAAGAAGGGACTGAATTCACTCCAGAACTATTTCTCAGAGATTTTTTTTTTTTTCAAGGTAAGACTGCTCTCGTGGGAGGTGGAAGGGGCAACAGGGTCCAGTATTCTGAACACTGAGGTTATTTCTAAGATTTTTTTTTAGTTTCCTAAGCTGTAAAGCTGAGATAAATCTCTGATGTTTCTGGCGCTGCATTTTTAGCTTGGAAATTTAAATTAGCCAATAAGAACTAATTTTCTGAGGTGTGAAGCTATAAAAAAGGGGTGAAGGGGAATGCTTTTACCATTGCCTCTTGCCTGTGGTGAATAAATGCCCTTGACTGTGCTTCTAAATCGTGTACTTAAATGGTAGAATGGTGGGTGTTGTAGGAACAGCGGGTGAATGAAAGGAAAATTTAGCAAATAGACATGAGCTTATGGTTTACTGATTTGTTTAGTGCTTTTAAACATTGATAGAGTATTTGTTGTTCTGTAGGAGGCAAAATGAAGATGGTTCCTGCCTTGGGAACGTGAAGGTTTTTAATAGGCTTGGTTTGAAGAAAGGCTATTGAAACAAGAGCAGGGAGATAGGATATATTTTTTTTAAAGCTCCTGTTTGAATTGCATCTGAACAACCAGTTTATTGCTGTTGAAAACTATTTGTGGAGAGGCCAGAAGGTAGTAGAGAGCTCCTTGTCCCAGCTGCCGGCAACTTGTTTGAAAAGCCTTATTTAAGGTAGGAAAAAAAAACCTTAAATATACAGAGATGGCTCTGGAAAATAATGGTGAGTAACATCTCAAAAATCTTTTATCAGTATTCCCTCCTCCCCAGTATAAACCAAAACCTGAAACTCCTCCTAGTTTGGAACCCTCCAGACTGACAATTGTCTGCTTAGGTTGTGGTGTGTAAATTATAGTCCTTGATGAAAGTACAGCAGAGCATGAATTTTGCAAAGGTGCTGGAGCCACTAAGGAATGCACTTGCTGAGCCTGGAAGTGCAGGGAAGAGGGTAGGAGTGAGTTTACACTTTCTCTTTGCAGGCTAATGGATTTAATACTTGTATACAGTTCCATTTTGCTCTTGGAAAAGGAATCAAATGTGCTCATAAAAGCCAAAATGTCTTATGTTTAGGGAAGTAAGTGTAGTTAGTGAACTTTTACACCTGGAGTTGAGAAGGAGGAAGAAGCTTTGTCGAGTCTGGGAGAAGTGAAATCAAAATGATCTCTGACTTGTTGCCTCCCCTTCCCTTCCCAGTGCAAGGCAGGGAACGGAGCGGTGCCTAGAGGGAAAGTGCTCTGTGAAGGCTGCAGAGTGGATTGCCTGGGGAAGGGTACTGGTGCCCGATATTGAGGCAGGAACGATGGCCAGGAGGGTGCTTGGTGCCAGCAGCGATTGCGTAACTTTGTGCTGTCTCCGCAGCTGACTTTGCCAGGCGCTGGAGTAGTTAATGCAGTTGGATGCTGTTGCTGCAGTTTGATTCCACTTTGTAGAAATAGTTGAGATGAGGATCTTCCTGCCAGCTTCACCGTCAGGAGTCATCAGTTCTGCTTCTGACACTTGGGGAGCATGAATGAATAACTCTTAAAACATTAATCTAGGGCAGCGTCCAAGAATCCTGTGTTCTAAAGTCTCAAATACATTGTGATCCGACTCATTATCCAGGGACAGCAAAGACTTTGAAGAGGCGTTTACCCAGCGTGTGGACATAGTGAACTTCAAAGTCCCAAAGAAAACCTGTCTTGGCAACTTCCAGTGGTGTGTTTGGAGAGGGCAGGGGAGCACGGGACGTGCAAGCAAGGCTGCAGAGGAGCAGGGAAACCAAAGAGGGACAGCAGCAGCAACGTGCTGTGGGCTGGTGCCCGGGACAAACAAAATGGTTTTGGGGGGTATGGAAGATGCTGCTGCCTTTGGCGGTGTCACTTGACATCTGTTTAAATGGGAATTCTGCAGAACCAGTGTTAAGCACCGTATTATCTTCTATGTGATGGTTCTTTAGTAAAATTCTCTTTGCTGGTAGGACCTGGTGGGAGAGGGGGCTTTTTGCAGGTCCTGTGAGAACTGTGGAGGGAGGGACAAATGGGAGGAAGCAAATGATGCTGCTGGAGAGTACAAAGCACAGCAAGCTAGATAAAGGTGATCCTAACTGAGGAGGATTGGTAGTTAATTAAAACTACTGCTAAAAACCAGGCTCTTAGTAGTAAAATAAATAATAGCAAGACATGAGTAATTCCTCTCAGGGGAATGTCGGAGACAAAATTACACTAATGTAATAATAAAAGGGGCGTGTGTGCAATTGCTCAGAGGAATAGTAACAGGATAGAATGATTCTCACTGCTCAGAAGTTCAAATGTGGTTCAAGTCAAAAGGGACTGAAAGCTGCTGAAGTGCGCGCTCCTCGGGGCTCTGGGGCCGTTTCAGACGGCAGAGTTGCCTGAGTTACCGAACCTGCTGTTGATGCTTTACTGGCAATCCCAGCAGAGGGGTGGGAGACTGAGCTGCTTCTCTGCCTTAGCAAAGGATGGCAGGTTCAGCGTGTTGCGTTCCTGCTGCTCAGTCCGTGTTTTCTGTGAAGTGAAAAGAAGTATTTCGGGCGCAGACTGAGGATAACTGAGCCATGTGTCATGCATCTGGAGGCAAGAAAGGACATTAAACCAGCTTGTGCTACCTTATTTCCCTCCCACCTCTCGTTTCTAATCGTATAATCACTTCTGAGCTCTGTCTGCATTCCTCAAGCTGTGATGCCCGTTCTGGTAAGATGGTTAAATAGCGTAAACTCATTAACCGTTCTCAACTGGGTAATATACCGAGAGATAACGTAATTTCGTTTCCATAGCTGGCTTGCATAATGCTGCACTTCAGTTTGTGTTACTCTCTCCACTTCATCCTTCTCATTTCTATGACGTCCATCTGTTTACCAGACAAGGTTTAGAAAAACTTGGAAAAAAAAAAAATCTCGGAATACAAAAAGGAAAAAAACCCACACAAGTGATTGTAAAGAGGATTTAACAAAGAGCAGAGGGTTTGTGACACTGCAATGAGAACTGCTGTTGCCCAAGGCAGGAAAGTTAGAGAAGATCCTGGATACTTGGGGACTAGAGAAGCAGGTAGTAGAAGCTTTTTATTTTTATTTTCTTCATCCTTTCCTCACCCCTGCCCCAACCTGGAAAAAGAACTCAACCACCACTGCTGCATTTTCACCAAAAAAACCCAAAACAAACCCAAAACAACAAAAACCCAACCATCCTGAAACAGCTCGCGTTCTGGCTGTCTGAAAGTGTCCTGCTTACAGAGACTGGCCTGTGTTGTTCCTAAAAAAAAAAAAAGTGTCTATGAAGATTCATGTTCGTCTGGACTTGCTTAAAGCCTAGCAAGAAATAGCGATGCTTCCACCAAAGAGCACTTGGGGAACAGCTGAGTGATGTTTTTTTTTCTCCTGCAGACTGCCAAGGGGAAGGGAGAGGGCTTTGTGAATCCCTGAGACACACAGGTTGCCGTTTGCAACAGCAGAGCTTTGCAGCAAACAAGCACAGCCCCCAAAAAACAAGTTTAGTCAAAGGAAAGAGTAGGGTAATAGTAGTTTGTGGTAGATACGGAAGGTAATTTGGAGTCTGCTCTGAGCAACCAGGCTGTAGCCTGAGCAGCATCGCTTCTAGTGGAGAGTCAGCTGAGGCCATGCGCTCAGCACCCGCTGCCCATCCTGCCGGTATGACGTGGTGGTCCTTGAAACACCATCGTATAAAAAAGATGGTTTAGTTCTTAAAATAAAACATACCATGTCAAACTAGAAAGCAACCACACTTGGCAGTTCTGGCAAAGACAAGTGTCTCTATGAACTGATGGCTCTGAGCTCGGTTGTTTTTCCCCTGAGGATCCGGTTAAATCAGACTGTCTGTAGTGTCCGTGTTGTCTTACTGATGGCCTTCCAGTTCTCAGCCTTTCCTCTCTGCAATGCACAGTGCCTTAGAAATGACTGTATTTTGTTTTTCTTGTACTCTGTTGCCTTTTTCACTGAGGTTCAAATTCTCATAGATCTCATCTCTAAGTCTGTTGGTGTTCACGTTGCTGTGTCCAGAAGACAGTGCTACATGGGCTGTAGAGCCTTGGTTGTGCTACTTAGAGAGTGTGGATCAGGCCACTGTCCTCCCTGGTGTGTTGTGGGTATGGGTTGGGTTTTTTTTCCTTACTTGTCAACCTTTGAGTCTTCTTTCAAAGCCGTGACTTCTCAAGGCGTAGCCGGAGCTGAGGGTCTTTTATAGTGGGGCTGGGGAGAGCAGGTATGAAAGTCTTGCCTTAATCTGGACCAGGAACAGAGGGGTTAATATGTGTAGCGGCCAGAAGGCACTACACAGAGCTTAAAATAACCAAGATCAGGAAAAATTGGCTTTAAAAACCATCTGAGGCTTGATTAAAATTTGTAGTAGCCTTATGATTGGCTTCTGGAAGAATTAAGCAGGGTGTTAACGCTTTGTAAGGAGTACTTTGGGCATTGTCCAGAAAAGTACATAAATGCGTACAATAATGTTAGAAATTAACTTATTTCCTGTAACATCCAGCTTAAAGGTCTTTCTAGCACTTGTGGAAGTCACAGTGAAAAAACTCTGGTTTTGGGGGATTTGGGGTTGGATCTGAGGCACAGATGTTGCAGCTGACTCTGGAAAGAAGTCTCCCTGGGCAAGTCGTCTGTGAGCTGTTCGTGCTACAGCAAGCTGTCCACTTTGGGTCCACACAGAATTAATTTGCAGAAATCAGAGCTCCTGGGTGTGTAGTGAAAGGTGTAGAAAATCAGATTGCAAACCTAGGTGCTGCTATGGAATATTTGGGCCATAAAATGGAAGATGCATTTCACTAGAAACCTAAATGTACAAAGTAATGTCACAAGCAGTTTAGATCATCTACCACCTCATCAGCCACAGGTGATGTTGGTGGATGAGATGCTCCCGTTTGTGACTGCTGCTGAGGAAACTCCCTGATCTGTGACACTTCATTATAAAATATGCACAGTTTGGTGTTAGCAGAGATACTACTTCTGCTGCTTGGTCCCAGATCAGGAGTTTGCAAAGCTCTTGGGGCTTTTGTGTTCTCTTCCAAGTTGTAAATATGTTCTCCCTGAGCTTCTGCAAAATCGCAGCCTGAGGGACGTCAAGCTGAGCCAATAACTCCTTTAGAGAACGTTGCCATTTATTTCTGGGTCATTTAAAGCCGTGTTTTTAAAACAGTCTCTTAGAACTCAGGGTCACCTGAATTACCTGGCTACTACTCATTTGTGGTCTGTGATCACCTTTGTAATGGGTCGTGGCTGTTCTTGGACTGAGATGGGTAGTTACCTGGAAAATTCTTTCAGAAAATACCCAAGTGTTTCTGTAGGGAATCTTTGCTTAAGCACTTGGACACAACTCTTAGCCAGGCTTTCCGTTTTCATCAAAGTTCTGCAGAAAATGCCAGAAAATGCTCGTTGTGAGTCCTAACAAGCATTTGTTTTTAAAGGTCACATGTGGAAATGAACTAAATTAATACTTTTCTTTATTTGAACACATTTATCCGAATTAACTTATTTATAGACTTTATTTGGCACTCCAGAGAGCACACGAGCAAGAAATGTGTTTTTGAATTAGCAGTTAGATGAATGACAATTAAGTAGCAGGTTAACAGAATTTTTTAACTTATTTTTACAATGTCATCTTCAGGATCTCCAGAACAGAAGACATACCATTTTATTTACAGCCTAAGCGGCTGTTCCTGAGGTTGCTCTGCTCCTTTCTTAACTTCTCTTAATTATTATTATTCAGAATCTGGATGATTCCTTTAATTATATATATATATCTATATCTCTATATATCAGTAGATGAGTTTCTGGCGCTATCGTGAAGAGCGTTCTGGTTCAGCGGTCCCGCTCTGGTTTCACTCCCCACAGCAGCCAGCAGGACCCAGACCTGTTCCCAAGGAAGGACGTTCGCTGTGACCGCAGCCACATGCCAGCAGGTCCGTGTGGTCGGGTAGACTTCATGAGTGTGTTCAGCTTGCCTCCATTCATCGTGTGGTAGGGTTTTGGTGTAAAAATGTTCTTAAAGTACCAGAAACAGCCGGCATGTTTCAGTTCTTTGTAACGTGCATTGCCTGACTGTGCGCACATTTCAGTTCTTGTTGTGGAATTGGACAGCATTAATAGTTGCACAAATATTTTGGGTGGTTTTGAAATTTTTTTTGGATGGAGAATGGTGGTTAGCAGCTTTATGGTGTGTCTGCCAGCCTGTGTTCTGCTGAAACAGCACGTCCCAGAGCAACCAGCATCTTATTTGTCTTGTGCGAGTATTTATGCTATTGCAAACTGCAGCCAGAGTGAAGGCTGGAGGAGAGAGCTGAGGATAGAAAGTTAAAGGCTTCTCTAAGTATTAGCAGGAAAGACCAAAAATCACTTTTAGGGGAGGTAGCAATGAACAACTTTTTCCCCTGTTGCAGCAGTCGCTCCTTTGCAAACCGCCCCGTGGACTCCGGTGCGTTCGCAGCTCATGGAGACGGAAACTCGGGGTACGGCGTTGCGACGTGCTCGTGTCAGCGGCAGAACAAGAAGGTCCAGTTCCTGCAGCGCAGGTCGCTGGCTTCGGGGTTGCGGTGACATGACTGTGTGGCTGAGCTGTGTGCCAGGCTGCTGAAATAACCCGAGTTTAAAAATAAATTAAGAGTTAATTAAAAAAAAAAACAAAACCCCAACAGGTTTAACCCTTCACCTACCTCCTATCTCCAGTAAAACCAGAAGCTTTTTGATGCAGGTGGTTGGATTGGTTATGGGCATGGTGCGGTCTGCAGGCAGCTGCACAGTTGTGCCAGCACGGCCAGGGGACGGTGAAAGCAAAGCGATCGGTGAGTCCAGGGCTGACATAATGTTTGGATACTCATCCCCCTTGCAGCGGTCAACCCTTCCCCTTTTCTCCTCCTCCTCGTATTCCCTTCAAACAGCAGCTCTCTACCTCCACCAGCCTTCCCCCAGAATAAGGCGCCCGTACGCCACCACGAAGCACCCTCCTGCCCTCGCTGTAGGGTGGCCGCTGCTGGGAGGGTGACCGTGACACTCCTTCCCTGGCGCAGGATTCACAGAGATGGGCTGTTCCGCTGCCGAGGGCTGTGTTGTCTGGTCAGGGCCGTTGTTCCCTGCCTCCGCAGGGCAGCAAGTGGGCTGGGAGCCTCCTGTGCTGCGCAGAGCCCCGCGGTTGGATTTTGACGAACAAAAGCTGCAGCCCTCAAATTATTCTAGGCTCTTGAGAGCTGGGTTTGAATGTACCCAGAGGTAGAGAGTGACTAATAACAGCGAACGGTGTTGGAAATTTGCTGCCGTTATTTTAGCCACTAGGAAATTCTCCGAGTTCTGGTTTAATACTAGGCTGACCTAGTT
>WKFP01014238.1:266889-287418 GCA_011057875.1 Pterocles orientalis
CAGTGAGGGTGACAGAGCACTGGAACAGGCTGCCCAGAGAGGTTGTGGAGTCTCCTTCTCTGGAGAAATTCAAAGCCCGCCTGGATGCGTTCCTGTGTGATCTGATCTAGGTGTTCCTGCTCCGGCAGGGGGATTGGACTAGATGATCTTTCGAGGTCCCTTCCAATCCCTAACATTCTGTGATTCTGGGGTTCTGCCCCAGTGCTGGTGAGAGCCTGAAGCAGGACAGATTTTCTTCTTTGGCGTGACCCAGCGTGCGTTGGATGTGGTGGTGTGCATGTGCTGCAGAGGGACCCCAGTCACCGCACTGCGCTGCGGGATTTGAGCGTGGGGACGTGTCCCGATCTATAACAGCGTGCGCTGCTTTGGCAGAGGTGATGAACTCGCTAAACCAGCTTCCAGCTTCCCAGCTCTGGTGCAATTTGGTTTTTGTTTTGAATTGGGCCAAAAAAATGGAAACTGAATTAGACTGTCAAGCTGAGACGCTTCCGAATGAGCTCATGCGGAGGGAGTGCAGATAAGGCGTTTTGCTGCTGGGATCTCCAGAACACTACCTTCCTAATGTCAGCAATGCATAATAGCGAGAGGATAACCCTAACATTAGAGCGAGCAATCCAAATGGTGCTCTCTTGAAAATTTTCTGCCCACCTCTGAATGCAATAGCCTTGGGGAAAGGTAGCTAAACTGTAAGTGCTTATTTAAAGCGAAACTGCCTCTGGATTGCTCCCTCCTTATCTCCAGCCCTGGCTAATGTCATGTGGTGGTTATGAGACTTGCAGACATGATTCCTATCTCGTGCTTCCTCCCACCAGTTGATGCTGATGCTTTGTGAATTTGCAACACACCCTTTCTCCTAGTGACCCCTTTGTCCCAATTGTTGACGTATTTTTTCACTTCCCTGGCCAGCTAACTCTGGATTTCAAGAGCCATGAAATAGAAGAGGCACCACACGAATTTGATGGAAGTGCGTTTGTGCCTCCGAGGAAATCCCGGAGCTCAGAGGAGCACTGCTGGAAGGTCTAGCTCTCAACCACAGCCTAGCTCTTACCAGCCTTAGTTCTTACCAGGGTTTCCTGAATGCTTCACATTCACTGTGCCTTGCTATTAGGCTTTTGGAAGCTTTGCTGAAGCAGGATAAATTTTTCTTAATAGCTTGCCCCGTTTCTACAAGCCCCAAACAGGTGGCCAAGTACTTTTCTCCTGGCTGGGGTAGAAAAAAGGCGTCACATATGGTAGAGATGACCTTGGTGCCTCTAACTCTCTTTTTTTAATTAGAAGTGCCCATTCTTGCCTGTTGGCATAGTAAAATGTTGAAAAAGGTTTTGTTTGGTTTTTTTCTCTCCCAAAATTCAGTTCAAGTAGAGATGAAATGGTCTTAAATGGAATTTATTGCAGCAGGATGTGAGGGGCTGGTGCTTTCCTGATGCAGCGCTGGGGATGGGCAGGGTGAGAAAAGAGGCGAGATCAGCAGGTTTGATGTGAAATGTGCTCTGCTGTGTGTCTGGGGAGGGGACGCGGCGTGCGCCATGGCCTTGGCTGTGTAGATAAATCCGGCAGCCTGCGATGCAAGCGTTCAGTCGACGTTCCCTGCAGCACTTCTCGCTGGCCAGTCGCGGCTGCTGTAGCTGAGACAGGCAGGACCTGAATGAGCACCGTGGAGCGTAGCGACCGTAGGAGGCGTGGGGTGTGTATGCGCGTGTTTATAGAAATGCGTGAGTCTAATTATTTACATTATCTTGTGCAATTCTCTAGGTAAGAAAAGAGCAGTGGGCAGGGAAGGAGCACTGAAATGTTTAATAAAGGGACAATTGCTACAGGGGAAAATTAGAGATGCATCGCTTTTACTGGGAAATTTTTCTTCAAAGTGTGTAGGGCTGCTGGGACCAAACTTGTGAATAGGAAGAGTGGAAAGTGTCCTAATTTTTCATTAAGACTGTAGGCAGCAGGGGTTCAGAGCTGCCTTGGTTTCATCTGAGCTTGTGTCTTGACAAGTAAAATCAGGCTCTTCCATTTATAAAGAACTTGCGTCTTGTTCTAGAAGACTGTCTTAGCATGTAAGCCCGTGAAACATCATACTTATGCAAATCTGAAGCCAGTGCCAAGCCCGGGTGACTCCTTGTAGAATACAAACGACGTTTCTCTGTGACGCTCCCAGAGCTGTAGTTGTGTGGTGACTCCTCGCCGTTGGCACATCAGCAAAGCAGGGATGCAGCAGATGACGGTGATGGTTGGCGCTCGGTCGCGTTTCCTCCACGCCTAGCAGGACTATGCTCTGTTTCCTCATCTCTCATCCTCCACCACGCTGCTTTTGCCTCGCTAGTTCCAGTCTTCTGGAGAGAGAACGCTGTCCCCCTCTCTTGATTGTAGTTTGTTCTTTGCTGCTCTGAACATCAACGCTCCTTTTTTTTGATTACGTGTGTGCACGGGGCCTGCCCTGGAGGAGGAGACGCGCTAATCCCCAGACAGAAAGGAACCTGGCTGATTTTTATTTCCTCTACCCTAGGGACGCTGCTGTGAGGTAACCGGCAGGAAGCCTCGGTGCCTTTGGCAGGCTCTGGCAGGCGAGGACCTGCCGTGTAATGTAGGAGCGGTGGCTGCACTTGGAGGAAGCAGCCTTCCACAGTTCAGCCGGGAGGTCTGGAAGTGAGGATTAGGAACCTCAGAGCACAGCTGCCATGGCAGGGTTTCCTTTATGTTCTCTGAATGACCCCACTTCTGTCCCTTCTCCATGATATTACAGCAGATCTGCTGCGTTCCAGCCAGATCTGGGGCTCTGGTGGTGGTACAAAGATGCTGCAGCCTAGTTAGGCGGGATGAGTAGGCAGGAAGGCAAATGGGAATGTGGCTAAAAGGTCACTGGACTGGGCCACCGCTGGTGACAAGCCGCTCCCAGCAGACATGATGACAGCCTAATAATTATTTGTAGCGTGTCATTTGTCTGTTTATTTTAAGGGCAGTTCAACAAAACCAATGTTGGAAAAAAAAATTTAAAAGGCTTTTATCTCTGCTCTTTGTACCTAAAAATATCTTAGGGTTAAGCCAGCATTGTTAGAAATTGGAAGAGGACAAGAATCCTCTTTATTTGCAGTGGAGAAAGAGCAGCTGATGTGTTTGCTCTAATCCCCAAAGTGTCCCTAGTGCTGTCCCCTTCCACCTACGCCCACCCGCCGCTGCTGAGCAGGGCTGGAGCTGGTGTCCTGCTGCCCATCGGTCGCTTGTGGAAATGTCTGTTCGCAGGAGTCGGTAAACCCCGAGGCTCGGCAGAGGCAGCGCAACAGGATTGTGGGGTGATCCTAGACTTCAGAGCTCGCAGCACTGACTCATGCTGAGCGACAGGGGAGAAATAAAAGCGCCAGGTCATGTACTGCTCATCTGCAAGGCAAATAAATCGGCGAATTCCTCTATAGCCAGCCATACAGCAAGCAACCAAAGCTTTCCTGCCGGGAAAGACGAGGAACTGGTGGCAGGTCCTGAAATCTGCAGCCAGGCGACACAGGCGGAGATGTGTTAGGAACTGCAGCAGCTCTGGGCCCCGAGGCTGTGGAGCAGAGAGAGAAGAGCTGACGAGCAAGTCGGAGCTTTAATAGGTCAGCAGTGAAGTGGGGGGGAATAGGGTGGAGGGGAATGGGAGGTGGTGTCCCCAGGGTTCCTGCCAACCTCGGTGCGCAGGTGTGACTCTCGGCTCTTTCTCTCTCATCCTCTCTAGGGACCAGCTGGAGGAGACAGTGAGGAGAAGGCAAGATGGTCCCCAGAGGCTCTGCTGTCAGCATGTGTCATTTTCCTTGGAAGAAGAATCCGAGGCTTCTCCGCACCGAGCGCTCCTACAGTGTCCCATCTGCTGCCACACCCTGAAATCAAACTCAGCAGCTTAGGTGAACCAGGCACTGTACAAACATGTCAGACCTGCCTCCACCCCTTTTTCTTCTCCCGCTTTCTCCTGCCGTCTTTCCCTCTCAAGTTTATCGGCGTGTCAGCGGATTGCGGTGGCAGAGCGTTCCCGCCTCGCTTCTGGTTACGGAGCAATGAGGAGTCGGGGGTAAGCTCCCTCCCGTACATTTGGGGATCGACATTCACTTGCTTGCTTTGAAGGAATAACAGCACGGTCCTAATGGCCGCTGTTCCGTGCGATTTGTTTCCTCTGTTCACAGAGGACTGGGTTTGTCGGTTTGAACTAGCGTCTTCGCTCCCCGGTGGCTGTGCTGCTATGGCTTAACCCCTTCCCTTCGGAGCCGAGCCTTGCCGCTGCCCGGAATTAGCGTAAAGATCACACGCGTGTTGGCCGTGGCACCCTAGGGCAAAGTGAGAGGGGAACGGTTTGGGGGCTCATAGAATTTTTTTTTTTTTTAAGGGATGGTTCTGGAAGGGAAGAAAAACCAGGAGCTGGATTCCTTTGGGAAGGAGTTTGCTTCATCTTTACTCCTATAGCCCAGCAACACGGTCCTCCAATCGGCTTTGCTGCGTGACAGCGGGAGAGTTTCCCTCCAGACCCTTCTTTCTCCTCTCACTTGGAATTGTCCTCTACCGGCGTCGTTGCAGCAGGACTGCCAGTAAGATCTTGGGTTTTTTGCTTTACAGCATCTTTTAGCATGAGCCTGTGGTGCCTGGGATCCAGTGATTTACCCTAGTGACCCTCAAGATGATGGGGAACGTGCAGAGGAAAATAGTTAAATCTTGCAGGGTGATGCTCTTAGAACACTGGGGTGAAGAAGGGGTTAAAAATTACTCTGGGTGATGCTTGAGAAAGCTGACAGCGTGTCAGGAACATGCACGGGAGACATTGCAATACCTCCTTTTAAGTCTCTTGTATCCACAAGGACCCTCACGGTATCTTCCGGAGAGGTCTGATTGACTCCCGGTAGATCCCCTGGTGTCTGTATTCCCGACCTTCTGGCTGCTGCGCCAGCCAAGATGCTTTCAGCACGCCTACAGAAACTAGGGTGTAGTACTGGTGTAGTACTCCTGCGCGTGTGGGTGCAGGAGTGTGTTTTGGCCGTTTGAAAGCTGGCTGATCTCCTCCTGTTTAAGTTACAATCTACATTTCTGTTGGGCATCTGTACGGAATTGTTTTTGCCAGGTGGTAACCGACACTTACAGCCAGGTATTTACAGCTACAGGAAACTGTCCTGCCCGTTAACGTGTGCTGATGTGTTTGCTTTCTTCTTTGCCAGGACTCTAATGCCTTAATGTGTCTGGGGACAGAGCACTGAAAAAAGAGAAGTTTGTGGCTGGTGAGTTCTTGGGTGAGGCTGGGGGATGTACGTAGGGTAAAGAGATATTTACTGAGTCTTCCTCTGCTTTCCTGGGTTTTGTGCCTGGGTAAAACCTGAGTCAGCTGAGCCCCTGTACGGCTGCTGGGGGAAGGAGTGCTGCTGCATGGTGCTCTCTCAAGTCCTGTCCCACTGGAAAGTCTCATTTTTGACGGTGTGATGAAGTTGTATATTGATTTTAATATTCTACACTGCCTTGGTTTGTACATCCTGCCTGCGAAGCGTGAGCAATGGTTTAGGTATCTAGTAGCAAAGCTGATCAAATAGTGGAAAGAGCTAGCAGCAAATAGTTTGCTGGGTTAGTAACTGTGCGTGCAGATGGACAGCCTGTTCCCTGTACCGATGGGTGTGAGGTGTCTGTACCTGGAAAGAATATCCTGGGTCCTGCTGCCGAGGCTTGTGAAAGCGAGAAACATTACCTCGTGCTTGATCACAGAATAGTTTCCATTCATAAGGATCAGCACTATAAAAGTTTGGCTGTCCTGCCTCCCATCGGAAAACAAGAGCACTTTCTAACCTGCTTCTCTGATGTGCTTAGGGAAATTCACAAGCAGAGAAATGAGCTAAATATTTGGTGCAAATTGGTTAAAATAGTTTGGACTAGCCTTACTCCGACTGCAAGTGAAACTCAGCCAGGCTCTGAGTTCGGCATTGCACTTATGTTTCCTTGAGGGTACCAACAGAGGCACCGTGCTGGAGTTTCAGAGCTGCGCGCCAGTTCTGTACACGTACAGGACATCAGCTCTGAAGTTAGCCAGAGCGGCTGAAGGCTAACCCGTATGTTGTGCTGCACACCACCGATAGCTGGAGGGAGTACGGTAACATTTCCGCTCTGCCAAGGGAGGCTCTGGACCAGGGGACCAGTTTTCTTGCCTGTTGTACTAACCCTGCTCCTGCACCGCTCTCATTGCCTTCTCCGTTATGATCGTATGGACTCATTGTGGTGCAGAATCGGGGCTTGGCTGATGCAGGTCTTGTTTTTGAAGAATTTCTCAGTACGGTTTGTAAAGGTGCAGGAGGATTACCACGCTGCAGTTTGGTCATTAGTGATGATGTTTTGAGATTGATCTTCCATTTGTCTGGTGTAAGAGCAATGTGAATGTAGGGTGATGATAGACTAAATGTTCAAACCTATTTCCCTCAAAAAAAAAAAAAATCTCAGGAAATTCCACTGACCTTAGGCTGAGCCATTTTAACTCGTAGAGTTAGTAACTAGATTATTTTGTAATTAATTGATGAAAGGAGTGTAGGTGTAGGCAATCACAGTTATTTATCTTGCGTTACGAGTGTGTTTTGGTGTATGGAGTGCTGTGTGAATGTTCGTACTCCTGGCGTGTGTTTTTCCTTTCCAAACAGAGCGGAATAACCGATACTCCCTGGGAGAAGTCCTCTGTTAGGATTTACATTTCCGTAGCGGTGTTGGCAGCGGTAGGAAGGCGCTGAGGGGTTTCAGCTCGTCTGTCTCCTCTGTGCTTTGGGGCACGCTGCCGAGGCCGCGGTTTTCCCATCAGTTATCCCGGGAGGATGGCACCGGTGAGCTGCCGCACAGGCTGTTGACAGCCGTTCGATTTGTATGTACTCGCTTTGGGGGAACACGGTGATCATAAATAGGGACTGAGGCTGTCTGGTGTTGTTTGGAAAAAAGTTTAACTCTCGCATCTTCACACCAGTGAGCAGTCAGGGGACCGCTGCGGCGTCTCTGCGGTGCTGCTGGCGCGAGGAGTGTGACCCAGGACACCGGTGCCTCTGCTGGGACGGGTCTGCTTGCCCGCAGTCGGCCGTGCCTCCTGAGCGTGCGACTCTCGCTCGGCTCCTGCCTCGTGCTTCCTGGAATCGCAGTCTGTATCGCGCGCGTTTGCAGCGCGGAGCTGCGGCTTCCCTCTTGTGCCAGGGGCAGCTGGAGCTGCCATCCGTGGCGTGGGGGGGCACGGCGAGGTTACCGCGCTGGGGACCCCGTGTTTGGAGGCGCTGTGTTTGAAGCAGCGTGTTCCCCAGATGCAGCCGAGCGCCTTGGCTCCTTCGAGCATCATGTGGGCTGGCGTGCCAGATGTGGCCCCTTGCACTTGTCCCGGCATAACCTCCTGTCTGATACGTGGGATGTTGCTGTTCCTGTGAATTTTTGGAGACAGAACTTTCAATGTTCTTGTTCTAAGCTGGGTGGTATTTTTATGCTCATTTTGGGTGGATCTGACGCACAGGACAGTGGAGAGTGAAGCCCCGTGTCCCACCCTGCCCTGAAGCTCTTTGGTATTCTGAGTTAGCAGCAGAAAACAGCCACTTGGTTTTAACCCTGATGCATCCTTTGTGGCGAAAGGATGTCAGCAAACCCCTCTGAAGCAATGCAGTCACTCCTTGGACGTGGCGCAGTGCAGGTGCATAAGGCAGGTGTCAGAGGTGCCGTGCTGTTCGAATATCCAGAACAGGGCACAGCCACGTCGGCTGTTCGAAAGGTGGGGAAAAGGGTCATGGTGGTTCTAGGGGCTTATGTCGTGGGCTTACGACTGGCAGCACGCGTCCCCCTGGCTTTGGGGGAGGAGGATGCGATGAGCTGCTGCCTTCTCTTGGTGCTGCCTGTGACCCCTCAAACCACAGAATCACAGAATCACAGGATGGAAGGGACCTCGAAAGATCATCTAGTCCAATCCCCCTGTCGGAGCAGGAACACCTAGATCAGAGGATCACGGACGGATGGGAGAAGGCTAACCTTATAGCGATGGCTCCCGGTTGCCGTTGAGGTTTGGGTGTGATTTCTGTCATGGTGTCTAGCCCTGTGTGCTGGTGTCGAGATCTAACACGTGGTCAGGGCATGTCTTGGCTCCCGTGGGTGCTCTGCGCCCGTGTTTCCTCGCTGTGGAAGGCAGGCTGTGTTGGGCTGGAGCTGGCCTTGAGAGGAAGTTAAAAACCAGCCAGGAGACATAGGAGCTCTTTCAGTCTTGCTAATCTTGACATCACTGGGAAGAAACCAAGCTAATAATTTTTTTTCTTGGTCTCGTCTGCAAATCAGGATAATAATTCCTTTTCCTTACCTTTCGTCTGTTTAGATGAGACCCCTGGAGGGTGGGACCTGACTTCAGAGACTGGTGCAATGGCCCAGTGACTCTAGCTAGGGTTTCCAGGGGACTGTAAATAATGGAAAACTTTATTATCTGTCAAGGGGGAGAAAAAAAACCCATTAGCATTTGGGACATGCCTGCACTGGTTTCGGGAAGTTAGAGGTCCTCCCTTTTTCTTACATGGCCCAGAGTGGATTTGGTCTGGTGTAGCTGGAACACACCTGGGAGCGTGTCACCGAGCAGCGTTCGAAAGAAGCTTTAGCAAACAGCCGTTCACTGTGGTTCGGGTTTAGTCCTAATTTATGAGCAAGGAAATGGAGCAAGGGAGAAGGAGGCAGCACCGTGGCCTTTAGACGCTGTTCAGCAGAGCTGGGGGAAAAACGTCAAGCAGTTGTGTTTTTTTTCCTCATTTGTCAAAAATAAACCCACCAGTGTAAGAAATACATCTCTCCTAAGCTTATTTCTAATGTGATACTAATCTGTGCGCTCATGTGTGTGTCTGGGCAGGATTTAGAGCGTTGCATCAGTTTGCTGTGCTGCTTTGCTGCTGGGGGCTGGTGGGAGAGAGCGAGCAGAGGAAGGAAAGGAAACAGGGGAAGTGATAGCACAGCAGGCAAACACCCACTCTTCCTTTGGGGGAAGAGAAGAAAGTACCTAAACCGGTATTTCTAAAACTAGAATTGCAGAGGAACGTGGAAGGTGTCATCGCGCCAAGGCTCTGTGCTCTGATCCCATTTCGGATTTCGGACCGTTTTGCTTTTCTTTCTCCCTTTCGCTCGCCCTTTGTTGTGATTTCTGGCTGTGTGAGGTCACGTTTAGGTTTGTAAGCTCCTCAGGGAAGCAACCTGTCATTTTTTTTTTTTTTTTGTCTGCAAAATACTACGAGCATTTATGGCTTGTTACGGATAGCAATCGTGGCAGAAATGTCAGGAGGGCAAACAGGAGGATTTTGGCAGGTACGGGGTACAGTGGAATACCGCGGGTGCGTGTCCACACGTAACACACGTGAACACACGCGTACACGGCAGCAGCCATCGCGTTGGCGATGGGTTACGTGGCAGTGACCTGTACAGCAGAGGATGGAAAGATGTCTCTTCCTTTTAACTGGTGGGTTCTCTGGGATCTTCATCTTCCTGCTCCAAACTCCGTCTGCATATGGCACATGTAGAAAGAGTTCTCCTCCTCCCTCCTCCTCTTGTAGCTGGCCAGAGTAGTTCGGCGTATCAGCCGAGGGAGTGCTCCGAAATCATGGGAATTGCTTTCCCCAGCCCAGGGACCAAGCGTTATCTGTTGTCCGGGGCGGGAGGAATGCAGCAGGCTGTCCAGATCCAGAGCAGTGCCGTAAGCCCTGATGGTGAGTTCGGCTGCTGCAGCGAGGAGGGGGAGGGAAAGCTTATTTTTAATTGGGAACGACACAAGTCAGGCTGAAGTAGCTCTCTGCTGTCTCGCTGTCATCGAGCGTACGTGTGAGCGAAGGAGCATCTGAACGCAGCTAAGTACCGGGTGTGTGTACTAATGGAGCGTGTCATTGTGTGTGCGCGGCGTGGAGGCAGGTCGGACGCAGTGACCGTGCGTGCCACCCTCTTCGAGTGTTTGAACCCTCCTGTTGTGATGAGCGATTCCTGAGAACAGTGTTTATCCCCTCCTCGTTTTCGGGGGGGTTGATTCCTTCCCGTGCCCTGCTCCTCAGGTTGCCTGTCTCCAGCCATTCCTCTTTCCTAACTCATTCCCTTTTCTCTCCTCCATCCTTAATCTTCCCACCCCTTCCTCTCATCTCAGCCTGACCCTTCTCTCTTCTTGCCCCTCCTTCCAGCCGGTCCCTCCCCCTGCTCTGGAGCCGCTGGCTGTGGGATTTTTTTTCTCATGCTGGCTGGCAGATGTGACAGCTTTTGGAACTGTATCGTCTAGGAACAGCTATATCTGGAGTTGAGAAATCTAACGTGGTTTCCCAGGCAGCAGGAACGGATCGCTGAGAGAATTTCAATCTCCGACTGCTTTTGTCTTGTGGTAGCGACTTTTATTATTTATGTTTGTGACATTTCTTACAGTATAGCTGTCAGCAGTGAATGGAAGAGTAAAGTCTGGTAGATTATTATGAAATCGGCGTCACAGTATTTGTGTTATTGTATTAAAGGGATGCTGTCTACGGTTAAATACAGGTTTGGCTTGATTTATAAAATCTTATATGCATAAAATGTTCTTATGAATTTCTTAGTGAATTGGAAAAGGCCTGGTTTATGTATTTTTATTTAAACATTCTCTAGCTGGGTATTGGAAATACAAGTAAATAGCTCTTGCATGAAAACCACAAAGTGAAAGGAGACTGGTTGCAGACAGAGCTTCTCGGTGAAATGCAAAACCTACACAGATCATTGCAATATTTCAGATAACTGTTTATAGTGCATGGATTTCGTTTGTTCCTAATGCAGTGTGCCTTTAAACCACCTGTCTGATACGGCAATGTCTTTATAATCAAAGATTGATGCTGACTGTATAAAGCAAATGTCACTGGGTACCCAGGGGTGTGTTGTATTTGCAGCTGATTGCATTTTGTTGTTTTTAAGATGTCAATTATAAGCCAATACGGTAGATGCAGCCCGTGTCAGCTAGTCACCCTAAAATTGGCCATGAACTCGGTAGGTGCTTCTCTCTGGGTTTAGGAAGCGTGCTTGTGTTCGTAGGATCTCGGTGTCGTGCAGGTGTTGACTGGCAGGTGCAGGGATTTCATGTCCATACACTAATGCAGTGTTTGTCCTTATGCAAGCTGATGGCACAGAGCCACTGTTCCGTTTGGGGCCAAAATATCACCCGGGCTTTAAAAATCTGCATTTTGAAGTAGTTTAGTTGGAATAATTCTCCTTAAGGGGAGATGATTGAAATGTTCAGAAAACAATTGATAGTACGAGTGCTGGTGGTTGTGGCATTTGCTGTGGTTGTGGCTGTGTGACACCTTCTTTTGCAGGACCCCTTGCCACCTGAAGCAGTTCAAAAGCAAACTTGAAAGACCCTGTGTGCTAAGCCCTGGGTATCTTCTCATGATGAAGATGAGGGATGAAGCAGTGGGAGCAGAAGGAAAGATGAGTGGTTAGGACAGTGACACTGCTGTGTCTGGAAATGCCCCTGTTCTGGTGGATGAAGGAGCTGTCACGACTGACGTGTGGTCAGCAATTCAGAGCTGAAGCCCTTGAGACAGCGCTGCAGATAGGCTTCCTGCTTCCCTTGGGGGCTGTGGCAGCTCCTCGGCAGCACCGGCTGTTGGTTGGAGCAGTCCTAGCACCGAGAGCTGTTCGAACAGCTTTCCAGGGCTGTCTGCACTCTTTTCCTTAAGGAACTGCCCTGTGACCTTGGTCTCGATGATCAGTTAATCTGCGGCACCTGAGAGGCCTCCGAGATGAATCACTGTGTTTGAGCAGCTGCAACGCAGACCCGGGGCACAGAGGCTCTTCCCACAAGCTCTCCATTAAGATGCATTTGGGTTTGCATTGGAACATATTCTAGGCAAAGATTATTCTGGCTGTGAAACCTCTCCTAGGCAGAGCAGTTGCTTCCAGCCTCTTCTGTAAGTTTTTTTTTAGTTGCCTCACCCTTTGCTTTCTTTTTCAGCTGTAAGGTGTCTCTAGGAGGTTTCTGGGCACGGTGCTGCAACGGGCATCATCAGCGCCTGAAGCCTGTGTTTCAGCGAGGATGGACTGCGTGCCTGGGGGTTTGGGTGGCACAAAGATCCTTCTGTGACAAACCGACCCTTCCCACCCCGGCAGGGATACAGGGTCACCGTAACCAAATTCTAAGCCGGTGTGTGTGCGTTCTCAGGATCTTGGTCTAGGCAGCAAAGTCACTGTTCACTTGGTGGCTGCACTTTGCTCCCCAGACAAGTTTTAAGTGGAACAACCTGGAAAATGTTTGACAGAACAGAGGAAGAAAGCACGAGGTCTGCTGATTTTCAAGAGCAGTGTCCTCTGGAGGTGTGTTCGTGCCCACGCCGCAGGGTGGTTTTTTCTGTACGTGTTCGTGTCTCTGACCCTTGTAAATATTTGTTCGGCACAAATAGTTGGAAGCTGAGGTCCTGTACGGGGGAAGAGTGTTGAAGTTGAAGATCAAGTGACAAAAATCCTCTACCTGATGTCAAGGAGGAGGTAGTGTTCATCACTCGATAAGCAATATTAGTGAGAGGCAAATGCTAGTATTAAAGTTGTCAGTAGAAAAGGAAGAGCATGTAAACCTTTTTTTTCCTCTGTGGGTGGATGTTAATTGCCTTAAAGAAATCTGTGCAGCTTTTTCCCAAGCTAGGGAGCTTTAGCACTGAACTGCCTGAAAAGTGTTGGCACCAGGTCTCTGCTTGGTCTCATCTTTCTTCTGGCTCCCGTTGCGCAGTTCAGCCCGTGCGTGGACAGAAAGCATCCGGGAGAGGAGTCATGAGCAGGGTCTGCTCTCGGGGTCGGACCGGGTTGTGCGGGGCTTGCTCTTGAAAACCTCCGAGGATGAGGACTGCACAGCCCGTCTGGGCATCCTGCTCCCGTGCTGGGCTCTCCTGCTCACAGCAAAGTTTTTCCTTCTGTCTGCTCAGGACCTCTCATTTTGACTTATCCCTGTCATCTCTGGCTCCCACCACCCTCCACTGTGAAAACCTGGCTCTCCAGAGAAAATCTCCCTACCTCTGAGCTCCTGTTTCCTGGAAACGGTAATTCCCCCTTACCTTCTCTTCCCTGTCTTCTGTGGAGAGGCTGTGACCGTCCATCGCAGTCCTCCAGGTTATTCAAGCTTTCCCACCTCTGTGACTGCGTGCGGAGCTCCTGTTCTTCCTTTTCCTTCGTCTCTGCCCAGTTTCAAAAAGATGTAAAACTTCTGGCTTTCTGCTGCATCTCTTTTTGGCTGTACAGTCTCAGTCCAGATTTTGAATGTCTCTAGTGTTTGGGTATATTTGAGTGTTAGCTGGTTTGGGCTTTTTGCAAGTGTAATGGCTGTTCACACAAACTGTCTCAGCCCCCGAGGGAAAGGAATCTTAGATTTTAATTTTAGCTTCTTCAGCTACCTGCTGACAGGGTTTGATTTCCACCTACCACCTCCTCTCTCTCGCCCAAGCCCTCTGGCAAAGCTCGAAAAACTGAGATCCAGAAATCAGTCTTGAGCAGCTCTTCCTTTGGCAACAACTCTGTTGTCTTCAAACGAGAACCAAATGTGTGCTGCTGACTTGGAGTAACCAGTGAGGAGACAACCTGAGCCCTGGAACCACCCTTCGTTCCAGGCTGGAACCCCAAAGCCACTTCACCTGGGTACAAGCCTGTAAAATATCAACGTGCATCTCACATATATTGTAATTCACGTTTCCTGACATGAACGTTTATGGAAATACAGGAAGCCCGTGGTAGGAGTTCATGATATCCCAGGTGTCTGTGTCTTTTCTGGAGTAGGAGCACTGCTTCACAGTGGGCAGAGCACTAGAACGGTCACTGGACATCGCAGCTAGGTGGTCCTGAGCAAGTCCCTGCTCTCTTGTTGCCTCTGTTTCCTCTTCTGTAAAAACAGCAAGAGCGATCAACTCTGAAGGGCTTGTCACTAGAGAATGTTCTTAATACCATGTAGTTAACTAAAATAATAGATGTGTGATATTACTGATGGGGCATATCGAACGTACAAGAGTGCTGATGGCATCGTCTTCTCTGATTCAGGCAACATGTTCCGCAAGAAGAAGAAGAAACGCCCGGAGATCTCGGCTCCGCAGAACTTTGAGCACCGTGTCCACACTTCGTTTGACCCCAAGGAGGGCAAGTTTGTGGGCTTGCCACCTCAATGGCAGAATATTCTGGACACGTTGAGGCGCCCCAAGCCGGTGGTAGACCCTTCAAGGATCACGAGGATGCAACTCCAGCCTATGAAGGTAAGCGAGGAAGAGCACGGTTTCCTGTCCCCTGGGCTTTCCTGTTCCTCGGGGAGGCTCCAGTTGAGGCAATGGTTCCATTGCCCTGTATGTACTGGAATATATCTGTATGGAAGTGTAGGGCTATGGGATCTGTAAGGAAGTCCGTGGATAGGAGGGTCTGGGCTTTGAAAACACTTTTTTGGAGGTGGGTGACAGTAACCTCATCAGACATAAGGACAGTGGTGTCCTGGCTGCACTAGTGTCACTGTTGAGCTAACCAGCTGGCTGCCCGTCGTGATAACGAGGACTTGTGGAAGCTCCTGGGGTAGCTGACAGAGCCCAGGATGTGTTCGGCTGATGTACAGGGAAGCGAAGAGGAGAATTTGCGGGGAGACCTGTTTTAGCAAGTTCGTCATTCTCGTGGGTGAGCACATTTGGCTGGTGACGGAGTTGAGAGGGAAGCCTGAGTCGGGGAGAGCGGGGTAGCACGAGCTTGCTGCTCGTGGGTGGCTCCGTGAATGAGAGACCAGGGAGCAGGGCTGAGCGAGGGCTTGGGCTGGAAGGGTCCATGAAACAGCATTTAAATAGGAAGTGGGGCATAGCGAACGGGAGGATGTCCTTAAAGCCATCCTTCAGCGAGGAGAAACAGGTTCCTGATCCCTGTAGGTGGCTGGATGGCTGCTGGGAATGGCACCTGGAGACTGCAGGGAGCTGCTGCGAAGAGAGGCAGGTTCACGGTGACCCCCTGGAAAAGGGAACGAGAGACGGTGACAGAATTATTGTGCTTGAAGTCTTGCCAGCTTGTGAGGAGTTTTTATTCCCAGTTAAAAACTTACAGGGGTCTAAAAAATGAAAGGTAAATTGTAAAAGAGAGATATTGCCGCTTGGGTTTTAGGAGGGACACAGAAGAGAATAGTTTGCTATCGGATGGATGGATTTAGCTTTTTGTGTACTGATGCTTAAAGCGTGGGCACTAAATGGGGCTCATGCGAGTATTAATGCAAACTCAAACCTGCAATTGAAATGGCACATCAGGATCTTCGAGCTGAATGCTGATGGAGAAATGAAAAACCTCCTCAGGAAGAATGGGTAAAAGAAAAGGGAGGAGGTATTGCCTTGTTCTGTGGTGTCCTGAATGCGCTTTGGGGTTCAACATGTAGTAGGAGATGGGACCAGAATCCAGAGAAGAGGTAAAATGTGTAATGAGAGACCAACTTGGTCAGATCAGGGGCTCTCTAATGAGCTTACACTGCGGGAGGATTGCTCAGAAGGGTGGAAACTGGGTCAAGTTGTAAAGGGCAGATAGAAAGGGAAGTCATACAGGGACAGAACTGGGAGGCCAAGGCACAAAGAGATGTTCTTCTCGGAGAACGTAAAGGGCACTAAGCAGACATCGTAAGTACGGTGAGGAGGACACGGAGGATGAAGGAAAGAATGTGTTCACTGCTCGTGTAGGAGAAGGTTAACGGCTGGCACCGTTCTTAGATGTGCAATGATTTTTCTTTATTGAGAAGGTTAGCTGTGATCAGTGGGCTAACACAATTAACACGAGCGTGAAGGGATAAGAACGCAGGCTAGAGTGAGAAGAGAACATGAACAGAAATGAGAAGTTGCATATTTTCAAGTCATCTGGGCCTAATGAAATTCAAGGAATTGCAGATCAGTCGGAATAATTTCAATTCCCGGAAAGAGGCTGGAACAAATAAGCAAGTAATCTATTTGCAACCACTTCCTAGGAGATAGCGGGGTGATAGCTAGCAGCCAGCGTGGATTTATCAAGAACAAATCGTGTCAAGAACCCAATTTCCATCAATCAGAGGGTGTCAGGCTCTGGGTCAGGGAGCACTGATAGCTCTCTCCTGTGTCCCGACTTCAGTTCGGCTCTTGGCGCTGTACCTGTGGCTTTCCCAGAGCAAACTGAGCAAGTCTCCTCGAGTGTCAGGAAACGTTTCCTCGGAGGAACAGTGTGAGGCACGACTGTTGAAACAGAAACGTGCACAAAGAGATTTTCTGGTGTTTGTCCTGACTCGAGCACTGGTCAGTGCTTTCGTCTGTGACTTACTGAACCTGTAGATGGTGAAAGCTGGAAGAAGGTGCAAACCTTTAAGAGAACAAGGATGCAATACCCAACAGTCTTTAAAGACTAGAGAAGAATCTTAAACTAATACTGTTTGGGGTTTTTGGGGGCTTTTTTGGTTTGTTTTGGGTTTTTTTGGTGTTGTTTTGTTTTGTTTTTTTTTTCCCCAGTAAGCCCAAGTGCAAATATTCTCTTGGACTGCATCACATAGTTGATTATTTCTGGTAAACTTCATTTGAATAAATTCCTGTGCAGTGATACCATTCAATAGTAAGGTTTTTGTTGTTGTTGTGTTTTTTTTAAGTGCTAATTGGCCCTATTAGGCCAAACCCCCTTATACATAGAGTCCTGGATTCAACTCTCATAGTTTTTCCTTTTTTCGACATGTGTGTAGCTTGTAAAGGCTCGCTTTCTTTTTAAAATTATAATTTCTTCACTTTGGTCAGTGAGGCATGATCTCTGAGAGCACTCTGTGTAGATTTGGCTCAGGTTTGGGTGTCTCTCTGGTAGTCTGATGCAGTCTTTAAACACAGCTGCAAAGCACAACTTCTCCGTCTGCTGGGTACGGGGCTGGTTCCGTGGACTAGAGCAACAGGGGTGACGTGAGTCTGATCTTGGGAAGTTTTTAACTGGGAGGTGAGGTGAGCACTGGGATGGATTTACTGTGGCGGCGTTCTGTTGAAACTACCGGAGCTGCTGTTTTACACCAGCTGAATATTAGGCTGAGTGTAATTAATTCAACATCTTTAGAAGATCCCCGGAGTTCAGTTAGCAAACAGGAGATTGCCATCGCTCCGGGGAAGGACTTTCCTCAGGCAGAGATTCATCAAAGTGTAGCAGCCATCCTATGCTGTGAATTTCTGTGAAGAAATGAAACATTTTCGTTCCCAGCACTAAAACAGCTTCTGTAAGCTTTTCGGTTCCAGAGCAAACAAGGTAAAGCACTTCATAATATACCGACAGCTTCCAGTGTCCTCCTTGTATGGTGCTGTTGCTGGTTTGGATGGAAGCCTTGTTCTTCATCGTTTGCTTACAGGGCAGTTGGGAGCTGCTGTGACCCTTTGTTCGTCATTTTTAATGATAATGGCTTGGCAGAAGGGAGGAGGAATGCAGCGTTGGAACAGGACCTTCCTTGGTCAGGATTAGGATGCATTAGCAAAGATTGCAGAGAACCGGACGGGGGGAGGCTGGTTGCAGCCCAGTTGAGCGTGGTGCCGGGGAGAGAGGAACCTTGTGCTGGAACAGCCAGGGGATGTGTGCAGGTGGGATTTAGGGCTTGCTGCAGCTTCTGAGAACTGGTACTCTCAGGAGTTTGTCGAGCCCGAGTTAGTGATGTAGTGTCACACGACTCCAGCACGAGAGAGTCAGGAGTGCTGAAACCTCCTGGTTTTGCTCTGATGTCCTTTGGCTGTGAGTGCAGCAGCAGGGTTCGCTGTTCTGGAAGTGCTGCTTCCCACGATTCCTCTTTTGTTTTTCCTTCGGTAAAGGACAATAAAAAAAAAAAGACAAACATTTATGTGTGTTTTTTTTTTTTTTTCCCAAATTCCCTGGGTAATCTTTGGCTAGACAGCCAAAATCTCACCTTTGTCGAGATGAACTGAGCCTTAATTTTCCCAGCTCTAACTCCCCCCCTGTGTTCACAGACCGTGGTGCGGGGCAGCACTGTGGAAGTGGAAGGCTACATCTCCGGGATACTCAACGACATCCAGAAGCTTTCTGCCATCAGCTCGAACACTCTGAGGGGAAGGAGCCCCACCAGCAGGAGGAGAGCTCAGTCCCTGGGGCTGCTGGGGGAAGACAGACCCCCGGACATGTATCTCCAGAGTCCTGAAGCAGACTGGGCAGACAAATACGGAAACTACCTCAACTGCAACGGTGGGACCAAGGTGACGCGGAGGCAGACGATGTGGCCAGATTACAAACCCCGGTTGGAAGGACAGTCTCACCCCAACGGCATGGTAATGAAAGCACAGTCCCTCGGGCCGTCGGAGTTCCAGGGGGCTGACGGCAGCTGCCTGCAGCGCGCCCCTGGTTTGCAGCATATGCCAACCGTACCCGGGGAGAGCGAGACGACGGGAAAGAAGAGCTCAGAAGAGTGCTGGCCTCAGCCCTGTCTCGTCCGACAAGCAAACCCCAGGCCCTCGGGAGAGGGCAGCCCTAGCTCCAAATCAAGGGAGAACAGCTTGAAGAGGAGGCTGTTGCGCAGCGTGTTCCCCTCATCCGGCGGCTCGAACAAGACCCTGCAGATGAAGGTAGTTATTCCGTGGTTTGGAGTGAATGCAATGTTGACTTTACAGTTCCAGAGGTTACCGACACAGCCCAACAAATGTAATTGCAAACATCTTGCAACCATCTGTTATTGTTGTGATTAATGCTGGAATCAAAACCAGTCCTGGGCAGGGGAGACGTGTGGTCTGCCTGAGCTTCGCAGAGCTCAAAACGGCAGCGAGGTGTCGGTGAGGAAGGCTCGCTGGCGGAGCTGCGCTTGCGGGAGTGGGGACGGGGAAGGAGGTTGGGGACTTTACTCATTTTTGCCCTTCTGTGGTAGTAAAGGCAGAAGTTAAATGCCGTTGCACCAGCATAAGTGTGCTTTTGCCATTTGGGAAATTGTCGTAATTTATATGGGTAGTGTATTCTTTTGCCTGTGCGAAATAGAAGCAGCTCAGGAGAGCTGGTTGGTTGTAGCTGTATCTGCCAGGCTGCCCACGGCGGGAACGACTCCACCAGCACCCACAGTGCTGTCACGCAGGATAGCTGACTGTTGGGTTTGGTACGAAAGGGACAGCTCATAGCTACATCTCCCCCAGGAAAATTATCCTGAATGAATGACTCACTTCTTATTAAACTAGGAGAAAAACTCCGGTTCCTGTTACCGGGTGGGGAATGCAGCCCTTCGGGCCACTGCTCCTAATTCATCCCAGGCTAACCCAGCGCTCCTTGTCCTTGCATAGCTGTTGGGTGGTTCCAGGGGCTGGGCGGGTGCGAGTCCAACGCCCCGGGATTTGGAGGAGGACGGACTGTTCTAAAGTCCGTTGCGAGGTGGGGTCCCTCCCGCCCGGCTTGGTGGAGGTTGCGTAAGGATCAGGCTCAGGGCTTTCGGACAGCCTGCTCCCAGCACATTCCCTTTTCCAAGAGTGGGATTTTGAAGGAATGCAATTCTTGTGTAGCACAAACACACTGATTGCTGAGCCGGGCTGATCAGTGCTGGCTGGAGGGCTGTCCCTGGGTGCTTTGGAGGACTCACCACTTCTCTCCTCTCCAGCAGCGCTGTCCTTGCCGTGCCTCAGCCCTTTCAGGTTACCAGCCAAATGGCACGTGGTGTGGATGTGCTTGGGAGAGGAGATGAGTAGGGAAGACCTTGAGCTTATCTAGTCCATCTCCCTGCTCCAGTGAAGGATCTGCGCCATCACTGGCCATTGTCTGTCCGAGCTGTTCTTACCAGCCTCCAATGATCCGAACAGTCTCCCTCCGCAGTGGAGACGATGATGGTGTGTAGTTGTGATGGGTAGGAGATGATAATTGCAGGTGAGATGGACGGGGGATATAACTGGCTGAAAACAGGGGGTGGGTGCCTCAGCAGGCTGCCTGGCATCACCATGGGAGGTTGAGTGCTTTTTCCTTCCAACCCGATATGGGGGGAAAGGCGTGGGAGACCAGTGACATCTCAATGTCCAGGGACTGGAAATGTGTGTACGGGGGCTGTCAAGTTACAGGAGCAGGAAATAATACGTACGCGTGGTTAGACAAGCGTGTGAGCTTGCATGCGTGTTGTGTGTCCTTTTGCATGCTCTAGGTTATATAAAACCTTTTTTTTTTTTTATTTCTCCTGAGACAAAACAAGAGTTGGGAACCAAATACTACATTGCCATGAGCATGTCTGTGCAGGACTGCAGAGGTGGAGCTGGTAAACGAGGAGGAAATAACTTCTGACAGGCAGCTTGCGATTGCACACTCCTGCACCCCGATGCCAGGAGCTGCTAAATCGTGCCTTCAGGGCCCGCGCGCGTGTAGAAATGGGCTGTGTGCGTGTTGGGCTTCTGTTGACAAAAATCCTTGATTAAAACCCAAAGCGCATAGAATTAAATTCTATACAATTATTTTCTGTGAGACAGAGAAAATGAGCGCTCTTAAAGATTTCTCTATTGCCAGTGTTTGGTTCCCATACCCGTGTTATTAACTTTATTAATAATCTGTCTGAATTGTGAGAGAGAAAAAGCGAAAAAGCTTGTTGCTTTGAAGTTTTTATTTTGCCTTCTAATATAAATGATTGGCTTG
>WKFP01014238.1:292390-355371 GCA_011057875.1 Pterocles orientalis
ACCCGGGGAGAGCGAGACGACGGGAAAGAAGAGCTCAGAAGAGTGCTGGCCTCAGCCCTGTCTCGTCCGACAAGCAAACCCCAGGCCCTCGGGAGAGGGCAGCCCTAGCTCCAAATCAAGGGAGAACAGCTTGAAGAGGAGGCTGTTGCGCAGCGTGTTCCCCTCATCCGGCGGCTCGAACAAGACCCTGCAGATGAAGGTAGTTATTCCGTGGTTTGGAGTGAATGCAATGTTGACTTTACAGTTCCAGAGGTTACCGACACAGCCCAACAAATGTAATTGCAAACATCTTGCAACCATCTGTTATTGTTGTGATTAATGCTGGAATCAAAACCAGTCCTGGGCAGGGGAGACGTGTGGTCTGCCTGAGCTTCGCAGAGCTCAAAACGGCAGCGAGGTCTCGGTGAGGAAGGCTCGCTGGCGGAGCTGCGCTTGCGGGAGTGGGGACGGGGAAGGAGGTTGGGGACTTTACTCATTTTTGCCCTTTTGTGGTAGTGAAGGCGGAAGTTAAATGCCGTTGCACCAGCATAAATGTGCTTTTGCCATTTGGGAAATTGTCGTAATTTACATGGGTAATGTATTCTGTTGCCTGTGCGAAATAGAAGCAGCTCAGGAGAGCTGGTTGGTTGTAGCTGTATCTGCCAGGCTGCCCACGGCGGGAACGACTCCACCAGCACCCCCAGTGCTGTCACACGGGATAGCTGACTGTTGGGTTTGGTACATCTCCCCCAGGAAAACTATCCTGAATGAATGACTCACTTCTTATTAAACTAGGAGAAAAACTCCGGTTCCTGTTACTGGATGGGGAATGCAGCCCTTCCGGCCACTGCTCCTAATTCATCCCAGGCTAACCCAGCGCTCCTTGTCCTTGCATAGCTGTTGGGTGGTTCCAGGGGCTGGGCGGGTGCGAGTCCAACGCCCCGGGATTCGGAGGAGGACGGACTGTTCTAAAGCCCGTTGCGAGGTGGGGTCCCTCCCGCCCGGCTTGGTGGAGGTTGCGTAAGGATCAGGCTCAGGGCTTTCGGACAACCTGCTCCCAGCACGTTCCCTTTTCCAAGAGTGGGATTTTGAAGGAATGCAATTCTTGTGTAGCACAAACACACTGATTGCTGAGCCGGGCTGATCAGTGCTGGCTGGAGGGCTGTCCCTGGGTGCTTTGGAGGACTGACCGCTTCTCTCCTCTCCAGCAGCGCTGTCCTTGCCGTGCCTCAGCCCTTTCAGGTTACCAGCCAAATGGCACGTGGTGTGGATGTGCTTGGGAGAGGAGATGAGTAGGGAAGACCTTGAGCTTATCTAGTCCATCCCCCTGCTCCAGTGAAGGATCTGTGCCATCACTGACCATCGTCCGAGCTGTTCTTACCAGCCTCCAATGATCCAGTCTCCCTCAGCAGTGGAGACGATGATGATGTGTAGTTGTGACGGGTAGGAGATGATAATTGCAGGTGAGATGGACGGGGGATGTAACTGGCTGAAAACAGGGGATGGGTGCCTCAGCAGGCTGCCTGGCATCACCATGGGAGGTCGAGTGCTTTTTTCCTTCCAACCCGATATGGGGGGAAAGGCGTGGGAGACCAGCGACATCTCAATGTCCAGGGACTGGAAATGTGTGTACGGGGGCTGTCAAGTTACAGGAGCAGGAAATAATACATACAAGCGTGTGAGCTTGCATGCGTGTTGTGTGTCCTTTTGCATGCTCTAGGTTATATAAAACCTTTTTTTTTTTTATTTCTCCTGAGACAAAACAAGAGTTGGGAACCAAATACTACATTGCCATGAGCATGTCTGTGCAGGACTGCAGAGGTGGAGCTGGTAAACGAGGAGGAAATAACTTCTGACAGGCAGCTTGCGATTGCACACTCCTGCACCCCGATGCCAGGAGCTGCTAAATCGTGCCTTCAGGGCCCGCGCGCGTGTGGAAATGGGCTGTGTGCGTGTTGGGCTTCTGTTGACAAAAATCCTTGATTAAAACCCAAAGCGCATAGAATTAAATTCTATACAGTTATTTTCTGTGAGACAGAGAAAATGAGCGCTCTTAAAGATTCCTCTATTGCCACTGTTTGGTTCCCATACCCGTGTTATTAACTTTATTAATAATCTGTCTGAATTGTGAGAGAGAAAAAGCGAAAAAGCTTGTTGCTTTGAAGTTTTTATTTTGCCTTCTAATATAAATGATTGGCTTGCTCTCTCTGAAGCTGCTGCTTTGTCACATCCACTGTTATTTTACATATAACTAAGTATACAATGTGTTTTATACCTCACCTGATAGATGTTGTTGAATTTTAATCAACGTTTCCAGGGCGAGCATTAGCACTTCGAGATTTATCCTTCTTGGGAGACTATGCACAGTGCTAGAACGCGGATCCCGAAGCCAGGGTACCGCAGGCTGCGATCTTACTGCATCTCATACGCTCCCTGGGGCTGGGCATGGTGCTGCTCGGGTGGGAGGTCTCCGAGGCTGTGGGAAGGAGGAGGCTGCTAATCCACGGGCGCTGGGGGTCCGTCCTGAGCCAGCAGGACGGCAGGGTGGTGGGTGGCTCTGTGCAGCTGGGGTCTGGCGCTGGCTGTCCTGGGTGACGGTGCTGTTCCCCAGCCAGCGTGCTAATTCTGGTCTGATGGGCAGGAGTGCTCTGCAGGTACCGGTGGAAAGTGCAGAGAGAGTTTTCTGGAGGCAGGGTGTAATTACCCAAAGGGAATTAGGCCAAGACATCAAAGTGATTTACAGCTCTGGCATGAATCCTCTTTCCTTTTATATACAGGAAGATCAGAGGCACAGAGGGATAAAGGATTTTCAAATTCTCTGCAACACAGGTTGCCCCTGAGTTTTGGTGGCAAGGTTGGAATGCTTTTTAACAGCTTTTTTTTTTTTTTTCTGTGGGTTTTGGTGTTTCTTTTTAAAGCATGTGCTTTTAAAAGGTCCCTTTTAAACTGCCTCAGTTTGGAGCCTTAAAGCCCAGCACCCATCCTGTAACTGAGTCTTAAAAAATCTGCTCCCACGCGCCTTCCCCTAGCCATGCAGCAAACCTGGAGACAAGAACCTAGAGCTCGACTCGGTCTGCTGCAGCGTGTGCTGTGCCAGAGGGATAGAACACACAGCTGATTCCTGACGCTTCTCTCTTCTCGTTAATCTAACCATTGCTTTTTCTTTTTTCCACTTTCACGTTTGTTCTCCAAGCCTAACGCTTTCTTCCGGCCCCAGCAGTGGGGGTCACCGCGCAGCCCTGCAGCCAAAGCCCAGTCTCTTCCTCCAGATCAGCCCGCGTCCGATTTCCCCCGGGTGATCTCGGAAGCTGGGACTCCCCAGAAATCACCGACAGTGGAGAAGGCGGTTGCCCCGCCGCAAGGCCGGCCGTCACCGGCAGGGTCTCCCAGGAACCGGCAGACTCAGACGAGCTCCAGCAACCTTCACCTTCCCCAAGACTCTGCTGTGAAAGGGCAGCTGGCCGGCGAGGACCCGGTGGTTGTGACTCACGAGCAGTTCAAAGCTGCCCTTAGGATGGTCGTGGACCAGGGGGATCCCCGGACTTTGCTGGAGAATTACGTGAAGATTGGTGAAGGGTCCACAGGCATCGTCTGTATCGCTCGAGAGAAGCACTCGGGGCGGCAGGTGGCAGTGAAAATGATGGACCTGAGAAAGCAGCAGCGCCGGGAGCTCCTTTTCAATGAGGTGAGTGTCGTGACGAGAGGTGGGGTTCTGCTGGCCACCGTAAAGCCATGGGGTGACGGTGTGGTAAAAAGGGAAGAGCAGGAAGCATCCTCCTCTTGACAGAATGACGCTGGTACCAAGGAGGAGAATGACTGGGGGGATGGAGGCTGCTGCATCGTAGCTGTAGGGTTGTGCGTGCTTGCTTTGTTGGGTGAAATTGAGTTTTGTGGTGGTCAGCTGTCTGCTGTGTTTTGCAGGTGGTGATAATGAGGGACTATCAGCATGTCAACGTCGTGGAGATGTACAAGAGCTACCTAGTGGGAGAGGAGCTCTGGGTGCTGATGGAGTTCCTGCAGGGAGGAGCCCTCACAGACATCGTGTCTCAGATCAGGTACGAAGCAAAATCCGAAACGTCAGCTCTTGCGTTCCCACCTGCCGGGCAAGAGCAGCAGAGTGGAGATTTTTGGGAAGAAGAGTTTCCCGCAGAGATCTCGTGATCGCGCTGCCCTGAAACTATTACACTTAGTGTCTGTCATCCCTCTGAAGGACACAGTGATACTTCTGATGTAGCAGGGACCTCCCTTCAGGTGCCCACTATACATCTACTGTGTAACCTCCCTGTAGAACACTGTACTCGTGGAGGGTGCTGTTTGCTGTATCTGTTGTATTCCTGCCGGGAAGCTCGGTGAATAGGTACCAAAGAGCATCGAGAATCGTTCTCAGCGGTACAGCGTCAGTGGGGGTGAGTTTGTGGCTAACTCTGGAGAAGTGCCGCAGAGCCTTGAGACCTGGACTCCTTCCCAAATTTCATTGCCTAAAGATAGCGACTGTTGGACACTCTCCTAAATTCGTTCTCTTATCCACACCACTTCATATTAATTAAGGACCAAAGCATTCCTGTAGGGCAAAGAAGTTGTTCTCAAATGGCCTCTGGAGTCCCCCAACAAGCCGTTCCCGTGACGCTGATTGTGTCTCACCCGTGACCCCCGAGCAGTCCCGCGAGGCTGAACTGCTGCAGGGAACTGACCAAGAAAGGCTGCAGAATGAGCTTTTTTTTGAAGATTCAGAACCTTAATTGGATTACAATTAGATAGTATTGCTAACACTAATTGTATTTGCTCTTTTTAATCATAGCGTGCCTTTAATTCTCTTACATGCTTTGTCTGGCCTTCACGGGTCCTGCGGTGGGTTTAAGGCATCTGCCTCTTGGATTCTCTGTTTGGGATTTGCATCCGTGATGTGTCTGGGAGGCGTAAAAGCGCGTTGTCCTTTGTAGCCTCTGCAGCCCCACCTGTAAGGAGTGTCTGGGAGGCACCGGGGTGGCCAGGCTCCCCGGCGCTGAGTTCAGAGGCACAGCTCAGGGTCTGAGAACCGGGGTTTCGCTGTAAGTCACCTGGACAGGAAAAAGAACATGTAAAGATTGCCAAGTTACGGCATTGCAGAGCCAGGGAAACTCTTGTAGCTCTTGGCTGGTATTAGAACCGATGGAGCGACGGATTAAAAAGAATATTCTGAAGAGGTTTACGACGGGTCTGTGTAGTTTATGTTCCCCAGTGAGGCTGAATTCCACTGGAGGACCCCAGCCTAGATTCGAGTTATTTCACGAAGCCTTCCTTTGAACCTTCTAAGGAATGCTTGTTTTTCCACCCGGCTGTAGCAGACCCTGTTTTCACTGACATTCATCAAGAGTAAGCTGCAAGCCTTTATCAGTTTTTCACAGGGAGCAAAATACCCTCGTTCCCCTCATCAAACACTTGCTGAAGGTGAGACCTGATCTGCATCTCCAGGAGTGAGCTGATCCTCTAGTGTCTGTTTTACACTTGACCGGAACCAGATTCCGTACGTGACGAGCTGGAAGCTCACCTCTTGTCATCTTCTAGAACCGCAGGGCTCAGAAGTGCGGCAGCTTTCCTCGCAGCCCGTGCGCTGTGAAATGGAAAGCACTGTTTCGAAGCAGGTTAGGTTCTGTAGCGGAGAAGACCCTCTCCCATCAGAGGTTAAATCCTAATGGCAGAAGCAGCCTCTGCCGCCCTCCAGGTGCGTTTGCCGTCGGCACGGTGCAGCCGCAGCACCCAGCGTCCTGGTCAGTTGGGCAGAGTGGCGGAGTAAGGGGTGGAAACCACACGAGGGGTGGAAATACAAATTTCTCAGCTGATGGCACAACCTCCTTCATGAACGTGTAGAAATTGCTCTTCCGTGCCTTCAGCTGAGAGTTGTTTGAAACAACTGCTGGAGAGAGGCTGAGGATCGGGAGTGCCCGCGCCGGGTACTACTTTGAACGCTTCTTGCGTTGCGCATACAGATGTGCGGAGAACGCTGTCGCTGTCCCGGTTACAGGAGGTACATTTCTACCGTTTTCCCTTGTACTCGGTCATGAAGGTTCTTGTGTTGGTATCTGAACAGGAAGAGCTCTAAAGAGAAGGTTCTTGGTGCTCAGACAGAAAGAGTGAAGTTCAGGAGCTGCCCTGCTCGTGACCTGTGCTGCCTTTGGGCACAAGGATACCCCCGGTGTCTCGCTGCACGGGACCTGTGAGGGATCCCTGTATTCTCTGTCAAATGACGTGTTCAGATGCTTTCTGGGGAAAGTTGCACAATAAGCCTTGCAAACAGTAGCTTTGCTATATTTGCTTAAAAAAGAGCTGTCTCAACAGTTCCTGTGGACCTTGGCTCGGAGAAGCAGGCTCGCCTGTCTGAATTGCTTGAAACAGCATCTTGCAGAATGACTTTAGTTACGAGGCTGAAAATGCAATTTCTCTGTATTAGACTTAGGAAAACTTAAAATTGCTAACTGGCAAGAAAAAAATGTTTTCAACGGTAAAGGACAGGCACAGAAGAACAGTGAGACAGTAATGGTGATGGGGAGCCAAAGTGTGTGTGGGCAATTCAGCACAGATTGCACTGTGCCTCATAGAGGATCTGTGAACCAGTACTGTCCGCTGCCCGGTACCGTGCACTTAAACTCCCGTCTCTGTCGTTTCAGGCTCAATGAAGAGCAAATTGCAACAGTGTGTGAGTCAGTTCTGCAGGCTCTGTCCTATCTTCACTCTCAGGGGGTCATTCACCGGGACATTAAGAGCGACTCCATTCTTTTGACGCTGGATGGAAGGGTACGTTCCAGACAAAGAGATTCCTGTCTGCTGCTGTAGCCTTAGTCTGTCTCCTTATTTCCTTTGTGTTCACCGTCTCTTCTGTGTACCCGCTCCTCTTACTCCCTTTGTCTTGTCTTTAGTGTTTCCCTCCATATGTTGTTTAAAAATTGGTCCTTTTCTCTTTGTGCAGGTCAAACTCTCGGATTTTGGCTTCTGCGCTCAGATCAGTAAAGATGTACCTAAAAGAAAGTCCCTAGTAGGTACTCCCTACTGGATGGCTCCGGAAGTTATTGCAAGGATCCCGTACACCACCGAGGTAGGAGACCGCTTCCCTCGTACCAGAAGAGGTACCAAATAATATTGTGAAGCGTCACGGGGAAATAACTGTTGGCTTTTCTCGGAAGAGCCTCTAGAGTCTGTTTAAAATGTAAATACTGCTATAACTGCAGATTTGATTGTGATTATATCAATATTTCCGAAAACAGTAGAAAAACAGGTTGTTCTGCTTCTAAGGACAAGGTGTAAACTTACTCTGTTCTTACACCTGAAGCTTGGCACAGACTTGTGCGTGCTGTAGAGCGGGCAGATGCGAGCAGGGAGCAGCCGGTGACGATAGGGATCAGTAAATCCATCAATGCCATAAAGGGAGGGGAGGAGGGGGGGGAAGGCTCTGAAATTCCGGGCAGGTGACAGCAGACTGATTAGTTTTGTTTACCGACCAACCAGGTGTAGCACAAGCAGCTACTTGCAGACCTTTGCATGTTGCGACACCAGCATGGCTTGGTCCTAGGTGGAAAGCTCTTTGTTAAACTGCGGTAAGGAGTCCAGCAGCATCAAGTGGGTTAATGTTTGACTCTCGCTGATGTTTGTCGTGGGTGGGGTGTTGTAGCCTTTGTGAAAGCAGCAAAGCAAGGACCTGTGGCTCTGAACTGTGTGCGTTGATGGCTCCCACAGGTGGATATCTGGTCTCTGGGGATCATGGTGATAGAGATGGTGGATGGAGAGCCCCCCTACTTCAGTGATTCTCCGGTCCAGGCAATGAAGAGACTCCGTGACAGTCCTCCTCCCAAACTGAAAAACTTCCACAGGGTGAGCATACACTCATAAACTTGATGGTTATCATGGGGAAACGTCCGTATCAGCCCTTCCTGGTAAGCTGGCTGTGGAAGTGATCTTGCTGGGACGTGTTTCTTGGGGAACTTTGGTGGCCCTGGTGCCTCAGCGGACGCAAGCCGCTGCTGACAGCTAGCGGCTGGTTCGGGAAACAGCCCTCGTCACGTAAGGTCACTGGGGCAGAAAGCTGATGATGCAGACCGAGGCTGCTTCAGGTGGGCCCAGCAGTTAGTATCTTGCTGATGTCCATAGAGTCGCTCGTCTTCCAGAGGAGCAAACAGGAGCATCCTTGCTTTTGAGAGTTTTTCAGGGTTTTCAGGACTGCAAAGACCGCATTACGGTCAGAGCAGGAGAGCGCAATGCAGACATTACGGCTCGTGGGGATGCTGCAGCTGCTTTGAAGATGAGCTCAGCTTCATGGTTTCTTATGAAAAACCCGCAGTGACATAAGAAATACGGCGATTACCTTTAGTCGCCGCTTAGAGCCGTCGTCCTTTCATTTCAGTCCAAGCCTCTCGGATCAAATAGCTTCTGCAGCATCCTGAGCTTTCTGGTCTTTCCAATTAATCAGAGTATCTGCAGCTGCTAAAACTGAATTATTTAACAGAGCAGACTGCTGAACTAACAGCACACACTCAAAACATCAACAGCTTCTCTTTCCTCTTTGTGACACTGATCAGAATTTCAAGGTCCCGTTCTGGACCCAGTGCTTGTACTCCAGGGGTGGTGTAAAGCTGGTTCTGGTCTGGATCGCACACTGGCTCGGTGAGCTTCCCCTGCACAGGCTGTGGAGCCAGAGCTGTTTATAATCTTCCTCCGCTCCACGATGTCCTGCGGAGCAAACTGGCTCCCAGCAAACCTGTGCATCGCCAGGCCAGTGGCCATCCTCTCCCGTCTCCCTGCTGAGTGGAGCTCAGCACCAGCGGGGTGGCCAGTTACTGTCATACTGGGCGCAGCAGGTTAAACTGGTGCTTTTTTATGTAGATTTACCGGTGGTGAAAGCTGGACACTGGCACCCGCACTGACTGTGTTGTGCCTTCTCCCTCTAGCAATCACAATGAAGTGGTTCAAAGCGCCCGTGAAATAAGCAGTAGCTCAGTGTGAACAGTATTTCGTGATCTGCTTCTAAGTTAACCAGACCTGGGAAAATGCCCCCAATCTAAAATGGATGTAATTAGCAGCATTAAAATAAATAAATATATACCAAGTTCATTTTTTATTCAGTTTTAATGATGCAGAGAATTACCACCAGCGAGAGATGTGCGGTGCCTTGAAGTGGTTCTTAGGTCTGGCTACTCAACAGGCTTTGACACATCTTTCAAAGGCCAGACTGAGGACGTTTAGCTTTTCGGGACGCTGTTCTGCATTTTCCTTCATCTTCTTCTACCAGCAGCATCAGGTTTCCAGACTCTCAAAACCTCTTTGGGAATCCTGGTTAACTACTTTTTCCACGATCCGTGGCCAGTAACAGAATGAATTATCAACTCTTCACACCCAAGCGACGTGCCTCAGGTAGCAGGAATTCTGTTGAATTTTTGAGCTGAAATGCAGAAAAGGTTAAATTAAAAAAAATGGGAAACAAAAATTAGCTGAGATGGAAGGACAGGGCAGGCAGCCTCGTTTGCTGTGCCCCATTAAAAAGAAAACCTGTGCCTACCCAAAGTTATTACGGTAGCACAAAAATCGTTCTGTTTCACGTTAGATTTCTGCGCAAAAGCGGGGTTGCAGAGTCTGTTTCTAACCGAACCTACCTCGGCAGCCTGTTGTCGCAGGGACTGTGGCGTGGTGCCTGTACGGGGCTGACTTGGTTGGTTCCTTTTTCACAGACCTCCCCGGTTCTGAGAGACTTCTTGGAACGGATGTTGACACGGGATCCGCTAGAAAGAGCAACGGCACAAGAACTTCTGGATCACCCCTTTTTGCTCCAGACAGGACTTCCAGAGTGCCTGGTCCCCCTGATCCAGCAGTACAGAAAGCGTACCTCCACCTGCTGACTGCCTAAGGGGAAATGCTGGGAAAAAATAATGTTTATAAAAAAAAAAAACAAACAAACCTATTGAGATCAGGCAATCTCATCCTGTGAATGGTGCTTGGACCTTGCCAGCGATCTTTTTAGAGGATGAATGTGAATGCTGTCCTTGCATTCTCCGCCTTTTGTGGCGTCTCTTTTGCTGAAGACAATCAATGCATCCGAGATCCAAATACGACCAAGTGTGTCTCGAGAAGCGGGTGTTTCCTGACGGGTGGATCGCTTCTTCCGAAGAGTGGCATCTCCAAGCGGAGGCTGAAGTTGCGTATCTGAATGTCTGCAGGATCCTGCAAACCTTGGCTGCTGACTACTGCCCTGGACCGATATTTCCCCGTTAGAAATGTGATCTTTGTTTCTTTAGCTGTACACTGGAGTCTTGAGCCGAGTCCAATGTATATTCTGGGGCACAGACCCCTTTGAACTCTCAACCAATGCACAAAGACTCAACAATTTTTTTCCTCTGAGACGTTTTCACAGATGATTTTACTTTCCTTCGGTTAAGTGCGGACCCAGAAAGCTGTACGTATTTCCCTGGGGAGCAGATGTGATGTGTAGATATTTGTTTCTAAATGGCGCTCCTGCATCCACGTGCTTCTCTTTTGCTGAGGAATATGATGGTTTAGTGGTCAATCTTGAATCCATTTCATGTTGTTAAACTCTTGGAGGGGGAAACCCTTGGATCCAGGCCTCGAAACAGACTCTGTGAAGACGGGTGTTCTTGCCACCAGGGTCTTGTGGTTGAAAATTCACCACGTGCAGCAGTGGGGGGGTGTCGGCTGCTGGCTCCTGTGTTTGGGTTTCAGGCACTTTTCTTTCCAAGTCCCTTCTCCCAGGAGAGGCTGAGAAACGCTGCCCGGAGACAGCTGTGGAGCAGCTCTTTGGGGATGCTCTAGGAGACTGAATGAAAAAGTTTCAGCTGTCCTGCATGTCCCAGGAGAGGTTTTTGCGTTCACGAGGCGGTTTGTTGAGCCTCTGTCTCCCCTGCTTGCTGCTGCAGAACGGGGGGGAAGAGGAGCTTTTGCTGTGTGGTGTTATTGGTACGCCCTTCCCCACCGTCCCTGTGGAACACTCCCAAGGTGACAGGTTGTCTAAACCCCTCTTTCGGTTATTTTAAAATAGATTTAGGTATTTTTTCTGATACACTTTCTGATCAGTGAGATAGTCGAAGTGATTGGGCTCCAGGTCCGGGTGTAACGCTGTCCAGTGGTGGTGTGTGTTCTTGTGGGAATATAATCTTACACGTGGACCGGGATCCTGTTTCGAAACTCCAGAGACAAATTTATTGGAATCTGCGTTATTCTTGGGACAGTCCTACTGTCTCAGCAACTAACCTCATAACCGCGTTTTCTTCAGGAGGTGTTAACAATCTCTGTCCTCTGCTGTGTGCTCCAGTTACAGACCCTGCTTCAAAACTGAAGCCACGGTTGATTACTTGAAGGAATTTGGGATGGAATTCATCTGCGCTGATGGCAGCCATCTGAATGGTGGGCAGCCCGTCCGTGAAGCGGGACGGTGGGCTCTGTAGACCGAGGCGAGAGGAGCACCTCCATGGGGTGGTTCCTCTCTTATCTCGGATTCCTGCGAAGGATGAAGTTGCCGTTGCTCGGTACCACGCTGCCTGTGGCCAGTGGAGGGATCGGAGGTGGTTTGCCGAGACTGGATGTCTAAGCTTGGGGCTGATGAAGTTGGTTGAAATGAATTCATTGGGCTCCTCCTTAGCTGCACTGGAAAACTTTTGATGTAAAATGTTTCTGTATTCCAGATATACTGCTTTTTTATGCAAAAGAGCAGGGCTTTGAAAAGATTTATAATTTGAAAGAAACGATCCTGCTCGTCTGTAGTTGTGAACCTTTTGCACTTGTGTTTTAAATTAAAGTAGATCTTGATTTATTCATAAGCCTGTTGCGCTGCTGAGATGCTTTAAAATACGTCCAGAGTTCCGAGATGTAAGGGAAGCGTGAACCTTGAAGTCTGTTCCGGGGCTGTGGCAGAAGCCTGGATCCTGAAACAAACATTTCTGTGAGACAGGGGTGACAGGTTTATCATTTGACACCTTTTTATACTTTGGCCCAAGTCTGACTAAACACAGGGAGGGGAAACCCTTGAAAGGTTGCGTTCAAGTATCTTATAAAATGATAAAAACTCGTTATTGTGAAGAATGCAGAAAGGATCCATCCTCCTGCCCAGTGGAGGATTAAATACCCGATGCTTGTGTTTCTCTCTTTACAGTTCGTGCGCGGCGTGTCACCGGTTAATTCCTCCATTAGATGGGTGTGGAATCCACTCTCAATTCTCAGACAAACCTGGATTAGTTCTGAGATTGATGCTCCAGGGCCAACAGCTCCGTCCCCAGGACCCAGGCTGCCAGTCAGAATTGGGAGACGCGGAGCGGGTTTGTGATCCCCCCATTGCAGGGGGATGCAGGAGCGAGGTTTCTCGTGTCTGTGGAACGGGATGTAGCCTCTTCTCTGGAGAGCTCACAGCCTGCTCGGTGGGGAATTAGGCTTTGAGGTGTTGTTTTCTCTGAATATCTCTTTGTACACGCTTTCAACCCTTGTGTCTCGGGGTTTGCTGTTGTTCTGTGTCATGTTTCACCCGAATCCTTCCCTTTTATTTTTCCCTCCCGTCAGCCTTGCTCGCACGGAGTCTCCTCCACGCCGCCGCAGCCCCGGCACTCAGCAGACAGAAAGCCTTTGAAGGTGGCAGGTTGAATTTAGATGAACAATTTGCTGAATCAAACGAGGAGTCTGACTGCTGTCATCTCCCAATTGCACTTGTTGGTATGTGATGGTGCCTGTCCTCCAACAGCGATTTATCCCACTTATTTCAGAACGGGACAAATCCTTCTCTGGAGGCGCCGGTCTCTTAACCGGTGATTACAGATGGACCCTTGTTGGGTGTTGGTGCCCAACTTCTAAGATCGTTGAGTCTGGTGAGGAGAATCCTGTGCTTGCCCGGTAGCCTGGGGAAAGCATTTTCCTGTGCCTTGGGTCCTGTCTACAAATGGGGACAATCGTCAGCGGTGGGTCCTGGCCATGGGGGGACACGTGTGGGACAGGGAGAGAGTGTCTCTGACATCCAGTCGCTGCTGTGCCGCAACGGGCTGCGGTCAGCGCCGTACCTTCAGGACGGAGGCAGGAGAGAATTTTGGAACATTTGGTACAAACTGAGCCTGAAGGGTGGCTCTTGGCTCGACAGTTTGTAGGAACATCTCGAACGGCTTCGTGGTATGCAGAGTGGCCACTGAATATTTGAAGGCAGTTTCTGGTAGTTGCAGGAGAGGGAGTTGCCCATACACACTGTCTGCTCTCCAGTTAAAAATTGGGGCATCGCAGCTGTGCGAACGGGAAGGAAATGAGTTACTGTGGCTTAGGACGGAGGCGAAGGTGGCCGGGCGTTTGTTTGGAGCTGCAAAGAGACATCAAAGGCTCCCGGGTCCCTGCCTGCCTCGGGAGTGATGATGGAAATAAAGCAGCCAGCTAACGTGCGCTTTCTGGCTGTTTGCTTCTCGGGGTTTGGTTGGCAGCATCGTATTCAGAGGGATCTGCATCTATTCACACAGCAAACCGATTTGCTTTAGCAACGACCTTCAGGCTTTCGGTCGTGTCTGTGAAGTGCTCTGGAAACGTGCAGGGCGTGTTGATAACGGGTGCGAGCAGCAAGCCAGCCTGCCGGGGCAGCGAGGAGACAGCGTTCCCCTGGGCTGGGCTTCTCACCTGAAAGTGTGAGCTAAGTTATAGTCTTTTAGGGTTGTTTTTATTTTTTTTTCCTAAATGTCAGTGCTGAATTCTCATTAGAGAAGCTGCCTGCAATGCTGCTGGCCGAGAGGGGAGTTCGACTGCTCTGCCTTTCGTTAGTGATGCTCCTTCAGCTGCAGCATCTCGCGTTTGTATCCCTTGGTGTGGCTGGATCCGCCTTTGCTTAGGGATCCCCGTTATTTATTTTTTTAAGAATACAGTACAAAGCTTGGGCTCCTGAAAATTAAGTATTTTGGGCAATGGAATTTAGTGGTAGAGAGTGAGATTTAGAATATCCCGCGTAAAAGATGAAAACGTGGAATCGGGGATTGTCCCTGAGTGCTGTGGGGCCAGGCAGGCGGTGGGTCCCTGGATGGCCACTGATGCGGCCGCTGCGCGTAACGGGATCATCGCAGAGACCTGTCCCATCCGGCTGCCGTGTCCCCTCTGGTCAGCAGGTATCCCAGGTAAGCGAACACCCAGGCAGGGCTCCACAGCCGCATGAAGAAATCTTGGAGGACGTCTGGATGCTGTGGGAAGGACTAGTGCTGGAGGATCAGCAGGTGGCATCTCTCCTCGGGTGAGTAACCGAACAGTGTGACCCCGGGAGCCGCTGTGCTGCTGGAGGGATGGTCGGGATTCATCATGTGCTGTGCGAAACCTCGACAGCAACATCTGGCTTCGTGCCTTTATTTACTTCTGTCCGTTTCTCATCTTCCAGCGATTCCATCCCGTTTTGTGTAGCGCCGGTGTTCTGTCTGTAGAGCGTCGGCACGCCCGGCCTCTGCGGCACGAAGGCTGCTTCGCTTCAGCGGGGAGAGGTGTTGATGCAAACCGTGCTCTGCACTCCATCCGAGGGTGAGTCTTCCATATACACTCTGAGAAGTACGTTGAGAAGATATTTTTTTAGCACTAAGGTGGCCTGAGTAAAGCATTCCTCCTGTTTTTCATGAGATGCTGCATCAGTCACCTGGTAAAGCTGTGCCAGGGCTTTGCCAGGGCGGCGCAACACGAGCGGTGGTGGAACGGTGCGAGTCGTCGCGGCGTGTTCTCCGGCTTCAGACAGCAGAGGATGGCAATGAACCCAAACTGCTGCAGTTCCTGTGTCTGTGTCCTGCTGTAGCTGAGCTGGGGTTGTTTTCTGGAGTGCAAACCCCCGCGAAGAGCACTTTGCTCCGGCGTTGTTTCAGCCCTTGCTGTGGCCGGACAGCGCGGGTCCGAGGCTGTCGGTGCTCTGCTGGGAGATGACGGCAAAAGGAGCTGGAGAGGAGAGGAGAGGGTGGGTTGGGTGTCCTGGACTGACCTCAGAGCGCTCCCGGGCTGTACGGGAGCTCTCGCTGAAGGGTGTTGGTGGAGAGTTGGCACCATGCGGTAGTGAGAGGTCTGGGGGCTGGAAAACGAAGCAACGGGGGAGTTGTGAGGGGCAGCGGGGGGTAAGCGGGCGCGGGAAGGGGGTTTAGCCATGGGACCCCTCGGTACGGGGGCTGCAGCTTGTGGCGGTGCTGTAGGGGGGGAGCAGCACAGCCTGGCCCGCGTGGAGGGAGAGAGCGCGTCCTTCCTTCTCACCACCGCTGCGGCTGTCCCTCCCTGTCCCCTGTTCGTTTTTAGGTGGCGGTGTCAGGGGAGAGAGGAGTGAAAGCCTCCCCTCGCTGTGCTCGGCTCTACGTCCGCCTCTGTACCGTGGGTTTATTCTGTGGGGTTTGTTCCAGGGTTTGAAGGCAAGAACCCCGCTGGGCTGGCGATGTGCAGAGGGGGGCTCACGCATCCATCCTGCTTTTGGTCTGAGCTGGGTGTCCGAGTTCCTGCCAGAGGTGGGATGAACCTTTAAAACAGCCTCGAAAAAACCTCTTTGAGGGGTTTGGGATGGCCGGGAGCTGGCGGCAGTGCGAGGGCTGTTTGCTGGATGCTGGGTGGGGAGCAGGGGGGCAGATGGTTTGTGCTGAGCACAGTAGGGAACGGAATGAACTTGTGCAGAGGAGAATGTGTGCGAGAAGGATTTTATGTTTAAAAAAATCCCTCACCCCATATTTAATATCTGAAGAAGCTGAATTTGAGAACTGGGAGCGATGGCAGAGGACTCCGGGTCTCTGTGAACGGGTGCGGACATGGGGCAACGCCGGGCACTTCCCCCCAACTGCAATTTAAAAAAAGAAGTGATCCAATTTTTTAAGAAATGCAATGTTTTATTTTTTTTTTTTAGAAAATAAATAAGTCAGAAATGTACAATACATAATTCCAGTATTAACACCGCAGGGGAGGGACGGTCTCTCCCTGGGGGGGTCAGACCAGGCTTGGAGCATCCTGTCTCTCACTCGAGCTGTTTGTTGTTTGGGGTTTTGTTTCGGGGTTTCTTTTAATAGCAGCACTTGTAACACCCGGTGCAGGTTCTAGGTGTAACTGTTCTTGTGTAACAACCACCGCATGCCGTGGGCTTGCTGGGACCGAGCTCAGCTTTTCCAGAAAAAACAGAAACCTGCAGTGGAGGGGTGGGGGGGGCTGTGGGGTGGCTCCTGACCTTCTGGGGAGAGGAGAGAGAACACATCGCTTCAGTATCGTCTGACATGACGGGTAAAGGATGTGGCAGAGGATGGACAAAGCTCCTGTTCTCGGCCAGGGTCTCGCCTGCGTCTCTCGGGCCGGGTTGAAGGACACGTGCCTTCTGCGGCTCGGGGAGGCAGAGCCAAAGGCGGCGTGAAGCCAGAAAATACATCGAGGGTTTCGGCCGCGCGGGGTTCTCGGGGCTGCTGTGATGTGCAGCTGTCACAGATCCGCTCGATTGAGGTTTGGGGACCCCACCCCCCCCATGTTTAGGGTTTATTTTGTTGTTGTTTTGGGTTTTTTGTTGTTATTTCCTTGAACAATGTGGAAGGTTTGTCCTATGGGATCTTATCTCTAGGGTACGCGTGTGTACTGAGCTGCAGTTCCCATTTCCTTCCTCTCCCTACATCCCTCCTTCACCTGTTTTAATTAAATCTATTTACAAGCATAGGCCTGGGGACAGGTGACTCGTTTTTGGGGAGACAGGGGTCGGGTCAGTTCCTCCCCCCCTCCAGTTGGGAAATCTGGTGACCGCCAGCGCCTGACTCCGCGGGTCCCTGTGCCCCGGGGCAGGGCAAGGGCCAGTGCGGCGCTGACGCCGGTTAGGATGGGATACGGGGAAGGCCAGGCTGTGGCTGCTCTGGACTGAATTACTGCTGTTTCCTGCTTCCTTAGGCTCCACAAGCAAAGTCTGTCTTAAATGGCGCTGGGAAAAGAGGTGGACGGTGTGTTCCTTCGCTGTGTGGAGCTGGTCAGTGCCCGAGGCCGGGGAACAGGTGAGAGGATGCGTGGAGGCGGGGGCACGGATGCAAGGTCCGGATGCAAGGCTTCGCTGCCCGAGAAGGTGGGAGTGTGCCGGTGGCCGAAGGGTGAGGGAACTTACTCTAGGGACTGCAGTCAGTCCGAACCCAGACTGAAATATTACCGTAGGAGCTGCGGTGAATGCCAGCCCCAGGCCCTCGGCGCTGCTTAAACCCCCCGGGGCCGAGCCCGAGCGAAGTCCTCTCTGAAGGGTGATCCCTTCAGGCTGCTTCCACCATCGGGGAGGATAAAGCAGTAAATTCCTGAAGGGTTTCAGGAGTTCCCCAGAGGGGAAAGGGATGGAAGCAGTTTGCCAAGCTGGTCGCTGTACACCTCTGTAACCCTTCTGGAAGTGGGACAGCAGGTGGGGGAAGCATCTCTCACAAGATGCTTGTTTCCACCTCGACATCTGTTTGAGCTGCTGGGGGCTCAGCTGGGGCTAGTGTAAGCCTGGCCCCCTCTGCCCCTGGGGTCCTCTCTTCCCCTTGTCCTGTACGGACTTGTTCTCCCTCAGGGCCGCGCTGACCCGCTGCCTTGGTTGTGCCCGGCTCTCCAGGAAAGCCTGCCTTGGCGAAGTTCTTCACCACCTCCTGCACCTCCGTGTTCAGACTCTTCAGTTTCTCCCGGTGCTCTGCCAGTGCCTCCTGCTGGAGCTGCAAAGAGACCTCGCGTCACCCTCCAACCATGGGAACCACACAGGGCTCGGGCTGAGAACGGTCCCAAAACCCCCCCGGAGCTGCTGCCCTTGGTGGCACTTCACCAGCTTGGTCTCAGCGCCCTCCGGAATGACCTGGCCCTGGCCCCAGGTGTTTTTTCGTGTCCCAGAAGGGGGAGGGTTGGGGTGTTGGGTTATTCTGCTCTGCAGCAGGTGTGGCTGAGTGTTCCCTGCACCCCTGCCCTGGAAGAACAGGAAGGGGGGCTTGGGGTGAGAGCTTTCAGACAAGAAACTTCGGGGGGTTTGTAGGATGGGATGAAAGCTGGGGCAGGAGCGGGGCAGCTCCTCTAGAATCACAGTCCCAGCCCTTCAGGGTCTCAGGGCAGGGAGCAGGGGCTGTGTGAAGCGTGAGTGGGGAGGAGGAGGGAGGGGAGCGTCACTGAACGCGGGGTCGGGGGGCTGGAGGTACCGCCCGCCCTGCGGGACAGCACGGCCCCGGAGCTGCAGCTCTGCCTTCACCTGGATTTCCTTCTCCCGGATGGCTCGCAGATTCTCTGCCTGCTTCTCCTCCAGCTTCTGCTGGCACCGGGCTGTCTTTTCTGTCACCTTTAAAACGGACAAATTAAAAAATAAAAGAGTGAAGTGGGAGTTTGTACAAACAACTGCTGCAGCCCCACCCCGGGAGAGCCCCAGGTACCCCTGCTCCTGGGGCTGGATAAGGGCTCCTGGGGGCAAGGGGTCGGGGCAGCGCTCGAGCTTCGGGACTGGAGATGGGCACAGGGTGAGTACGGACACAGAGAGGGACAGGGACACACAGACACAGGGACAACCCCCCCCAGAGGGACAGACATTGGCCCCTGCACAGGGCGACACACACACACACAGGGACGGGCAGCTGTGTGCACACAGACAGATACACACACACACACATACAAACACGCACTCACAAAGGGTGACGGGGACGCGCACTCGCATGGAGCGTCAGGGACGCACAAAGTGTTGGGGACACGCGTACTTGCACACAGAGTGTTGGGGACACGCGCACTTGCACACAGAGTGTTGGGGACACGTGCACTCGCGCACAGAGCGACGGGGACACGTGCACAGATGGCCCCCCGCACCCACACTCATGGGGTGGGGGGTGACTCTGCTCCTGCGTTGTTCCTCACACCCCTCCTGCTCTCACTGACCCCATCCTCCCGCCCGGCTCCGTTCCCACTGCCACTATCCAGGGGCGAGGACGCGCGGGGCCCAGCCGAGCGGCGCTGCTGCAGGACGGGGACGTACATGGAGCCCTCGGTGCAGCAGCAGCTGAAATGTCTCCGAGGCCTCACTGTGGGACCCGAGGACAAGGTGCACAAGCACCCCCCCACGTTGCAGAGGACAGAGCTGCTGGGGCAGGGGAGAACTCACCAGTTTGATTGTTGTCACCACTTCCTGGATGTGAGAGTTGTTGATTTCTTTCTTCAACCTTTAAAGAAAGGAAATGTATCAAAACCTGGCACCCGGCTGTTATCTTCATACCAAACCTGTCTGCAGTGCTGGGAAGGTGCCCCCGCAGACGGACGGTGTTGAACTTTCCTTGTTTCCTCCCACACTACGAGGTTGCTGTAATTTTAGGCAAATAAAACACCATTCAAATCTGAGTGAGACATAAGCTCATAACTGGATGCAAAATTCTAATTTTTTTTTTAACAAGCAGCCAAAGGACCTTGTTATGAGCCCGAAGCAAAGGAGGCAGCGTCCCCTCTTCTGCCGCCCTGAACCCATGAAGCTGCAACAACCCATTCCTGGAGTCCACAGGCTGAGCAGCAGGGCGTTAGCTTTACAACAGCAAACGGGACGGAGGCTGCAGCCCTCACACGTCCAAACCCAACCTCTCCCCTGAGACAGTCCCTGAAACCGAATACAAACAGATCCTAGAGGTGCTGCGGCACCTGCCTCTGATTCCAGGGGGGATAACACCCACCAGGGCAGGAGGTGTCTGGAGGCTGCAGCTGCAGCGACAGGAAGGTGTGTTGTCATGTCCCGTCAGAGCCGGAGCCGGGTGCGCCGGAGGCTTTCCCTCAAGGCACCATTTCTCCACCTGTACTGACTCCCCTGCAGTTCCAGCTGAGCTCCCACTCCCTGCGGCAGCGCAGGGGCATTGCTAACGCCCCTCTCCTCTCCGGCCCCTCTCCTCTCCGGCCCCTCTCCTCTCCGGCTCTTCAGAAGTCCACAAATTAAACACACCTTGCTGACTGCCTTACAAACAATTCAGCCCATGGGGAAAGCCCCAGGAGCCACTGTCCGCAGCGACTGCGGTGACATTACCGCTGCAGCCTGGGAGCAGATGTTTGGCTTCGCTGCCTCTTTGCCTGGGTACTGGAGCACAACAGAGAAGGAACGCTAACCCAAGAGCAAGGGCAGGCCAGCACACCTTCCCTGACCCCTGCAGCTCTGCCCCTCCCTGCCCGGCTGCGTTAAAAATTTCCCTGTTAGTGACAGAGCCCATGGGGCAGCGCTGGTCCCTGCCTGGAGCAGGACCGCTGGCATCCTGCACCCACACATCCCCGCACCATCCACCCCAGTACCTCTCCTGAGCAGCCTTGTCACCAGTAGTCCTCATCATGGCTTGGATTCGGTCCACTCTCTTTGCCTCCAGCTTCTTCTTGATGTCTTTAATGTTGCTGTGGAGGGAAGAGAGTGCTGTGAGAGCCCGGGCTGACTGCAGACCCCGCAGATGGACCCTCCACATTTGCTCTCTGGAGCATAGTGTCCAGAAAAACAAAGTTCAAGTGATTATGCGGCAGAAAGCCTGAAGTCTTCAGACTATTTTAAATCCTGTAACAACAACAATTTTTTTTTTAAAGGGAGTCATAACACAGGGACAGGAGAAAACACACGTTAGATGATCAGTTTGTACTGTACACCTACACTGGGTTCCTCTCGAGCAACAGCTGGAAGTACTTACACTGATAAATTTAAACAAAACCCAAAACACTACATGTCTGTATAGCAGTGCTAAAAAGACAACCTGAAGCAACCAGAAAGGCACATGAACTATGGGATGTGACCTGCAAAGCAGAAAGCACGAACACTTAAAAGCCATTTGATCAACCAAAAGGTGGAAAGAACAAAACCCAGGAAACCCAAGACTGAGGCACACGCGGCCATCGGAAAAGGCAACTGCAGAGAACACCAGTACCTCACCTTGGCCATCTGTGCACGAAATGACAACAGCAGGACAGCTGCTAAGGGGACAGAACAGCCGCTGGATTGTGGCCCATCGGCCGTGAGCAGCCCATGAGAAGCACAGGCGTATGAGAAGTGTCAGAAGGAACAAAAGCAGGGGAATCGTTCCCTCCTGCACCTTCCGTTTCCAGTCTCTCCTCCAGCTTCTGCACATTTATCTCCCATGGGTGTCTCACACCTCAGAGCCTAGCTCTGCTTTTGGACCCCATGGCTCCTTGCTCTGAGAGAAGAGAGATTATTCTATACGCTGTGCAGCAGAAGCACTGCCTGAGAACTGCACCGGAGCCCCACATTTCTTCTCTTGCGAGAAACCGTGAGCAATCGCTTCCCTCTTCTTCTTCTCCATGCCCTTCATGATTTTACACTGTCGCATCCCCCTCGATCGTCTGCTCCCCAGGCCGAGGCCCACGGCATTTCTTCTTGTGCAGAAACGACTCCTCGCTGCTGACTGTCCTTGCCACCCCCTCTTACTGAAAAAGCGACGGTGCTATGGACACGGATCTCGTGGCACAATTCTGATTTATGATCCTTTTCTTTCCGTACCACTCCAAAAACTGTTTGCCACTTTGGCCACTGCTGACTGGGGATGACGAGCTGTTTGAGAGAAGTACCCACCGCAGCTGAAGGTCTCTTTCCCGAGCAGCAACAGCTCACCCCTGCGTGCAGCTGAGCCGTGGTTAGATCTTATCCCCTCACATTATTTTCTATTTATTCATTCTGAATTCAACTGCCATTCTATTGCCCATTGCCACAGATCTTTAAAGCTTTCTGGAGCTCACAGCCAGCTGTGGGTGTGACTGCACTAAATGGCATCGTACGGTCAGCAAACCGCTACCTAGCTACTCGACCTGGTTTTCTTGGTCCCGTCTGAACATGCTGAGTAGCTGAAACAGAATCGGTCTGGAGGGAGGGCACAGAAAGAGGAAGCTTTGCCTGGCTTAGCAACTAAAGGATTTAATGGGAAGGAGGAATGAGTGAGGATTTTAGCTTCAGGGCAAAGCTATTGCAAGAACAAGTGGATAAACGCCTGGCTAGAAATTGGTGAATCGATTCTGCCAGTTTGTTTAAGTACTGGAGCCAAGATGCTCAATTCACTTAGAAGAATGAACCGATCGGTCTCTGGAAGGGATTAGATGTGATGTACGGACCACAGCAGGCAGAGGTGCCACCCCGTGACCCGCACTCTCATTTCCCATCCGTCTGCATTAGTCAGCCAAGGTGACCTACTGCAGCTGGAAGGCTGATGCCCCGCGTGGTGCCTCGTGGCAGGAACACTGCTCTGGAGCTCACAGACGAGATCTGTGTTCCCACCACGGCCACCGTGTGAGACCCTGTGTCACATCGCTGAGCCTCAACTTCTCACCAAAGTAAAATCAACGCTTCTCTTCCCCTGTGTTCACTCACTGCAGTACAGGGCCCCGAGATCCAGCAGAAAACACTGTCCCCGACGAGAGCTCTGCATTATTGCTTTGTTATCCAAACATCGACTTTACCTTTCCGACGCCTCCTTCAGTGCCTTCAGCTCGGCCACCTGCTTCTCTCGGGCTAGCTCTGTTATCTTGGTAACTTGCTGTTCGAGGGATGAAAACAGGATCAAAACCAAACCAACCGAGACGAGACGCAGCGCACCATCCGCACCTCATCACCAGACCCAGCTTTATCCCTCCCTGCCCGGAATTCCAGGGCCCAGCTGATCCCCGTCCCTCAAGCCCAGGTTCCCGCGGGCACACAGATCAGACCGTGCTCGGGGACTGACCCCCCCAAAGCCACTCCCAGGGCGGTGTCCTGCACCCCCACCTCTGCACAGGAGCCAGCACCAGCTGGAGAACTCGGGTTTTGATTTCCCTCCCGCAGCCTTGCTCACTAAATCTCAGCCTCTGACAGCTGTGAGACAAGAGTGTTTTATTCCTTTGGCTTCTGATTGCGGTGATAAGCGTGATTTCCAGGTAAGATCCTTCTCAAGAACTCGCAGGTTTTCCCCCCAGGGTTGGCGCAGGCTTGCACAACCCAAGATTTAACACATCTGATGCAACCCCCTCTGGAAAACAGCAACAGGAAAAGGCCCCCAAATCCTGGCGCCATCCCCTTCCATGGGAACAGGCGGCATACGCCTTATCGTCACCACCTTGGGGACCGCACTTTGTCTCTTGCTGACGTTTGCTTAAGTTGGGGAGCCTGAGGGCGTGGGAACACGGATGAACTTGCAGGTCACTGGTGACACCTGACACGGACACTCACGTTGACTTCTGCCAAGTCAAACAGCAAAACGCTCCCCAGGTTTCAAGAGGATGAGGTCCAGCCCTGCTGGCGGTGCTGAGGGCTGGTCCTGGGGGTACTGTCCCTCACAACGGTTTCATTTCCTCAGCACAGATGCGGCAATGGCAAGCACCGAGTGTGCTGGTGGGGCTGTTCTGGTCCCATGTGTCACCTGTCCCGGGCACCTGGCAGCATGTGACACCAGTAACGCCAGTTAAGCCCAAGCTATCAGCAGAGCTTAAGCAGATGGAGCCTGATGGGCTCCAGGGCAGTGCTTCTAAATTTTTTTTTCAAATTGCAGACCTACAAAAATGTTTCTGCTGGATTTTTATAGCTTCTAACAAATAAGCATCACTGTCGACACTCTCGGTTATCTTGCATGGACCTGCCAATCGCTGTGAGGGGTGTTTCCTGCTTCTCCAAGCTCACAGTTTAGTGAGGAACTCGGTTTTTCAGGCTGTCCTTGCAGGCACTCTCCTAGGCTACGTTTTCAGTTGACACTTGCAGCCCTTACCTCTGTGGCGTGCTGCTCCTTCCTTCTCCGAATCTCATCGTGGTGTTCCTCCCCCAGGCGGAGGAGGTCCATCTCCAGCCTCTCTCTCAGCTCCAGAACTCGGCTGTCAACGTTTTCTGCCACTTCTACGGGATTTGCACCTGTGCCATCGTCACCCGTCGTCAGACTCCTGCAGAACAGACACAGCAGCGGCGCTGCCTCTAGCGACACCGACCCAATCCCGACCTTCCCACCACCCGCAGGGGGAACACCCGGCACTGTCACCCCAGGGAGGTGATGCCCACACCGCTCCACGCTTCCGGGACACGGGGAGCCCTTGTTTCTCTTGGGGATCCCTCTGCTTTGGTACGGGGATGTGACCCGCAGGCCAGGCCCCGACCCTGTGCTGTATTTACCTTTTCTTCTGGGTTTTCCTAGCGTGCATCATCCTTTTCTTGCCTCCATAGCAGACAGGCTCCGACAAGAGTACAGAATATTTCTGCAGCAGCTCCTCCCTCCGTTTACTTCCCTTCCGCTCCAGCTCCCTCAGTTCCTTCTCCTGCTTCTTCACCAGCTTCAGAAAGAGCTTCATCTGCTGCAGCTCTGCGAGGCTGGCTGTCTGAGGCTCTACAACACAAAATAAAGAGAGCCCGCTTCCTCACGGCACCATTTCTCAACCCGCTGCGATGCCCTTTGGGCTCAGACAGGGTTTCTCAGCACCATCCTGATGCAGCTCTTCCCCTCCCTTCAGCAGCACACCCGGCTCAGTTCACCGTCTGGCGGACGCGCGGCACAGGGACGGCCAGAAGAACCGCCGCCTTTCGGTGTTGTGGCCAGAGGAGCACACCGGTGGCGATGCACCACACCATCCATCCTGTGCCCTGCGCCCTTTTCCACAAATCTGAATTTCCCAAAGACAGCACACGTGTTAAGCTAGTTGGCAGCTCTAAGGATAAGGGAAAAACTTTGTTATTTCATTAGAGATTTTTTGCGAAACTGACTTCCAATGCCAAGTGCTTTCATCCCTTCCAACGTTAACGCCTGGCCCTCAGCTGTGGGGAATGGAGAGGGCTCCTGAGGCAAAGGCAAACGAGGGAAGGATGGAGCACCGGCTGTCTGGCAGCAGCCCGTCAGTCAGGGTTATCTGCGGCAGGAGGGCGTTTTTGGCTTGAAATGTGTAAAAATTATCAGAAATTGTGGGTGTGTCTGCAACACCCCAGTGTGCAGGGTCAGCTCCTTCCAAAAGGCTGGTGCTGAGGAAACTGAAGCGTGGGGCTGAGCAGGTCCAGGCTCCCGAACCCAGCCCGCAGTGCCCGCGGCTACACGCCGCCTTTCCCTGAGCACGCGTCTGAAGTAACCCCAGCTCTGTCCCGGGGAACGTTTTTCCTTAGGAGCAACTTTTCAAACCCAAAACTCAGTGTACAGAACAGTTACTTGGTGACATACCCTGAGCGCACCAGGCGCAAGAACAAACCTCCAGCTGGGTTTTGTGGCACAACCAGGCACACCGGGGGTCTGTCCTGGCTGGTGTCACGCTGCGCTAAGCACGGAACAGGAGGTGAACAAATGCAGAGGGGACACGTGTGCTGGAGGCTCCCCGCGGCCACATTACCCCTGCTTTTGTCAGGGTAAAGGAACAGCGGAATCTGGCCAGAGCAGAACTGGTGCTCCAGCCTCCTCCCTCGCTACAGAGCTGACCTGCCGCAGAGTGCAGCAGCCTCGGAGCGCTAAGGCTCGAGCAGCCCAAAGCTCTTCTGAGCTGCGGGCGCAGATGACAGCGGCCCAGCTTGTGTTACAGCACGGACCACGGCAACCTCACGCCTCTTGAGACCTGCTCTGAGCCCAGTCCCAGCCCGAGAGCTCCCCGCACACCCTGGGAAGCTGTCAAAATGGGGAAATGGTGCCACAGGAGGGAAACCAGGTCCCTGAGCCCAAGGATTCATGTGGTTTGTCTTTAGGGCTGGCTGCAGCAGGCAGGGTCAGGTCTGGGCTTCTTCAATTTGCAGAAGAGGATTTATCTCTATCCCAGCCAGAAGCTGGGCAGAGAGGGAACGGAAGATGACTGGCAGGGCCTCAGCCCCCGTGAACAGCACAAGAGGAGGTACCTGCAATCCGTGTCACTTCTGTCACATTTTCATCCTTGGCGAACGCCGCTGCTCCTGAAATCACAAGAGAGGTTCCTCTTTATGTCCGATCTTGGGGTTGCAAACGGACAGTGGAGAGCTCCTCAAGAAGGTGGGCCACGGGAAGGGTGTTGGTGTGAAGACAAAGGAATTAATGAAGCTGCTGGGATGTGTAATGGGAACTTTGTTAACAGGCACAGCAGAAAGGGAACAGGATTCTCAGCCCTGCCAGAGAAAAGGGCGTTTGCTTTGTCTGAGCTGAATACTGCTAGGGATGATTCGGCACATGCGAGCTTGCTTCGATTAGGTGAGGATATTCTGGTCTGAAATAGGACAAAACTGATTGTTTTGGTACAAACGTATTTGAAAGCACACTTATCACACGGATACAGTTAACATGGACAAAATACTGATTACTGTCCATCACCATAAAACACCACAGAGAAGAATGAGGTAATCTCAGTGTATGGTAGGGGACATGCTCTTACCTAACCTGAAATATGCTGACTTTGCCTTTTGATTTGTATTAAACAAAGCCAGTTACATAGTTTTTGCCCTTGTTATGTTAATGGGTCTTTATTTAATCTCACGGGAGAGACACAGGACCGTGCTCCACTCCCACTCCTGCAGAGTGCCAGCTGTGGGATCTGTTCACTCTGGATCTGTAAAGGATCTCACAAAGAGTCTCTTTCCAGCCTCTGCAGTGTACAGACTTTCCCTTCTGCTTTCAGCTCAGCCCACAGCCACAGCGTTACCTGCCGGCCCGTTTGAAGGAGGAATGCCGAATTTCCCAGAGCAGTCTGGTATCCCGTTAGTTTCAGCCGACGGGAAGTTCCTCTGTGTGCCAGGCCTCTAAAACAAAGAGCAGAAGTCAATCAAAGCTCTACGATTTCAGGCTGGATCCATGCTTTAGAGACAGTGACAGAACTTGGAACAACTCACCTCCACCGAGCCATCTTTCGGCTGAACTGATCTCTTGTCTTGCAGACTGAAGAACTTAATGGGGTTGGAGAGAGCAATCGTCAGATCTAGAAACAAAGAGGAGGTCCCTGCTCAGACTATCAAACAACTCATTGTGCTCTGATTTTCCTTGTCTCCTGGCTTCCCCTCTGGCCTAGGACAGGAAATTGTGGAGAGGGGACATCTTTTGTTCTCTACTTGTAACAAGCTTCTCCCTGACAGCCCAAAGGGAGGGGACTGTCATCGCCTCAGTCCCCATGGCTCACAGCTGATGTTTAGGGCAGCTCTACGAAGCTGAAAGGAGCAGACTGCTCCCCAGATCCAGTTCCCGTCCAATGTTGTACAAACCTGCTCTTTTCTACAAATATGTGTCAAACCCATCAATTTCACAGGATTACCCCATGAATAAAGTTCATTTGTATGAACACAGGGGAAGAGAGAGTAAATACGAGAAGTATTCACAAGAACTTCTGTGGCCGATGCTGTTACATCCCGCATGGCTTTGTTCATGACTGTTAACAACATTTTGCTGTCAGCATCTCCAGCGGGGCTCCTTTCCCGATTCATCTCTCCCTGTTTGACCATCCCTGTATCTCAGGACCAGCAAGAAGCCCCCTCTCTTCAAACAGGGAAGAAGAAGGCTCCTGTGCTCCTCAAACCCCACTCTCAGTCCCTGACAGTTATCACCTCTTCACTGTCTCTGAATAAACCAGTACAAAGCCTGTCCCATTCCAAACCAGAGACGGTTCCACCTGCACCGCACGTCACAGCTGCAGCGACCATCCACCCTCCTGTGCTGAAAGCGAGGGTGGGACAGGATGCTGCCGCGTGCTCGAGTCCCACCCTGCCAAGGAATTAAGGGTGCAGCAGGAAAGCCCCCCCCGGGCTGGAAAAAGGCTTCTGGGTCAGAGTTTGGACAAAGGCAGAGCACCCCCCACGCCCACCCCGACGCGTGCTACCTGCCCAGGCGTCAGGAACGTAGTCCTTGATCTCCAGGTACACGAAGAGGGAAGGCATGGTGAGCGGCATGTTGCTTTCACTGCGGAGACAAACGTGGTGATAGCCTGCAAGGGGAAAGCAGAGGAGGTAAGCTGCCAGGATCCGTCCCTGCTTGTCCCTGCCCTCCAGGAGGGCACGGGGAACAGATTACGGAATTAAGCCGAGGCTGTAATAGGATGAATTTGAACGCTCCACTGCCTACAGGAATGAAGTTTTACGCAGCGGAATATGTAGATGTTCATGTCTGCTCTACAGCTTCCAATGGACAGGTCCCAAAGGCACAACAATTCCCACAAGATTCACCTGAGTGCACGGCAGTAACAGGAATGACACGATGGCCGATGAACTTCCCTCCTTCCTCCCAAGCCACAATTTTGAGAGACGCCAACTCGGGCATCATGATCTAAGAGAAAAACAGAGTAAGGCACCCACGTCCTCACCTCTAACTCCCACCAGCATGCTAGCTTCTCTGAGCAGAGCTTTACTCTCTCCTCCCAACAAACCACTGCAACCTCTCCTAGCCACTTGTAATTTAGGGCTGGAGTTTATCACAGACAGGACTGAACGCACAGGAACTCCAGAGAACACAGGCTTCTCAGAGCCTGCACGGGATCAGTTTCCCTAAAGAAAAACCGGGGTAACAAACCCTCCAGACCTCAGCTTCCATCAGGTGATTCACCAGAGAAGGGCAGGAACCTGGAAGGATAATTCAGCAAGCACGGTAACACCGCCGTAAGGGCTCCTGCCTCCCTCCTCCCCATCTTCCTCTGCCATAAAATGAACTAAAAATTATCCTGCCAGAACCGAAGCCTGAAAAGCATTTCTGAAATGAGGATAATATTTATCTGCCACATCCCAAGGAGGCTGAAGATACCTGCTGTTTCAGTGTGCCTGACAGAGATGAATGGTGTAACACGTATTTTGCTTTTTGTAACTTGCTGCAGAAAGGCCAAACATTACCAGTACTACCACCTTTGACTTAACTTCCCCGTACCCTGTCGCTGGATCAGTGACCAGGGAATTCCTGTGGACAAACGGCAGCTTTCTGTGCCCCAGCCCAACTGAAAACCTCCCGCTGGTCCCATTACTTCTCCGGTTTGTCTGTTTCTCATTTACAGTTGAACCACAGACATCCAGTTCCTTTCTGCTTCCTGGTGCTCAGAGTTTTCAAAGCTGATTAGTCAATTTGGAGCTGATTAGTCACTTTGGTCCGAAGAGCACCACAAACGGGAGACTTTCGGTGCCTGTTCTTTCCAGCAATGTTCCCAGCTACCCCTCCTCTGCTCAGGGAAACACTCATGGACAGTGGTTTTGGATATTATCTGAGAGCAACACGTAACGCCTTCTGTGTCTGCAGCCGTGGCTGGGAGTCCCTTCTGTTGTCACTGCCCTCACAAGAGAATCTTTTAAGGATTCTCTGTCTAAATTACCATCAAACGTGATTATTACCTTTTCAAAAACAAAAGCCTCCTCTTTCCACACGGGGTTAATGGAATTGGCAGTGGAGGTCAGCTTGGTTCTGTATTTACGTTTCGTGTCCCTTGGCAACCCGAACAGCTCTACTTCCACATATGTCTTCACGCTGCGGTCCGAGAGGAACTGACCAGAGAGTATCTATGAACAAGCAGAAACAGAATTAGCAACTGGTGAAGAGAATAAACCAGAAGAACCCACCCATACCTTCACCCCAGAGGCACTCTCCCCCCCCAGAACATCTTTTCTGCCGCAGCTTCCAATCCAGCACAAGGCTTTGCTGTTACCTCCACCCACGTTTCTTGCTTCAGCGCTTCCTCCAACCTCCTCCCTCCCCATCATCACAGCCTTGGCTTCTTCTGCGTGCCAGATGCTAATTTTCCATCTTCATGCGATTATGATTAATTTAAAATAGTGAAAAGACTGGGAGTTGCCATGGTAACACTCTCCCACAGGACTCTCTGGGTTCGTTTGCCATTAAGAACCCCACTGGGTAACAAATAGCGGGGACGGAGGTGCCAGTAACACACGTGGTGCCAGGAGGAACATGGTTTGTACTTGCCGTGACAGACAGAGTACTGGCCACCACCACGTCAATGCGGTCCACAGAGAAGGGGTCAAACTGCTTGTCTGGACGTCGCATGAATTCATGCTTGAGCAGATAGCCACACTGGCCGTTGAACTCAAACAGAGCCATGTTCTGCTGCATGGGGACATCTGCGATACAGAGGAACACAACCAGGAACATTGCTGTGGGACCTCATCGGGTGGCTTGTGACAGGAGGGAGCTGATAGATGCTGTACTTTCACAGCCCCTTCTAGCCAAAGGCTCACAAAGCCACTTCAAAAACTAATTAAGCCTCTCAGCATCCTACAGAGAAAAATATTACAGCAGCTGTTGTAATAAAGGGAAGTGGTTTGCTGATGACTGCACTATAACTCATGGGTAGAACGAAATTAAAACCCACTTTAAGAAGTGCCCGCTATTTTTGGGTGTGAAGTAGATAACTGTCTGAACCCCTCCACTCTCTCCCCCTTTCATTTCAGGCCTCCTCTCAGTCCATCTTCTTGTCTGCTGCTTTCTGCACCTGTCTTCAATGCATCATCCTCTTCATAACCGATCTCTCACTTTCTCCCTTTTACAGGTCCTTCTTTTTTTCTCCTACTGATGCTACAGCTAGTCTCCTACACTCTCTATGCTTAAGGCACGGAGGAAGGAAGAGGGGTGAAGAACACCTTTCTCTGGAGGGTTTTTTTTGTCTCCTTCTCATGCTGGTTGTGCACCAAGAAAAGTCCCTTCTTCCCTGTTCAGGTCAAACCACTGGAAATAACAGCACAGACAGGCCAGTCCTGCAGCTCCGCCTGCTGCCTCGCAGAAAGGGAAGCAGCTCAGGGGAGGTGGGAGCCTCTGAAGCTTTTGTCCGGGTTATTTGGTCTGACATTGCTACAGGACAGCCAGCGATGGCACCCAGACACTGGATGACAGCAAGTCCACGTATGTGTGTGTGCACAAGAGCAGAGGAGCTGCACGCCCGGTTTGTGTGGGGCCTCGGAAAGTGCTTTTGGTCTGGGGGAGATGGAGCTGAAGGACAACACTTTGGGAAAAGGAACATGGGATTAACACATTCAGGGAAACAGCAGCGGTAGGAAATGGCAGCGAAGGAGGAGACGGTGAACGTGAGCACACAGCCTCACCCACTCGGAAGCTGGAGGACACGGTGACACTCACCCATGGTCTGGAAGTTGAGTGCCACCATCTGACAGCCGACGTTCCAGAACATCTGGGGCATGTAATTGGAGGAGTCCATCCGGGTGCCCTTGGGGTAAATCCGGCTCATCTGTCGCTTGTTGTATCTACAGTTGCTCTATTGGAAACAAGTCTGGAGCGCTCCTTGTGTCCCCTGGGGCTACCTCATGCATCCACATCATGAAAACTGTTTAAGCTCTGCTACCAAAGGCTCAGAGCCTTCCCTTGCAACAGCCTCCTTCACCAGACCCTTTCCACTCAAGGACAAGCATCGGGCAGCCTTGGCTTTCCCTACAGCAGGATGCATCCTCCTAAGAACCTCCGAACAGCCCCCAAGCCACCCTGGAAGATCCCCTGTCCCACCTGCACCCCGTGTATCTCTGATGAAGAGTTTACACATTCTGAAGCCAGAAGCCAGTCGGACGTGCCTCAGCCTTTCCCAAGCTTCAGGTGAGCTCTGTCACGTTCCATCCAACCAGCGATGCTGGACAAAGGTTGCCAAAGGATACTCTACAAACTGCACGGGGAACTTGGTTAGTAGATCATAAGCCTTCAGCTCCGTGAAGGAAGAGATGACGTAACTCCGGTTCTTCTCTAGAAGGAGAAGATAAGAAAGGATTCAGAAGAAAGGTGTGACCAGCCCCCATGCTGTGTGTGGGGAACACTGGACCCAAGAAGCATTTGGCCTGTTTGCTCCCACTTTCTGCCAGGTACTGTTTTCCATCAAGGCAATTTACCTTCCTCTGGTCCCTTGAAAAGGGGCTGAAGATCAATCCCCCATAAAAGGTGATTCATGTTTACCAGGGAGACAGTGGTGGTGCACTACAGCCAGGACTGGCTCGCAAAGCTTAAAAGGCAAGAATTCTGCCCATCTCTTCCTGGATTTCAGTGACACTCGGAGGATAGCTCCTGCCTGGAGTTCTAGTTCCAAGTGAATCCAAATAGAGTCTTGCACAAAGTGTTTTGTCAAGTTTCCCCTTCTTCACTCCCCTCTTTTTTCTTGTCTTTCGTCAATCAAACCAGCTCACTCCACGCTAGACCCAACTGTGGGAACTGTTTAGAGGAACCTATTGTGTGTGAAGAAAGTGCGAGCATTTTCAGTGCTTGAGATGTTTCTCTGTCCTATCACCACAGAAGAGGAGGGCCAGACACCTCGATGAAGAAAAGCTGGGGTCAACCGTGCCCTCAGAAGCAGCAGGACAAGCCCACAGAGATGTCGCTGGCCTCTAGGCTGTTTCTTTTCATCCTCAGTTGTATAAGTGGGAGCAGTGTCTGACACAGAATCACAGAACGGCCTGGGTTGAAAAGGACCTTAAAGACCATCTAATTTGAACCCCCTGCTGAGAGCAGGCTGCCCAGGGACACATCGCTGCCTTCTCCTTACCGATTCCTTACTGCAGGGAGGAGGGCAGAAGAGAAGTGCTTGAGACCATCCACATGTTGTGGGAGAGAACACAAGGGAGAACGGGTGAAAGCAAGTCAAAGGCAGGTGGAGAACAGCCCTGCTCTCCTGGCTGAATGGAAATACTCGGGATCCTGAGAGGACTGAGTCTGACTTACGGGCAGAGACTTCGAAGGAGTCAAACTTGATAGGCTGTATGTAATTAACGAGGCTGGACATTTCCTCGTATGATGTCACTTCCAAGCCAGCAGTGCCCTGAGCAGAAAACAAAAACCAAGAGAAGACAGATGAAGAGACCCAGAGAGCTGGGACATTGTTTTCCCTCCTCTCTGAGTGATACTAAGGAGATGGAAATGGGAAATGGATTTTTTTTATTCAAGGGAATGCTGATCCCCTCCCTCCCCCTTCACCAGCAGCACTTCACGTTTCAGTAACAACGTTCATCACACCAAGGCTAAGCCTCTCCACACAGCCCAAAGGCACAGAGTTATCTCCAAATCATGCAGAATATCAAAGGCAGAGTCAGAAATAAGAACTCCTCTGCCACATTGTCTAAGCTTGCAACATAATTTCCCTCATTCAGTTTCTACTGCAAAAGTCGTGTTGTGTAGAGGAAGGAAAGTCCCCGATGGCTCATAGCACGGTTCATTCCCCTTTGTTTTTTGGGTTCATCTCTATTCAATATGGGGCCCCAGGGAAAACTGGAGGCCAGAAAAAATAACCCAAAAAGGAACAGAAATAACACTGACAGTACCTCATCAGACTGCATCTTTTTAATTTCCTCTTCATCCAGGTTTCCGAGATGTTCATCCTCTTCCTCTGGCTCCTCTTCCACCCCATCACCTGCCCAGACTAAGAACACAGCCCATGTCAGCAGGACACCGAGATGAGACACTGCAGATTGCTAGCGATGGAGAGCTCTGCAAAACCTCACAATCCAGTCATGCAGGAACAGGAAGTGGAAGAATCAGACGATTTTATTAGCCAAATCCCAGTATGAGCTAGCACACTCAAGAGACCAAATCATTCCTCCTGCAGGCTTCCCTCGTACTTGTGCTCCTGCCATGACAGGGACTGAAAATTCATTGTCCTGCCACAGGTTCCCTGAACCCAAGAGGTGACAGCCTGGAGACTGGGGCTGGAGGGTCTACAGACCTTCAGGAACTTCACGGTGAAGAACTAGGCCATCGTGCATTTGTGGTTATCAGAGAGCTACACGCAGTACAAAATCACCCACCCCTCCATCAAACCAACAGGCAGTACAGCCATGAGTTACCAACTCCCGCAGCCGCACGCCTCAGAGTAGGCGGAAGAGCTGACTCAGGGGCAGGGCAGAAGCTGATTGTCTCTTCTGGTTGGAATGAAGTGTTTGAAAATATTCTGAAGATTTCTCTTCCAAGCTTATGCTACGTCTTGAGACGACTGAATTAATGACTAATATTGGCTTCCCTCAAGCTAGTATGGGTGATCTGGAAGGTGTCCAGGGGCCAGACGGGCTCATCTAGCTGCACTAGTCCCATTTCCCCTTCGGACATACCAGTATCTTCAGCATCCATAGGGGCTGGCTGCCCGATGACTTCTGGTTCCACATTTCTCCCTTTCTTCAAAGAGTTCTGCCTCTTCCCAGATACAGACTGTTTCTTTTTGTTCTTAATCAAGATTTTGCCTAAGAGATCCTTAGGACTTGGCAAAGGAACTCCTGGCTTCAGCTGCAACAGACAAACTCAATAGTGAATTTTCATCACAAAGAATTCAAACCCTCATCGCTCCTGTCCCTTCCAGTACCACTCCTCTGGCTATTTACTGGGGCACCAACACATCTCTTACCCACTATGTACTTTAATTTTTCCATCTGCCAGCGTATCCCACTACATGTGATTTTTTTTTCTAAGACTTCAGCTTCAGTTTCAGCCAAGCATTTTGTACCTCTCAGCCCCTCGCGTGCTGCTGCCTGCACATGCCATGCTGTTCCCAGCCTCCCACCCTGCGCCACAGCTAAAAACCATCCACGTGTCCTGAAGCCATCCACGCACCTCTGCCTTTCACATTGCATCTGCTTCTCCCAGTACCCCAGAGCCTCAGCCCTAGGTCAGCACTCAGGCCATAATTAAACACCTGGCCTGCAGCAGATTTGACAAAAAGATCCCAGAGTGGGTGGCTCAAGACAAGGACGTGTGACTCAGCCTGCTTCTGCACCTACACTCCCTGCACGGACACCGACAGCCTACTCATACCGTAGCTAATCCCTGAACTCTCTCTCCTCACACACCCCCCGTTTCTCCCCGTTTCCTGGACAAGGACACGGATCTGGACAGGGGGCAACTGCTGATTTGCTCCCTGCTTCCTTTCAGCTCTTCTGAAGAGTCAGAGTCAGGCAAGCGTTCAGGAAAACCTCCGTGACTGAGGCTTCTTCCACCCACTTACTGCTTTGCTCTCCCCTGTGACTCAGGCTGATTTGTCCAGGGCCTCCTCTTCCCTTTCTCTGTCCTTGCACCTGCTGTGCTCTCTCCTAGCACCAAGGGGAACCATTTTCCAAAATCCCTCTCCACTAGCCCCCTTCCCCAGCTTCCACTTACCGGGTATTTTTCCAGCGGCTCTGTCAGCAGCATATCTCCAAATATCGTCCGGCAGTACTCGGCCATCTTCGCCTGCTGCTTCGGCCTAACGAGCAAAGAGATCAAGCAGGAGTGAAGAGGGAAACAGACGTCCAAACCCAGAGCTCAGCATGAGCAACCATCTCGAGATTCATGGACTCCACCCAGAAAACCGTCGCTGGCCTCACTCAGACAGCTACCCCATCCCTTCCCAGGCCTGTCCCCTCTGCTCACTCTGCCATCCCGAGCTAAAAGGCTGCACATCTGTCACTCTCACCCTGCAGCTTACGGCTCACTCTCCAGCTCTGACCCACCTCCAGCTGCTTCACAAATCTCAGCTGCTGTTCCAGCTCAGCTCAGGCTGGAACACCCAGCAGCCCTTGCCTGCAAACCTTCTGCTCTACGCAACAGCGAACACAGTTCTCCCACTTCTGGTCCCCCACCAGCAGATACTCACGAGTCCACGTGGTTCTCGAAGGACAGGATGACAGGGTAGAGAGATGTTTTAAAAGCACTTTCTGCAATGGCCTCAATGGCATCCTAAAGGAGAAGCAATGGGCAGAGAAAGGATCAGCGCTCGCTGACAAGAGCCGCGCAGCCGACCTCCCACCGAACGGACCCCAGGTTCCAGATCTCCAAAACCATCGCTGCCAGAGGGTTCTCCTTAGAGTAACTCATCTTCCCCCAGTAAGAAAGTGAGAAATATCTTCTTCACACCTGTCCAGATGTCCAGCTCCAGAGGATACAACATGCAGCTAAACTCAATAGCTGGCATAAAAATGACGCCGAAGATGTAAGAATACGAGGTTTTATTTTTGTTACATAGTTCAGTGAGGCAAGCCATTGCCACCTGCACGTTGAATTGGCAGAGGAAGGTGTATGCAGCACTGGATTAAGCTGCTTCAAACCCTATTTATACTTACCTCTGAACCCATCCAATTTTCTCTCATTTCCCCTGCTTATAAAATCCTTCTGTCTAGCAGCAGAGAAAACTGGAATGTTCAGTAACCAGCAGTACTGACATTTCAAATGCAAACACCATGGAAACAGTCTCAGCATTAGTGATGTAAGAAAAAAAAAAAAATCAAAAAAAAATCATCTTTTCCCCAAGCCCCTGTTAAACTGCCACAAACCTTCCACTGCTCCCCCAAAATCCTGATCTGAGCACACAGGGAGGCTGCCACAGCTGCTCCTCCACCGATAACTTGGGCTTTCTATCGCAGAATCCCGAGAGGTCCAGAGGAGGAGAAGCTACAGAAAAAGCTACTAAAAGGCCACAGGTAATGGTAGAAAAGGGAGAGAGGTGTGGAGGGAAAGATCCACGAATTATGTAAAACTAAAACCTGGGCACACGCTGCGTTAACAGGTTATAATTTCCTTGAGGTACAGTCACTCGCTTCAGCAGAACTCTGCAATTACAGCAGCTACAGCTGCCGTGCTTTCTCCTCTCCGTACTGAACTGCTGTGCAGAAAGCCGCAGTGGTACTGCAGGATTCGGGGAATTACCAACACGGAATATGAGCATACCTCTGATCTTAAGGACTGGCTTTTTTTTTTTTCCCCCCACACAAATATTTTTGTAACAGTGAAGTGTGGGAACTGGGGGGAAGATATGGAATAAGAATAACTAGCTTTAAAAATAATATAAAGTACCTCTGCCTGTTGGCAGCAGCTGTGTAAAGGAGCACAAAAAAAAAAAGATCCATTGATTTCTAACCTGCAAGCTGTTTGTAACTTCTGTGGTTCAATGCCCTAAATTTCCCAGGGAGAGGAAGGCTTTGGACTGTGATTCTGAAGCCTGGCAGCTGAATCCTCAGGGAAACCATCTGCCCAGCATGCTGGAGGGCAGTTGCTCCACTGAACACATTCCACACACTCAGGTCGTTGGGATTAATTAAAACCCATTCCTCCAAAGCACCACCACAGAAGGCTGTAAGGCACACAAACCTACCGCAGACCGTTTAAACTCATTTTAACTGTTTGTTTTCTAAAAGCCATCTTGTTTGTTTCTCTGACGTGCATCCATCCATAAATCCACCATCACTGTGCAGCTTTCTGTCCATACACCCATCTTGCTGCGCAGCCCCGTGTATGCAGCCACACCTTCCCAGCCGTCCGTCCATCGCTTCTACCCAACCGCCTGCATCTCCATCATCTCCATCCAGCCAACAACCTCTCTTCTTCTCCTCCCACTCCAAAGATGTGCACAAAACACCAACCTATTGCACATTTGTTCACCTTTCATTCTATCTACGCATTCATTCACTCGTCATCTTGCCATCAACCTGCTCCTCTCGGACATCTTTGCCCTCAGCCCCTCTGACAGTTCCTCAGCCTCCTCAGAGACCAGTCACAAACCAAGCCGGGGAAAGCACGTGTGGAGAAAACTCCTTCCGTACCTTGAAGAGAATCTCAGTTGTCATGGTGAAGCCGTGAGTGATGATCGGCTCCTCATCCGGGGGACGGCCCTTCCAGCAATCCAGCTCCACGCAGCGGCAGCCAGCCAGCAGAGTCTGGCGATACATTTCGGGAGACGAGATACCAGAAAACTGACCAGCTGGAGGAGAGCAGGAGGGAGGCTCGACATTAGTTACCCATGGGGGACACTTTCTGCCCAAACTGGAGCAAGGGAACTCTCTGCCACCCTTGAGCAGGTGTATGTGGCACACGGACAAGACGGTTTCGGTCACAGGGTGACGTTTCTTGCTCTTACACAGCATTTAAGTGCCAAGCCCCTCAGGGTGCAGCACAGCCCTCAGCCCTCCAAACTTCAGGGCAGACACATCTGCCCGACGGATTGTCGGTAGCACCCCTCCGTCCCCATGGGGGTACCCACACATCGGAGCCAAGGCAGCCTCAGAACCAGCCCTACCTGTTAAATACGTGTTGTGTGAGGAATTGATGAAGTAGTGTGAGAGCGGCTGGGTCATGTCCTGGTACAGCACCAATTTGTCCAGGGCGATCACGTTGTTCTCGGGGCCGCAGAGAAACCAGACCATCCCCTCCGGAGACAACTGCCCTACAGGGAAAACAAAGCTGGTGTCAGTACCGAACCAAAACGGTCCCGGCACCTCCTTGCCAGTGCATTGCCACACAGGGGCTCGTCAGAATCCGGCCGCTTGCTCCCCAGGTGCAGCCAGGGCAGCACAAGGTGCGAGAGCCTCTGCTACTTTCACACCAGCTCCGCAGCATCGGGCTGAGCAGACTCACCTCTCTGGATGTTAATCCCGCTGGGCTCATACTTCTCTATCAGGCTCTGCACCTGCTCAGGTTTGGCTGGTGGGAAAAGGATGTCATTGAGGCGAGAGTCTCGCTGCTTCTTGTTGATGAACTTTGCCAAGTGCTCCTTGGTCATGTAGGGCTTTGCTTTCAAATGGCTGTGGCGAGAGAATTGCAGAGGAGCAGAGGTGAGGGCTGGGCATTACCCGGAAAACCTTTTCTCAAACGAGAATTTGGTCCCTTCTCACGTTAGCAATGGGTGTCTGCTTCCCCAGGCCCACAAATTTCTGTTTCGTCTACGTTCCTTCCTGTAAATGATGCTTCCCCCTGTGGCCTCTCCTTCCCAACTGACTCAGCGCGGTGAAGAGGCTGTGCCGAGGGGAGCACCGAGCATACGCTGAGACTCGGACTTGAACTCTAAAGGGACCTAAATCTCAGAGCGAACTGAATCGCTTGCCCAGGGAAATCAAATCCATTTAAGAAGTCGCTGATTTAGCCACTTAATAAAAGGTCACTGGCTACCTGTGGGGATCTGTGGCTCTCGCACTGTTTGGGGCTAGCCACAGGCAGTGACCATCAGCATGATCCCGTGCTGACCTGGGATCAGACCTCCTGACGGTGACAGTCCCTGCAGCACAGCGAGGTCTCATCCTTTTCGTTCAGGCTGTGAGTGTTGAGGGCACTGGCACTGTTTTGTGACCTGGGTATCTGCCCTTCTGAAGCTTGAGACCGGACAAACCACAGAGCCTAAAATCCCCTCGCCCCTCCTTTCTGCCAGTCTGCTGCCACCACAGATCGAGCTCTCTGCTGTGGCCTGGGGGAGACTTACTGCGAGGTAAATATCTCATCAATCTCAGGCCGCGGACACAGATTCATGAGGAAGGTTTTATACACTGTCTCAGGGAAGTCCTCTGGGTTGATGGCATCATTCTGAGAATACAATAAAGAGGTGTCAGTTCCACAAACCCCCGACGGCTTTCACCTCGCCACTAACACCCACAGACCAGCGCTTGTTTGTCACAGGAAAGTGACTGGAACATCTGGGAAGATGTTTAGGAAAGAACAGATGGAGTGAAGGGGCACCACAACGCCCTGTGGCAGAACGGACAGCTATTTACACTGTCCCCCGCTGCCTCCTGTGTGACGGTACAAAGCTAAAGCACGGCGCAGAGGCAGGAGCTGTCAGAGCTGGATCGTACTCTGTGGGGTGGTAGAAGCGCCAAGATCAACCGTCAGGTCTGGGAATCCAAAGAGCCGAGAGTGAAACAGGCAGAAGGGAACGTGCTGTGGCTTGTGCCTCGTAGCAAAAGTGATGGAGTGGCAAGTGTCACCGCAACACGAACAGCCAGAACTGATCCTAGCAGGCGTGCAGCTCAGGCATGGCAGCTAGTGGTAACGGAAAGGCTTCAGAGCAGCTAAGAGCTCTTGGGCTGATGATTTTTTCACAGCCAAGGGCAGCACAGTCAGGGTAGGCAAAAAGATTATTCTCAAACTAGCGAGACCTTTGTCTGCCTCGCAAAACCCTTACCTTGCCCTTTGGAAGATGACAAGCGCTTAATGCTGCTTCCACCCTCTTCCTGTCTGCAGGAAACATCTGAAAAATACTGACCAGACGGGGAAAAAATAAATCACCGCAATGTAAGAGGGGTGAAGCCAGAAAGCCTGGGTTTGGGCGGCTGGGAGCTGCAGCAAGACACTCAAAATGCACAGTAAAGGAGACTAACGAGAAGACGGTAAACATGAACCAGAGACAGAGAGTGTTTCTCCAAAGGAATACCCGACATCCCAAATCTTATAAACCTACAGTGAACCTTTCGACTGCTGCCTTAACACAGCAGTTCCATGTTTCTGGTGCAGAGTCTGTACGAGCCTTGTCACTGAACCGCATCAGCTTAGTCTCAAAATTCCTCTGCACTGTCCTTCCCCTGCCCCTTGGAGGTGGCCCCTGCGGTATCGGCCCCGTGCCACAAATTCCCCAGGACAGCTCCCTCCACGAGACACTCTTCCATGCGGTAGCTGGCATTAGCAAGGAAAAACCTTGTAGTCAAGACAACACTCAAAAAAAGCAAACAAACACTGTGCACATTTGTTGATTTGAAAGAAGGCAAAATCTTCAGGAACCAAAGGCTTTTCCATGGATTCAAGGAACAAACTCATTACACAGGCAAAGAAACTACATGAGGGAAGCACACAAGTCTGCTGCTGCGGAAACCAAAGCTCACTGCAATTTAGAAAGCTGGGTCCCAGTCTGCAGGGCAGAATTCCCTGGGCCAAGCCTTCAGCTTACAGCAGCCCCTTTGCTGCACTACGGGATAGCAACAGTGTCTGAACGCTCCCTACTTCCAGAATACCCCAGCCAGCAGCAGCGAGGCCTCCTCCGTGGATAAATTTAAGATATCGGTTCTGTTAAGCTCCTGGCATCACAGGTGCCCACAGGCAAAAAGGGGAACAAAAAGTGCCAAATGCGTTGGCAGGTGGAGAAGCGTCCAGTGGGAGCTGCAGCAGAGTTATGCAAACCCCGTGCACACAGGTTCCCAAGCTGCCCTTTGCAAGGCAAAAATTGCAGCAGCCTTGTCATGATTCAAAAGGGATTTAAACGTCAAGGCGGTGGAATTTTCAGAACAATAAACACACGGAGTTCTGAAAGCCTGAATAATACCTGCACCTGGAGATACGGAATATTTTTATAAATCTGGCTCTTCATCTGGACTGTTTAATCGTCTAATACTTGACAAAGAAAAACACTTTTACCACTCTGCAAGAAAGACAGACCAGAGCCCTGAAGAGAGGTACAGCCTGTATCAGATGCTTTTTCTAGCTCATTGCAGAATAAGCTGTTTGCTCTCTGCAGTCGTGCCACCTTGCTCGCGTGTTAAAGACCGATTCCAAGCACTCCTCCCCAGTGTGAGTTACTCACCACGGAGCTATACATTGTCAAAAGCCCTTTGATGCATACACTGGTTTCTGGCAGAATGCAATTCTGCTGGTTGGTGGTTTAGAAAACAAACAACAAAAAAAGTTTATTGTTGGATAACGATCAACCATCCAGGAGCCCAATTAGCCAGCACAGACCTAATCCAGGATGTAAGGCAATATAACACCCAGCAGGCAGCACATTCATTACAGGTGATTAGCGCTTGCCTCTTGCCATGCTCTAGCACTGCATAAACCCAGAAGCAGAGTGGTTCCAGGCTTCCCAGGAAATACCCGCAAAGGCACTATCTGCAGGTCCCTATTCTTAAAACAAAAGATCATCTATGCACCCAAAAGGGAATTCAACATTTGGCACCCTGTGAGTTGAATCAACACGGAGGAGCCATAGGAACAGTCAGGAGTGATTTTACCGGGGAAGACACCAAGTGGCACAAAATCAGTTCTAGAATCAAGCCATGCAGTGCAGGGGAGGAGAAACGGGCCGGTCTTTGCTTCAGCAAGGCAGCCGTGGCTTATTCAAATGGCAGTCCTACCCTGACGCACAAGGCCGACCCTGGGGGCAGCGAGGGGCAAGTCTCCGCTGTTCTGTACTCAAACCAACACTGACACTGGCCCAGGGGTCTGTGCTCAAAGGCTGTGTCCCTCTCATGCACACCCAGAGTAAAGCAACAGACCCCTGCTGCAAAAGCTCTGGAACACAGAACTCCTACGAAAGGTAAAACGAGTCCTACGCCTCATCCACCCTTCCACTCAGCTTTGCAAAACACCCTGTGACCAGAATTTTACTGAAGCTGCTTATTTTGTTGATTATTTCTTGGCAACAGCCAGGAAGTAAAATCCATGGCTGCTTATGGCAATTTCTTGCTGCAGATGAAGGCCACAAACAGCCTCTTTTCCAGACCCAAATTACATCCCAGGCGCTTCCTCGGGAGGAACCGAGGTGCAGCAGGAGCCCTTTCCTGGCCTGAACGCAGAGGGAACGATCCCTACCTCTCAGGTGCAGAAAGCGCAGGAGCTGAAGCCACTGGGCAACCGTCTGGCTGCTCTGCCTTCAGTCTGACCGAACACACACAACAAGCATCCATACTCACTTCCTGACGGGAATCTTTCCCTCTGCATTGAGCTGCAGCTTCAGCTTCACCAGGCTGTGAAAAAAACACAAGATCACGAAAATGCACAATCTTGAAGAAGAAAGAAGAAATGTGCAATTGGGAAAACAATCAAAGTTAACTGAAAATCAGGGTCCTACAGACCGTCAGCTTAACCTCGGATAGAACCTGTTCCTGTCTCTGGGGAAGGAGAAACAGGCAAATTCTAAGAGCTTCGATATCAGAAAAATTCCTCCGAAACACTCAATACAGATATGAGATAATGATCTCTCCCATTATTTAGCACCCCGCAGTGATCCCAGGTTGCCAAGCAAACAGTACGACAGAGCCCAGAAGAGGCAGCGCTCTGCTGGGGTGAGTGCTGTGACTGTGGCAGGAGACACATGGGAGGCTCAGAACTTCAGTCTGTCCAATACCACGGGTGTGTCTGACTGCCTCAAGCACTTTTGTCCCCATCAGTGTCATGGAACATACTGCCTGACCAGCAACCCCCCAGCTCGCCCTGGTTTGGGGGGCTGCCAAAGGACCTGGACGCCAAGAAGCCTTTTCTTTCTCGTATGGACAGGAATGTTTCAGAGGACATTTGGCAGAAGTCACTTACATTTTCTCTAGGAAGGTGTACCGAGAAGCGTTGTACGTGAGGGGATTCCGAACAATGGCCATGATGTCCTCAGCCCAGCTCTGGGGACAAACACAAGACAGAGGCAGTTGGGCGTTATGGAACTGCACCAAGAAGCACACAGCAGCAAACACTGGAAGGGCACGGACCTGTCCTGATGCCGCTGGGCTACAAAACCCAACAACTGCGCCCTGGGCTTGGCTCTATCACCTTCCCACTGCCTATACATGCTAGCAGCTGAAACTTTTCCCCGAGTCTTCTCACCTGCCTGTTTATCCATACAAAGCTCATGAAGGCCAACAACTACACACTAGTTTTTTTCCACTGGTCCTTCTCCACGCAGGGCAGAAATTTCTAGAACTATGGACACACCACACCTTACTGGAACATAAACCTGCTCGGTTATAGCTCTGCCAGTACCACTGGCAAGGTTCAGTCCCCTGCCTCCCCCTCTCCCCCCTCACTGCCCCAATCCTCAGTGTTTCCCAACGTTTCCCTGCCCTCAGGACCCGATACCTTGCCAACGTTCTCCTTGTAGGACACAAAGTTATGGAACGTGAGGTCCACCATGTCAGGGCCAGATACGATCGTCAGAGTCTTAAGCAGGAAGGTGCTGTGAGGGTAATCCAAGTTAAAAACCTCTCGGAGCTTCTGGCACTGCAAAAGAAACACAACCGATGGGGAAGAAGGGGGAATGAGGCAAACTGCACCTGAAAAAACCAGGACCCAATCCAAACACTGGCCCAAATTCACAGCAAGCTTTTCAAGGGCTGCAAAGTTGTTTAACCTGTTCTTTCTTTCCTTGTCTTTCCTAATTTTTCATCTCTATTCTGGAGCCTGCATCACCTGGATCCTCCACGGAACACACCATCGTGACTAACACCACTGCACAAACATGCTGGTTTGGTCTGAAAGAGTCAACGTTGGAGACTGCTCATAAAGAATTTCCTTCAGCCGCTCCAACCCGAGCGTGCAGCCAGGTGAGTACTTGGCCTGCTCACACCAGAGGTGTGCTCCCAGGGCGCTGCAGCCATCCGTTTGTCAAACACGTGCTGAGAAGGTCTTTGAGATCAGTGTGATATCTTCTGCCATACCTCCCTCACCACAAGAAAGATGCTGTTTGGGACCCGGAAGGTCTGCCAGCTTTAGCCCTGGCTACTGGAGGGATGGGCTCTCTCCCTGCAAGTCACATTCTCTCCTAGTTCTAAGTTTCTAGAAGTGGTTTTTTCCACAGCAATTGCAGTATCCTACAGTGATAGCTCACCAGAGGTCTGTTTTGTTAACTATAAGGCTCATCCGATTAGTCATACTTGGATTTCACCACCATACGGAAGTATTTATAGAATCCCTTTACATTATTTAGCATTTGCTGCATTCCCACGTAAGGCGTCACTAAACCAAGGTATCTGACAGTCGCTGTTGATAACGAAAGGATAAAATTCCCACAGCCTGGAATAAAGCGCAGCAATTCATTACCTGAAGCCCAGGATAAATCCCTATCAGAGCAAACAGGGAGGCGGCCAGAGCACCGGCTCCCTCCGAAACTATCGGCAGAGACCACCATCAGGGCTGGTCAGCAGAGCGGGTCAGGCTCAGACGTTTAACTGGAGCTGGAGTCCGAGCTCCCGCTGGATGCCCAGATCTACCGGCAGACGCATGGCTGAGTTACCGTGTTTCAACCTCAGCAAAAGAGGCTGGAGCTGCACGCTTTACCCTTGTGTTCGCTCTAAACTCAGAGCACATCCAAAGCCAGTCTGGGCAGTTCAGCTCATGTGCAGTGACTTGTTAAGCTGCTACTAACCGGACAACCTCTGGATCTTTGCAAGTTGAAGAAAGCGAACTCCCCGACCGAAGCCTTCCATGGATCTCAATTTAGCCCAAACCAACCAAAAACCCCGACACAGCCATCTGTTTGCATCCACAGCTATCCCAATGGAAGCAATTCCATTTCTGCCCCAGAATTTTCTCTCTACGTTTGGACTGCAATAGCGGGCACCCCGCAACAGCTCAGCTTCAGGCAGCCTCACGTGCCTGCACAGTGTCACACGCAGAGCTGCACGTATATTTTACAAGGAACTCTGCAGATTTTTTTCCACTGCATTTTTTCCAAATTTCTGGAGCATTTGCCATTTTGACACATCTGTAGCAAACAGGCTTCTTTAGGAACACCAGGGTGGGCTGGATTATAACAACATCACCCCACTGCTGTCTCTCACTTCATAAAAACAACTCTGCAGGGTAACTGAAAACGCTACAACCCAAGAGCACTCGGAGGGAAAGAAGGGGGAAGGCAGTCAGCCACCCAGAAGACGTGCCTCTTTTCTAACAGTTAGGGAATTTCTAAAATGCCTCATTTTTGCTTTGTGAGCAATTTTCCTTTGCAGAAGCGAGCAGCACCCACGTACCCACACCTCCTTTCCCCACTCACAGCGACTTCTTGATGCAGCTTAACTTTTCATTACAAGTGGCAAAGTGTTAGGATCTGAACTTCAAATTCAACTTCATCTTGCAAACCCACTGGCGTTTGTTCAGCTTCCTTACCTCTGGTGTTGTAAATTAAACGAAGCAAAGACAATAGAGAACTTGTGGTTTATGCTGAACTCGTTTCCTGTATTTGTTACAAATCGGCTCCTCCCAGCCCTTCCTTCTCTGCAAGCTGCTGTCGCCTGGCTCCCAGCAGATGTTTTGGTTCATGAACTGAGGCTGCATCAGAGCTTCTGCCTTTATCTAGCTGTGCTCTGCCAGACCATAATGCTCCGATAGCCTCACCTCCTCGGAAGCTGCTGCTCAGGGTCGGCCTTAGCCCGTGCAGCGTGCTATATGCCATGCCCTCTATCAGCATCAACTTGCCACACGCCCGAACACCTCGGGGAAGCCGACAGTTCCATTTTACGAGAAGCAAACTGCAGCGGGGAGGGGAAAGGCTGATCTTGTTGGGGATCTAAACGGGGTTGTGTTTCCCCAGCCACTGAGTGCCTGCCTGGCCTCAAGCACGTCGCTTTCTCTCTGCTGCCTGCTTTACATGGGGATTATCTCGCTCACGGGATAAATGCGGCGATGTTGGCGTGACGCTGAATGAAGATGGTGAGAGAGGACCAGAGATGCCGTGTCTGGGCTCTTCCATGACCTGTTCGCCTTTAGCACCCTGCACTGCAGCCTCACTGCGGGGTTACTCAGTGTCACGCTGCGGGTGGCCACAGGGAAAATAGGAGTGGCTATGTGAAAAGCAGGACGACGGTATCAGCCGTGCAAATCAGAGGAAGGGACACATGCTTAGCCAGTCGACTTAAAAAACCTCCCAAACAAACAGAACACCGCCCACCGGCGCAGCGGCTGAAACACAGATCCAGCTTGCATTTCACCTCCCACCCTCCTGATTTCCCTAAAATCCTGATCTGTACAGGCCAGATTCAGAGTCCAGAGAAAAGCAAATTCTCATGCAAATATAAACAAAGAGCCAGGCGAGAGAGAGGGGGACAGTCCCTTCTCCACCTGAAACGCCACACAGCCCAATGCCAGCTGGGTTCGGTCACAGCTGCGTGCCCTCTGACAATTCTGTATCTCATGAAACACGACTGATGCAGTGCTTGGGAGCACTTAGGAGCCAGGAATTGACAACAAGTTGTCTCTTTTGGAGGAGAAAGGTCTTGTTCGGTTGCCAGAAGGGAAAAGGAGCTCCAACTATTATTCAAACACATTTGGCTCCGCAGGTAGTGCTCATGCCCTCGTTAGCAGCGCTGCTGCATCACGATCCGGCAACGAGCGATTGCTGCGGAGCGGGGAGGGCTGTCCTGCACCGTCTGCACCACGGGGACCAGCCCGACCCTGCGCCAAGCATCTCAGCGAGACGAGGCAGAAAAAACACACGCAGATGGAGCACTCTCAGCTCTCATTGCTGTCTTATCTAAAGGAACCGGAAAATGCAGCAGCACGCAGATTCACACGGCACAAAATAACCCGCGGCATTCTGGAATTGAGCAGGAACAGACTGCGGGAGAGAGATGCAGACTGTGCATCCCCAGTGGCTCCTGTCCCTCTGGTCTACGAGCTCTCGCTGGGGAGAGGTGGAAGAGGCAGAGGAAGGGCCCAGCCTGGCAAAAGGCCGTTACTCGGATGTGACTGGTTCCCTGCTCCACTCTTTATAAAATCCTGTGCAAGCCCCAGGCTTCTACTTGCTTTTCCCTTGCACGCACCCGTATCGGTTTGTCTCCACGGGGCTCCCCGTGATCCCTCTTTGATCGGAGGCCTGACCACCAGACACTGTTTGTTCCCCCCGCGCTCACGCCCATGGCGGGATCGCAGGGCTGGGACGATGCTCAGGCCCCCGAGCTGCCACCTTCCCCTGCGATGCAGCAGAACGACGGACCACCCACGAGCTGTTTACAGTCCCTGCTCAGCCCCAGCGCAACGGGAATGCTCCCCGCATTCCTGGCTCCTAAACACCACCCGCTCCTATTTATCATCTCAAAATACGATGTGCGAAACACCTTGGTATGAGCTTCTCCCTTGGGCACGTCCAGTTCAGAGCCTGCTCCTCTGGGCTCAGCAACAACACAATGCGGGTGGAAGATGAAACTGGTTTATAATTATGACAGTTAGAAAATACAACTTCTGTTTTTATGAAAAATTATGCTTGTTTCAAAGCCAATGCCTGCTGAAATGTCTAAACAAAGCCCAAGATGAGGCCAGCAGCCCAGCAGCCTGGCTGGAAACATTGTGTGTTTTGGTCCTAATTATGACATTCCCTGACAGTGTTCTGGGGTCTCTGGGCATCAGAAAAAAACCAAAATGGAGCAGCCTTCATTGTTCCCTGTTCCCGAAACAAAAACACAGAACTGCATTGTAAATAACATCCTGATCTGCTTCGGCATGCTGCTGAACTACCTTCAACAGGTTTTTATCTTGTCGCGTTTACGTTAGTCCCTGCTAATTCTTCTCTTTATTACTCCTGAACACGCACCGAAGTTCATTCTGCCCTGTCTCTCAAAAGACATTTCCATCGAGAAAAAACCCCTCAGAACACCGAGTCGCTCTCCAAGAAAATAAAGCAAAGGGGGCGAGGGGGGGAGATTCGCACATGAAGAGGTGATGGGAGGACTTGGGAGGGGGGCAGGAAGGGGAGGAGAGTCTCTCGAAGGAGGTAGGGCTGTCCCTCACCTTCAGGCAGGTTCACTTCCAGGAATCATTTCCTTCCGGGACAAACGGCAGTGCCCCTTCTCTCCTTTGGAGCTGGCTCCTATTGCTGCCAGCCCTGAGTCACTTGTCCCTTTTCCACTTGCTGTGCTGGGCACTCCAGGCTGGCTGTCTACTCCCTGAACACTGCAGCGGCAGGAGGGGGGTCCCAGCAGCCCCTGCCCCCCAGCCTGCAGGAACGATGCTGTGACCCGGGACAATGTCACCGAGGCAGTGTGTGTGACAGCAGCTCTTTTCAGAAGTGGTTTTCTGCGTGGGCGCTTTGGTGTTACTCTTCTTGCTGTGCAGGGAGAGGTCACAAAGGAAAACCCCAAACCAGCAGTGGGAAAATGTCACTGAAAGCTGGTAACTCCCAGCGTCCCCAGTACAACCACCCGTCAGCAGGGAGGCTCACTCGCCCACATCCCTCTGAAGAGCTCAGGGCACGTTCCACCCTCCCGCAGGTTGAACCACAGCCGGGAAGCACAGAGTGCCTCGCAGAGGAAAGCAAGAGCACGGACACTCTCAGTACGGCACTGTCCTTCCCCGTGAACACCTTCAGCCACGATTCAGTACGAAAACCAGACCCTGAGCTGCAGGGAGGCGGTGGGTGTGCTCCGGGGTCACTCGCAAGGCAGGGGAGGGGGGAGAAGGATGCTCAATGTGTTACTACTGACCAGCCAAAGCTCTTCCAGCAGCTGTGATCTTGTTCTTGTCAAAAATACCACCCGTGAGCCCCTTCTCCTCCACTTTTAGCCAATGAAACAAGTAACCGTCTGATTAACTTCAGCAGTTACATCCCACAACCATGCCAAGCCACTGCTCTGTAACAGGGGAGACAGCACCTTCTACCATCCCTGCGCCCTCCACCCCTAGCAGGTCTTTGCTTGCTGTCACACCCGGTTTTCCTATTTACACCTCTCCGTAACGATGCACCGGACACAGCTGCCCGATGCGGAGCGTGTGCTGTTTCACGTTAAGGAATTTCCACTGCTTTCTGCATTCCTTTGAGCAAACTCTGTTCTCAGGAAAGCCAACTGGAGACCCACGGAGGGATTTAAGCAAGCCCTGCAGAAGCACCGTGGATAGGACAGCCATGTGTAAACACAAAATTTCCAGGACTGGACGGCACACCTCTCCACTGTTTTGGTTCAATGGCCACTCCAGTGCCCGCACACGACCTCCCACCATCCCGTAAGGGAAAGGTGGATAAGGAGCCTGGTGCATTTTACTACATGTTGTCGTAGAAATGCCGGAAAATTCCCTGAAATAAAAAGGGGACTTATTTTCAACAGGTCTCTGTGAAATGCAGAATTCAGAAAGCACTTGGGATTTTCACAGCAGAGGCTGTCACCAAGTGCATCGCTTCTGCCTGTTGAGAATACTTAATAAACCACTTGGTGCTTGACTTTTTTCTCTTTGTAACCAGTTCCCAGGGCTGTAAAAACAGTGTCCCTGGCCTGTGACAATGGCTTGAATACAGCAGCCAGAGCAGGTCAGAGCACAGCTCCATCCAGACGCCTGGGGAAAAGCACAAGAACAGGGCAAACGCAATGATATTTCCCTGACACATTTCAGCAGCTTCCAGCGATTTATGATTCAGCAACTTCCTAAGCCAGAGGCACCATCTCGCCTTTAATAACCCTCCAAGGGCATTTCCTTCTCGTCCTGACTTTTTAAACTTGTGTCCATGTTCATGACCTGTGCAGGAAGGCATCCCGCAGCGCAGCGACACGAGGTGTAAACCAGCAGCACCTCCTTCTGCTCATGTCAACCTGCGGTTGGAAAATTCCCCTTGATGTGGAGCCCTTGCACTGGAAGAAACCCTGAGTAAACTGCTTCATGCTCACCGTCTCCATTCAACTCCTGATTTTACAGCCCTTGCTCCTCCACAGCCCCTGCCTACTCGGATGCTCTTCCTACAGTGGCCACTTCATTCTTTTACTCATCTTGCTGCTCTTCTCTCCCTTTTCCATTTCTTTGTCTCACCTGAGATGAGGACACTCAAAATGCAGAGACCTGGCTGCATTCAGGGTGCACACAGTCGCGTGATTTCCTCTTTCCTCATAATTCCCAACGCACAACATTTGTATGTTTTGAGCAAAAACTACCAAACACCGAGATGATATTTTTATGGATTTACCATATCCTCACGATCTTGTTTCTGAGCAGCAATAGTAAACTCAGAGCTCGTTATTGCAGAAGGGGTTAGGATTGGGTTTTTTTTCTGTGTGCACTGCCCAGTTTTTATCTGTACTAAATTTTACACTTATTAGATCACCCAGTCAAACCAGCAATTCAAGGTCTTTCTACAAGTCTGCCCTCACTGTATTACCCCAAATACCTGGTACCATCAGCAAACTTTGTCTTGTCTCTAGACACCTCTTTGGTAGGATGTCCCAGGCCCAAGCACTGATCTTCCCAGGAGTCTGCTGCTTCTCTCTCTTCTCTCCAGAGCCTTCTCTTTTATTCTCCAGCAGTCATTTTTCCACGCCAAGATGTCCTCTCTGTTCCTTAAGAGCCTTTCCAATTTTATTGAAAAGATTTAGAGCTAACTATGGAACGCAGCCACTGCTCCCCCTCCTCTTTTGCTTTCTGCTCACAGATTTCCTCACTCTTTTCAAAAATTTCTTGGCGCTTTTATTAAAGATCTCTTTAAAAAGTCATTTTAATTTTCCTCTGGATATGGAACAGAGTCATCCCAAAACTGATCTGAGAATTATTATTAATAATAATATTATTAACAAGACCAACTGGGGTTGGTCTTGTTTCCAGAACAACTCCTTGTCTGTCAGTAGGGGCCCATTACAGAAAGACGCTGTTTGAGCAGAAATTCCTTCTGTTTAGAGGCCACTGTGCCACTGCACGTGTGCCAGCATGCTTCTCCCGGTAGTCTCCAATTAGTCTTAACTAATTGCTAAAATCCAGGACGTTTTTCTCCAGCCCGGCTGCTGCCACCAGAAGAACATCCACCTACAGCCTCGGTACTTACACCTTCAATCTACAATCTACAGTGAAGCTGAATTCGTTCTGTAAACTCAGGTTACTCCTGAAGTGTGACACCCTAGAAAATAGCATCTCATGCCTCTGCTTTGCACTGGCCTCTCCTTACTGCATTCTGGGCTGTAGCACCCAGCTCTGCCAGCTCCAAACCTTTTATTCTCTCAAATGAAAAAATACTTCTGAGCGCTTTTTTCAAACGCATTTCCCACAAAACAAGTTGCAGACGAACTCTTAGGTGTCTTGAAAACTCAAACATTTCATTCTAGTGAATTTCCAAGAGGAAACACCGTTTCTCAGAAGGAATGATGATTTTTAAGAATTGTTTAAGATGGGCACTGTTCTTCAGCTCTGCTTTCCCACCCACCTCGTTATGGTCTTTTGCGACACATCAGTCTTGGGGAGCTCTGCACGGACGTTTTCAGAGCGGCATTAAGAAAACAGCCGTACTACTTACGCAAAGAGGCTGCTCGAGTCTCTCGGTATTATTGCAAAATCTTCCCCTTTGACTGAGAATCACCTGTGCTATCATACGGAGCCATTATCCTTACTCCCTTGTTTCCTTCTCACATTCCAGCTCTACTTCCATTTTCTGCTTGCCTCTTCCATACATGGAAAAGTTAAACAAAAACCAGACCCAGGAAAAAATAAGTCCTAACAAGGACAACTTTGCAGCAGGAAGCTTGAATTACAACTGAAACCAAGAACAAAGCCATAATCATGTGCTGCCCTTAGTCTGCCACCCTGCAAGCAGACAATTTAAAATTATTTTGGGGGAAAACCAAAAAGAAACACTAGTTTTTCTGAAACTATATTTTCTTCCCTTTAAAGGGAAAAAACACCCCACCACACACTGTGTTGGAATCTCACTGTAACTACGGGTTTGTAGCTGCCTTGACCCAGCCTGTGCATCTCTGCACAAGAGAGAAGCTCCGGTGACTCAATGCAGAAGCATCACAAGTCTCCCGCAGGACTCCCCAGTGCAGCTCAGTGAACCTAACGGCCAGGCCAAGATTAAAGCTCCCACATGCACGGTGGGGAGAGAACACAGCTGCTGTGCAGAACAGAAAACGAGTCTTTTAGCAGGCACTCGGAAGGGGAATTGTCGTTTTCCCACTCTGGCATGTTCTTTCCCACAAGCTCATACACCGTACCCTGGATGTACCTTTCTTTGGGGTGCACGGAGGAGCCCTGGGGAGTCCAGGGCCAAGAGCAAAGATGGCTTTTCTGTATTTACACAGTTGTGATGTAAGGAGACAATATCCTCTCCACCTCCTTGTAACAGAAAGCCGGATAAACCACCTCAGCTTATGCCAAAGCCCTAGGCAGCCTCACCTTTCCCATACGAACAACTGGCAGGAATGAAGCTATGCACTCACCTTGGGGATTTTGGCAAAGCGCCCCACTCGAGTATCTCGGATGCTGGTTATATCCAAAATTTCCATTTCCTACAACAGAATAAGGACAAGGAAGATGAAGACAGACAAGGAAGAAGGAAAGAAATCCATTAAGGAGCCCCCAGAAGCAGCAAAGCAGGTCTCAGCCAGTGCCCTTCAGGGGAGAAGAGCCCTCCCACCAGGAACAACGCGGGCAGGAAACCACTGGCTGCAGATACAGAGCCAGCAGGCTGGCTAGTGCACAGGTGACAGTGGCCTGCAGCACTGTCCTCTTCAGGGTGAGGCCAGGGGCTCGGTGTGGATCGGGGGAGAGGGAGCGTATCACACGCATACAGGTTTATACGGGGAAACCACCCCAGCTGTAGTCCATGTGTTAACACAACACACTGCCACTCTCAGCCTGTGTTCTGCCTCCACGCACTGGGCATGGAGCAGCCGAGCGGGATGGCAGGCGGGACCACCTCTCCCCAGGTCACTCCCTGCAGACCTTCGCCTCCTCTGTTCTGAAGCAATTCCCATGGAGGACATTCCACAACCCTCCCCAGGCAGCCCACTCCACATCCTCACTGCTAGCTAGCTGTCATGTTTATTTTGTTCTTTTAATATCCAACCTGAATTTCCTTCCTCTGTTACTAATTTGTCTGCTCACCACGGATCTGGAGAACAAATTATCCTTGTTGCAGCAGATAATATTATTTTCCAAGGTCACAATAAGGAACAATGTGGATACCATGCCTTCTGGCTGCATCCCCATTTCATTGTCAAGCAGGATGGAAATTTCACTCCTAATCCTGCTCCTTTCTGAATCCCTAGTGCGAAAGCGGTGCAGTTTTTCTTCCTTGCTGTTCACGACAAGCAGATCTTAAGAAGAGTCAGCCAAAGATTCATAAGCCACATGAATTCAACAGAAGAACTATTGACCACACCACTCTCTGTGTTTGCCCATCTCTTGTGCTGATGCCTGCACATGGCTTTGACGAGCCTGCTCCAACTCCCTCCAGCAGCCGGCATTTGCCCAGCACCCTTGCTAGCTCACACTGCCTGCAGATTCCCTCAGAGAATTTTAGGAAAGATGCCAGACAAGTGCTTTCTCAAAGATGTAAAACAGGCTGCTGCTCCACTGCAGCTCTCAAAATTGTTTACAGTTTATTTTAGGTGCTAGTCAACAGCATTTTCCAGGAAAATGAGCCCCCCTGCCCCAGTCTAGGTTTCCTCATGTCAGCTACGCTCCCTTACCCAGCTCCCTCTCCTAGGTAATTAAATCCCTCGTACCACTAACCCAGGGAAATATCTCACTTCTGACGGGTGACAACAGCTCCCCTTGCCCCGTTTTGTGCACCTCCCCCAGTGCTACCACTTCTTCCTGCTGTCTGGCTGGAACCCTTGCAGCAAAAATTCTACTGCCAGTTGCAGACCTTGAAAGCGGAATGAGAGTGACGGAGGAGGCTGAAAGGAGAGCACATCTTCCAGAGGGATGTGACAGTCCCCAGCCCCGTGATGCTGTGTTCTCAGAGGACACAGCTGTGTGGCAGTGCCTTGTCCCCACCAACACTGGGGCACTATCTTCTGAGAAGGCAGAGCTCACCGAACACACGCGGTCTCCTGGCCAGGGCACTGTGCAGGACTGCAGTCTCTGTCTCTTTATCTCCATGCCTCTTCAGCATGTAGGTCATGAGGAGGAAGTAGAGCTGAACCACAGCTCTGCTCTGGAAAGCAGAAGTAAGCCCAGCCTTCCACCTCCAGTCAGCCAGATCTCTCCACCCCTCATTGCTACTCATCAGCGAGGAACTGAATCCTCTCTCCTGAATTTGTTGCCTTTGTCGTTCTCCTCTGGACCTCTGAATACAGACAAATCTGCCACTGAATAAGCACGAGACTCCCAGGTACCCTGGGAGGGGTTTCCTGCTAAGTGGAATGAGTGTGGCAGTTTGCCCCCGAGCGCAGAACTCCAGCAGTTATGGTGTTTTACTCTCACACAAACTTGACTGGCTGTTTGGAGACCAAGCTGCGAAGCCTTAGGACTCACCTTATTCTGATCAGTCCAGTATAGGTAAAAGCCCTTTGGATCCACTCGAAGAATCACAGGAGAAGCACTGGCTGTTTCCTGAAAAAAAAAAAACCCAAAACACACAGAAGAAAGAAGGTTAGCATCTTATGGGACGTGGAGAACCCATCATGGGACGCAAGGTTCCCAGTTCAAATATAGACCCAGTCGGGTGAATCATCCCCCGTGATGTATGGAAATTAGCGTGAGCTCTTTGGAGACAGATAAAGGATGCTGGTGCCTCTGCTCGGGCCCCAGACTGTTTGCTCATCCAGCCTCGACGCCTCCTTGCTGCATTTGACCTCTGGGGCCACAGAAGACAGATCATAAGGCCTATCAGCCATTTCTAGGACGGCTTCAAATCCCATTCAGGAAGCTGAAATACCCAGTTACTGAGATAAAACCAGCAACGGAATTTGGAAGTTGTGTTTGTCAGCTGGCCCTGGGTTCTTCAGTGTCTTCAGAACCCAGACGTCACTCCAGTCTGTCTCCATTTCCAGATTCAGGATCTTCCTTACAGTCACCTGCCCGTGCCACAGTGCATCATATGTTCTCCTCGTACTCCCTGCTGTCTTTCCCACGCTGTACTAGGGACAATGCTGATCTGCACAGCACCATGCCCACGTTCCCAGCGCTCTCGGTTAGCTCCCTGAACACACGGCCACCAGCCACGAAGAGCAGAACAGGCACCATAGTACTACCGCCGAGAATTGTGCCAGGTTTCTAGATTAACCTTATCTCCTACGAAGCAGCTTTCTTGAAAGCAAGCTGAGGTCGCAGTAAGGACAGCCGGCCTCCTGATCAGGGACGTGGATGGCTCTGGGGTGCAGGGAGGCTCTCCTGCGGGGTGACACCTGGCAGCAAAGGAAACGATGAATTCTACAGAAGATGGTGTGGCAGCCAAGCTGCCTGCTGCTCACACTGTGGAGTTCAACTCCAGGGCAGAAAGCAAAATCCTGTAATCCAAAATCTTTAAGAGATAGAAACATTTTTGCTTATACTATGAGGGCTAAGAGTCAGCACAGAGCTTGTGACCTCTAAAGAGCAGCAACCCTGCAGCGTGGAGCTCTTGCCATCACCCTTTGCAGCCTGTTCTAACTGTGGGAAAGCGTGATGAGATGGAGCAATGTGACCAGAACAGCCCACTCGTGGAAAAGGCTTGTTGGAGGTCAAGTCTGTAATTAGAGGCAACCTTTTAGGAATGTTTACAAACCAGTAAACCTTGAGGAAAAATCTTAACTCTATGGTTGCAGCAGCAAATAAACACTCGGTGGGCTGTAGAAGCCCAACTTGACTCACTTTGGGTTTCAAGGGAGCCTGACTACCCCAGGAATTCCCAGGGAACTACTTAACAGCTTCAAGTTTTTGGGAAAGCGGTCCCCAAGGACTGAGAAGAGAAAGTCACCAGCTATTTCAGACAAGTTCGGCTACTATTATTCTCAGCAACCAAACCCCTGTTCAAATTCAAAGCAGTCCCAAGCATGTCCTGCAGGCAGTGGCCCCACTGGAAAGAAAGGGAAGGCTGCACTTCCCACCGTACCTTGGTGTCACCCTCCTGTTCGTGTGCTGCTAATGGAACAACTGTCCAGCGCTCCAGCCTGTATCCCTCAGCACCCATCCTTTCTGGCAGCTGGACATTACATTACTTTCTCATTCCAGCGCCGCTGGACCAGCCCTGCTTACGCTGCACACAAGTGATCTTCCTCCCCCGCACACACTGCCTTGGGACTTAGAACTCTGTTCCAGCTTTACGCCCCCAGAAGTAAGCACTAATCCCTCCTGTGCTACTGCTGGAGGCTCCTCCTAGTGCGTCTCATTTGTAATTCCGCATCAAATGCTTCCCCCAGATCTCGGTGATAACCATAACCTGGCCTGCCCACCGTTTATCCACGCTCATGCTCAGCAGCAGACAATTCATACTCCAGACAATTCGGAAGGGCAGCTGCTGTCCCCTTGCTCAGGTACGTGGGTATTACGGGAAATACTCTCTCGTCTCCTTAGAAAGCGAGGAGGGGGACTATCACACTCCAATTAACTTCTCTTCTGCTGTTCTGCACTTTCTTCCCCTCAGAACAAAAGGCAAACGGAGACTGCAAACCTGGTGTTTGGAAGACACAAGAGGACACCAAGCTGGAGAGAGAAGCAGCTTTCGGCAGCAGCCTCTGAGGCCCCTCGCTGCTCGGCTGCTGCCACTTGGCAGCTCCCAGACCCAGCAGCCAGGCAGGCATGGGAGGACAGGGCTCACCCCCGATCCACTCCAGCTACAAGGCCACAGAGGAAGCAACTTTGAGCCCAATTTCCTATCTGCAATGCACGGAGAGTCCACTCAGTTCTGCAGTAAATCCCGCTCCTCAGGACGAGCCTGACGGCAGCATGTGCCCCTCTCCCCAGGGAGGCCCCCAGCAGTGACCGCCTTCCCAACGGCTGGTTCGCAAACACCGGCGGGACCCTGGGGTCCTGCACACAGACCCCGCAGCACACTGCATTTACCTCCAGCCTCCACAATAAGCAGAGGTGCAGAAGCCCATCACAAACCCTAACACATATGTCCTTTTTTCTAGCTCTCAGCTCTCCTGTTCTCCTCACTTCACTCTCCCTTATCCAGGCATCACTGCTTCCAGGTACGACACACAACATCCCATCTCCCCCAGGGAACACACACTCCCGGCCTCCCCACAAACCCTGACCCCAACACAAACCCTGACCCCAAAACGGGCTCTGCCCTGCCACCACGCATACAATCTAGCGAAGCAAAAACCCCGGTACTCACATCATCCCATTTGATGAAGCGCTCACCCTTGGACAGATACTCCTTCACCTCCGGGGGCTGCAGGACAGGGGTAAGCATTGACATCCTGCCCCACAGATGTGCTCCTCAGCCACCAGAAGCACTAGCAGCCGCACGGTTTGCTCCTCCTTGGCCCCCTCTCCTCTATCTCTGCCTCTCACATGGCAGGGCGCTCTGCCATTGCCACTGTTGGCATCAGAAAGCAAACAGCCTCTTATATCCCAGCCAAATTTAGGAGGGGCAGGGACAGGCAGGCGAGGACCGATGAATCTGCATTGCAAATCAACAGCTCTCCAAGCAAGCAGGAGCAGCTCAGCCCAAGGTCACCTAGAGGAAAGTCTGCGACGGGTCGAGATGCCCATGCGGGCAGTCACGCACGCACGCCGTCTCTCCAGGAGGGACCTACTCCTCGGAGTTGTACTTGCGAAGCGCACGGTTCGTAGCACTTCCGCAACTGAACTTCCTTAAATGTTCTCTTTGACGAAGCGCAGACATTGCCAGCCGACACTCAAACTATTTCAGCAGATGTGGTTACGGAACAGCTCAGGCTTTGGCTACAAGGAGACTGCCCCCTTCATGCGATGGGCCAAATATCACGTCAAATAAACTTATTCCTTGCTCCGTACAGACCCCACGTCTGGGGCCACCTGCTGCACTGTCCAGCCTTTAACTATTTTTCCTTTCTCTAACGGGTTCTTCTGAATGTCAACCTGAAAGTGAGAAAGACCAGCAGAGCAGATGAAAATTCCACAGAGAGATGAAATAAAACATTCACAGGAGTTCTCAGGAACTGCAATAATCTCCAGATTCACTGGGGTCTACTGCAGATGCTCTGCAACACAGAGGGAGAGATGTGGGGATTATAACGATGAAGCTGCACGGCAGGGACAGGAAGCAGAACGAAAGGTTAACAGCAAACAGGGCAAAGCCGAGCCCCTGTTCCTGACCTTGGAACGAAGGAATTGCGTGTGGACAACAGAGGAGAAGAGAGGCTGCTGGTGGCAGAGGTGCACTGGCTAACCAGGAGAGCGGCTTGTGGAAAGGACTGACATGGGCAAGTTAATTTTAGCCAAAAAGGCAGAGCCCTACAGCTAACAGAAATGGAGATGACCGTGCTACACTGGCTGTAACGGGATTCTCAGCCACACAGGGGGATTTTATCCTTGTTGTCTTCCATGAAAGTCAATATATGGCACTTGCCATTGCTCAAGAGGGCGAGATACTGTAAAAACAATACAGATTCTCTGAGCAGCGTGGACAAAGAAACTCCCACACCACAAAGGGAGCCAGCTGCATGGTTTTGCTGCTGCTTTCTCCCCTCTGACTCACCTGGTTTGATGATGAGGCCAGCACTTCAAAGCAGAGTGGGGTGGGGGGGAATGCTGACTGAAGGAATCCTAAAGGCATTGTCAAGTGTTAGTGGCACAAGGCAGGAGAGATTAAGTGGACCTGTAGCAAGTGCTCTAGCTGTAAAAAACCAGAGATGGCAGCAACTATCAGAGACGCCTGCTGCAGAAACAGAGAACCCTGAACAAACCTAACGTCCTTCGTACATTTCTTTCAAGGGTTAATCTGCCTGACAAACTGGGACTGAGAGAGCTTCTACACTTCCAGCTACCAGTGAGTTTTCTGCATTTATTACCTTATTTTGCAAGGTACTGTACTTCCCAAGTTGCTGTTAGCTCTGTTTTATTAGGACAGCAAACTGAAGTGGCTTACCCACAGCTGTGGCTGCTTGGTATCAGGGCTGAGACCAGGGACACAGGAATCCATCACCTCCAGTCTCATAACCAAGCCACTCACGTGGTATTAAGCTTCCTTTGCACGTGTGTCAAAGTGACACGTGCTTCTCAGGCAGCTGACAGAGCACTGGGGTACTCCAGGCCCAGCCAAGACAGCGTCACCAGAACCCCCCAGAGAACGCTGTTATGCCCAAGCAGCAAAGCAGCAGATGACGGGCTCTGCCCAGATCCCAGGGGCTGAGGTGGAAGCACGCAGGGACGTCAGCAACAGCCGGAGACTTGGCATAAATGCCAGTGAAATGCTAGGCTCTGCCGGGCAGGTTTTGTTCTCTGTGCTCTTCTTGTATGCAGCGTAGGAACAGACCCCAAGTCCAAGGTATGTACAGAGAAAGGCCGTGGGAGCACCGGAGGCTGCAGTGGGGAGCAAAAGTTTTCTCTGTTCCCACCTGATCCCCTCTGCAAGGCCAGAGCAGTTTCAGGGCTGCTCACCTGTATCTTAGAGAGGAGCTGTGAAAAGGACAGAGCACTGATCGTGCTCAGAAATGCTGCAGTCCTCCCACCCTCTGCAACACAAAGCACTAAAGGAGGCTTTGGAGAAGGTGAAGAAGCGAGAGGTGGGACGAGCTTTGCCCACTGGTACTGCCCAGAGCAGAGGGACCACAGGTGAGATCAGGCAGCCACAGCTACTGGTGCCAGTGGCCCATCTGGTGTTTACCACAGTCAGCATCACCGCTTCACGAGCCACGGCTGCTTCCTGCCAGAACCAGCGCCTCACGGAAAGGCTGCTTCTGGCCTGCATTCCATCAGACCTGGACATTCAACAGCTTTCTCTGTCTCATCAACAAACCTAAAGTCGGCAAGAATCCTGCCACAGCTTTACTTGCTTGTAGCTCAAGGTCAGCTTTCCCTAAGAGATAAAACAACTTAAAAAAAACCCAAAAACCAACCACCAAAAAAAAAAAAGAAAAACCAAAAAAACCCCATGAAGAGCAGTGACCAGGCTAGCAGCTGTCCAGAGAGGCTGCATGGTGCTGCACACCATAACTGCCAAGATCCCTGCTTGCATAAAGATGGTCAAAAAGCTGAAGCTCACTTCCTTTTGCATAACCCCGGCTCCTTATCTTTCATTTCACACTCCTTGCTCTGTGTGGGAGCTTCTGTCCCTTGCATGAAGACACGTCTGATGGAGCAGCGATAGAATAAAGCACCGGTCCTGCCCTCTGCTGAAGGCTCTGATATCGCAGCAGGCAGACGCAGCAGCACTTTGAGCAGTATTTATTTTCTTTCTCCTGCAAGACCTGCCACCCAGTGTGTGCTCACCCTCCATCCCCTCCGGTCAGGGCCCAGTGCCTCCTCTGCTTTCATCTCTTACATTCACCACTGAGCATCCCACCACCCATCACCACAGTTTGGTTAGGCAAAAATCTTCCTTTTTTTCCCCTCCCCCTTTTTTTTTTTTTTGCTATAGACTCTTCTCTCCTTGGCTTATCTATCCAGCAGCCTCCACCTCCCCCAAAGCGCACGCAGAAGGCAGTCGGCATTACCTCCAGAGACTTTACAAGCCAGGGTCTGTCGACAGTGATGTGAGCCCTGCTGCCAGTTAAACCACCTTGTGGGGATGGCTCCCGAGTTCTAGCAAATCACTTTGTAACCTCCGCTCCAACCTACTCCTACCACACAGGCAGTCCGTAGGTAATCTCTTCCAGCAGTGTTCCACTATAATTATACTTTACGATGTGTAACACTGTCCTCTAGTGAACAGCTATGAGACTGCACACAGAGCCTTTGGCACTGCCTTCAAACGCCAGTAATAAATTCACAGCCACACAAATCTGAGTCCACCCTGCTGCTCCCTTTTCCGCTCTGCCCTCTGAGCCCTGCCAGTCCTGAAAGGGTTAATCACACCATTAGCACCACGCAGGCCAATATTTTCTCACCACCCCTGGAAAACTGCTGAGTGTGTGTGTCGGGGCATCTTTTGTGTCCTCCTTCCAGCACAAACCACAAAGGCCAAGGATTCGTGGCAGCTCTCAGCGGGCAGCACGACTCTTCAACCCGATCTGCAGAAGTCAGAGGGCAGTGGACTACGGCACAGAAAGACAGGTGGCCACAGATACCGTAATATTGTAAGAGCAGTCAGGTCTGGTGTAAAAAAAAACAAAACCACAAACAAAACCCAATCTGACCAACCACAGAGACATGGTGAGGTCTGTAATTAACTGTCCACTGGGCAGGAATGTGCAGCAGGAGCACATTATGCTTCCAGCTCTCTGTGTGTTTCCAGACGGCGCAGCTGAGAGACGCAGGCAGGCTCACACACTATTTAAACGTCCTGTACCTTACTGCAGTACAGAAGAAATTGCTGCACAGGGATGACTGAACCACAACAATTCCTGATCGCTAGCAAAAGAACGAAACTTTCCAAGATGGTCATTAACAGAAGAGCAAGGAGGATGAAGAGCAGCAGCGCACCAGATAGAACGTGCCCCTCTCGTGTTCGATCAGATCCTAAAGAGACGACAAAACCCCTTTCTGGTCACTTTTGCAGAGGTTTGCTCTATTGGCACACCACTGCTGTCCACAACACCGCTGTGTGTGCGGGCAGATTGCTGACTCAGCCCAGCGCCGTTAACTAACGAGCACAGGAACACACACGGCATGGCCATCGCTTCCTTCCATCGCTGCTCTCCGAGAGACCCATCTCCCCACCTTACCAGGCAATGCCCTTCTTCCTACCTCATTATTTGTGATTTTTACATCGCTTTTTCAGCCCCAACGAGCACAATCAGTGCAGTACATTTTAAATCATCTCCTGTCTTCCTAGAGGTCAAAATTAGATCTTGGAAAAATGTTTTTTTATTTCACCACATTATTAAACAGGCAAACACACAAAACGATTGCAGATTTCCTGGCAAAGAGCTCTCTAGGAAACATTTAACACTGCATGCAACTCCAGACACGTTTTCTTTATCTGACCTGCCGTGAGATCAGGAGCATTATCACCTTCAAAGCTACGTTAACTAGGGTGAAAACCTGTGTTGACTCTGTATAAAAAATAATCTACTTGGATCTTTAAAGGAATTAAAATTTCACATTGTCTTAGTGTAACTCGGCAAGGACCCAAACGTAAGCTAAGTCAAGCTGACTTTGCAGAGAGCTTGGCTGCACTAAGATCTGGCCCCAAAGATGGCTGGAGCAATCATACACGAACAAACTACCAAAAAAGCATCCTTCTCCACCCTGGGGAGGAAAAAAAACCAGCCCCCAATCCTGTACTGAAATGGGGGTAACCCAGGCTCCCTTTAGCTTCAGGGCTGCTTCACGAGACTGTGGATAAAGGTTTCCAAAAAAAATCCTGTTCCAGTGCTTGCGGGGGCAATCACGGGTCGGTGCAACTCTGAATGAAGTGCTGTCATTTTACAAATGTTATAGGCTGTATTTTCAGACAAGCTATGTCAGTGCTCTCCCACACATCCATGGGAGCAAATACCTGATATATATATATACACACACACGTACATCCGTGTGCACCAGGGAAAAGCACAACTCAGACACACTCATTCTCCACACACAAAGCTGGGCAAGTTCAGCTTCTGCAGACCATGAAAACCAGAGGCAAAGATGCACAGTCAGATTACACAGCCATTAATCATTGCTGTCCTAGTGCCTGGAAAGTGCTGGTTATTTTCAAAATACAGCCCTCGGAACTGTGTTTGGGTGTGAAGTGTGTGTGGGTGTGTGTACATCCACATTTCCTCCTTGCAAAGTGAACAACGAAGCGCTGATTTTTGACTCTCGATTCCTGCACAGAGACTGTATTCAGAGCCACAACCAACACAGCCAGCACAGGTTCACACCGTAAGAGAAACTTTTTTTATTTTTAAAAACCCCAACACTCTCCCTGTCGGAGTCCTGCACGCAGTGAAACGACACAGCCAATAACAAGTTACAGGTTTGTATGAAGTCTATAATCTGCCTGTAGAAGTCACACCGCCAGAGTTCAGACAAGGGAGTGTATGATATCACGACAGCGGACGATGATTTCAGTTCCACAAGCTAACCTCAGTGGAG